>OZ025207.1:26897454-27497454 GCA_964019055.1 Anthopleura xanthogrammica
TAGAGGATAACTATCTATATATGGGTACGGTATTCTTGGTCGAAAGGTGTTTCTAATTAGGAGATATTGGATGTGGAATATTTACGGGAATTTTAAATTGTATTTTTTGAAATTGTTACCCTGTAGATTTACCAAACCATAGTAACAGAATTCAAATGGCGGTGACGTGGGGGGATGGTGGGTGGGTGGAACACAAACTCCGACTTTGTTCTCACTCAGCCTCACAAAATAAAGGGTAGAATTCCATCAAAAAATGAGAGAACTGTAAGTACGATAAATCAGAAAAACAAAAACAAAAAAAAAGAAAGAAAAAAAGAAAGAAAAAAAGGTTGTACACCGATCATTTCATCATTTATCATTTTTCTGCGAAAGGGGTGAAGTGCATCCCCATCGTCACGCCCTGCGTTAAGTATGAACTAATAAGTCCATCGTACAGTATTTTTGATCAGTATTTTTGCAATTTGTCTTTTCTGCCCATTATTTTTTACAGTTTACCATATTAATATTGATTTGATATCTGTTATAGTAACCGGATTTATTTACTTCAAGCATGCGCAAGCCATATAACTTGTGCCCCCCTCCCTAAACCAAATGTTTTCACACGAGTTCGTCGTATAAGTCCATTAAAACTACAACTTTCAACTCATTCGAGTAACTAGTCCATGATGTAGTTCGATGTATCAGCTGATCAAAGCCCACGGCACTGACCCCGTTAATTTTAGTTAGCTGTTGTGCTAATTTCGTTAAAAATACTGAGTCGAAATTTCGCAGCAGGACCATACCTGATGACAACAGTGGACCAATGTTATTGCCCTTTAGCAAGTAGATCGATTTATCTGCCGATATGTTCTTTAAAAATTACATCTCCGTGTTCAAAAAATCGGTTGGGTCATTCAAAGAAGGAAACAAGTTGTTATAACGAAATCCTGTGCTAAACCCCTCGGCCGTAGGAAAGGGAAAATAACCCACTGTGCACACTTTTTTTAAGTAATTAGTTTATGAGAACATACCAAACATTGTTTTGTCCGTATTGACAATATTGTTAGATATAATTAATAATATTAAACAGAGAACTGCTGAAATTCAACGGGCGCGCGCTTGTGACTTCGGGCTGATTTACCACCTATGTAATGATATGACAACTGACCCATATGTGAGTGGAGCAGTCATGCAGCAGTTCAATTAAAGTCCGCGCGCGCATACAAAATTATTCAGCAAGAACAGTTTTGTTTAGTAGTATCGACTGTCTCTAGCTATTAGATCTGCAATACAATACGTTATTTGGCCTATAGAAATATATATATTATGACTGCGCGGTGATTCCGTCACATGTGCTAATTTCGTTATATTGTGCCAAATTCGTTATGGACTGACGATGATATAGTTCTTCTGACTTGCGTTTGAGTTTGAATTTGAGTTTGAAAATTAACCAATCATAGCTCATGAAATTACATTGCCATATATTAAAGCAGTTTATTTTCATATATCTATTGTTGTGTACAAAAATGTGTCACCTATACTGTATAAAACGATTTTAAGACGATGTTTAATGCGGGTGCATCCGTGCATGTTAGTTCGGGGAGACGACTTCAATGCTATATAGTTTAGGATATATTGAATGATAGCGCGATCAAACTTTCGTGCTACTAGGTCGGCCCGGATTGGACAGGGTACATTGCTGTGCATGGATCACTCATATTGTGAATGGAAATAAGACAATAAGCATTAATTGTAATTATGACCCATGCAATAGTAGCCTCGCTCTTATGATTCTGAGACAAAATAACACCTTATCCCCCACATATTAATGTAAGTGTAAAATAAGTCAGATCAGGATTATTGATCACGTCATCATGTCGTCATTTTTTTTCATTTCGGACACCCCCTTTTTATTGATCACGTCACCATAACGTCATTTCCGAAACCCTGTGCAAATTTTTGGATTGTGGTCTCAACTGCATGTACTGAGCCCAGATATTGTGGAGACGTTAACGCAAGCGCAAGTATCGACATTTCTTGTTCTTTGCGCTTGGCTTGTGCAAATGCTTTCTCCAATTTTCCACAGTAAAAAGACATTCGTTGCATGGTTACTTGTGCTTTTTAATAGTAAAGGTGATCATAATACAGAAAAAGATACAGACACAGACACAAGATAGTTATTCCTACCAAACAATTAAGATGGGGGTGCACATTCCACAATTTATGAGGGTATGCTACAATGTCCTATAATGTATTATCACACAAAAGTTAAAGCATTTAATGCAACCAGGCCGCCTGTTTGTTGTTTGTATTATAAGTACTCAGTTCTTAGTACTGTCAACATTAACACATTGCTGCTAATACGCCTGCTCAGATAGCCTGGCGTGTCTACAATTTTAGCTGGCAGCCGTGGTATTGGCGTTTACTACGACCAACATCCCATACATGTATTATAGAAACAGAACTTTTCTGAATTCGATACACGTTACAAGATGCAATTAGTTCTAGCTTGGGTACTAACCACACTACATAAGGCATGACGAATTAAATATGTTTGTACTGAAGCTAGACCATAATGCACCATGTTCGCTATCTCATAAAAAAATATATGTACCTAGTTTGTAATGTCTATTTCCGGCTGTTCCCCACCAAGGATGTATCACTGCTAAAAGTTTCTATTATGTATTAGGCTTACAACATTATTGAACAGGAATACCAAATCATAAGCAAGATAAGATTTGCCAGGGATCGATGAAAAATTATTCACAGACATTACGATTATCGTCATAACTATTCCTTAATTTCTATTATTCAATATTTACTACATCCTCTAAGCATTAAAATTCAAGATATATATTTAATTGTATATATATCTCCCTCAGTAAAAGTTTGTTTAAATTTTTTTACTTGGTTCCAGGGCTCAGAGGAATACAGAACAATATATTCAGTGGCGGATCCGGAATCTTAAAAAGGGGGGGTTCCATTTCGTCTTCACTCTTTCAACAACTGATACGTAAAACTTCATTGCAGGACGCATTCTCATTATTATTTTTCAAAGGGTCTGATGCTCAAAGATGGAACCCCCTCTGGATCTGCCATTGAGATTAATTATAATTATGAATTATTAACGTAAGTCTGCTTTTCTTTGACTGATAAAAATATGATTATCATTACATTACTCATCATCAGATAATTCGCTATCTGATGACAGCTCCAACACGAAGGTCTCATCGTGTGCATCTTCGTCCATCATTAATTCATTACTTAGCTCATCTGAGTTCTCATCATCTGAAATATGGTCTATGCCACTAAGATGATCATAGGTTTTCCCTGCTTCCGCATGTTCGATGGGGCTATCCCAGATACCACTCCATAAACGTAGTAACGAGGAAATCCGATTTGAATAAAGCATCCTTTTCTTCTTTAAACATGCTGTTAATCCGCCATTTAGAGGGATATGCGACTGAAGTACAAGGGTATCCACTGACTCGTCTATGAGCCGGATCTGGTTTTGAATAAAAGAAACAAGACGCTTCATTTCCTCCTTCACCATAGCCATCTCTTCTTCACACCTTTTGCTCAAGCATGACAGATCTATAATCTGTCTCTTTAGAGTTGCTGGTACAGT
This sequence comes from Anthopleura xanthogrammica, assembly GCA_964019055.1. Lineage (NCBI taxonomy): Eukaryota > Metazoa > Cnidaria > Anthozoa > Actiniaria > Actiniidae > Anthopleura > Anthopleura xanthogrammica. The sequence continues at coordinate 26,901,062 of OZ025207.1, forward strand.
AGTGCCTTGCTCTTGGATCGTAGAATAAAGGCTACTTTTAGGATCCTTAGCCTCGTCATAAAGGATCTGTGGGTTATCATCAGGCTGCAACCCATTTACTACAGACAAAGTCTTGTGGATGGACTTTACGACTTTGTCGATCTGCTTTGCAAGCTTAATGGCAATTGCTTGGCCATCTGAAAGATAAAATGTCCACAATTAGTAAAGGCAGCAATGCAGTATTTCTATGGGTTGGATGCCATGTTAGTCATTTTTAAATTATCAAGTATTTGTTTGTATATGAGTGAAGCTACACAGTTAGAGATGGGTCTAGGATTAATAGTGAAGTTTCTTATGGGATCTGGAGAAATATCGCCAATCAGTATAAGCATACTCATCAGACTTATATGACCCAAGTAGTTCTTGTCATCAGTGGCGGGCATCAGCCTGTGTGTGAGATTCTATATACCCATAGAACTTACAATATCATACCCAGATAAAACATACATTAATTTTTCACGAGAAGTTTGCCCAGCAAAAAAATGCATTACCTGCATACTTTCGTTTCAGTTCCACCAAAAAACATCTCTCAGATGCCATGCAATGCAACTTCAGCAAGAGTTCGCATTTTCTTTTTTGATTCAGTCGCGACTTTACGGTAACAAAAACACGGGACACATCAGACCATCTTTCTCTTACATGATATTTCTTTTCCATGGCTTTTATAGCCTTTTCATTCCTGTATCACGAATAAGTAAAAAATGAAAGGTAAACAAATATTTTTGGGGAACTTTTGAGAACCCCCTACACCGACTCTCTTGTGTAGAACTAGTTGTTTCAATAGGAAGACATACATGAGTTTTGACACCATTAAATATACCCTTGGCAGCACACAGAACTAAGCAATAAATCTGCATATTGACAAGCTACATATGCAGACATTTCACTTACCGTTTGATTTTCTTTTCAACCTCTCTTACTTTCTCTTGGTCTTCTTCTTGCACACAAGTTAATTCATTTCTGAAAAAAAAAGAGACATTAACAGACAGCACAAAAATGTTCGGTTTAGCATTCATGAATGTATACTAAGGTGAAAGGGGAGTTGGAGTGAAAATTGCTATTCATTGGTTTGGTATATGCTACATCCACTCAATATATACCTGAGCTTTTTGGCAAAGAGAAGCAGGCTAACATAAGATTCATCCCACTGCAGTATCAAACCTGAGATAAAATATGAAAATATATAAATACAAAACACTGGGTTTTCTTGTGTTTCATTCATTGAAGAAAGGCATGCATGTAACTGCTGATGAGATAGAAATATCACGTTAAGGAACCTTGTTCTTTTGGCTTTAAAGCATCTATCTCTTCCTTTTCCCACTCTCGTATCTGAACATCATCACAATCTACTAGGGATCACAATAATAAAAAATGATTCAAGAAATTAAATTAAAGAGAAACACAGTTGTCAATCATGTATGTACCAGTACAGTATACTAAACATACAGTAATATTACCAACTACATTTTCAGTTTACAGCTGTAAACCTAAGTTCATATACCGTAAATCCTCTATTAAGCCCCCCCCCCTCTCAAATAAGCCCCCTTTTTAAAGGAAGAAATTTATTAAGCCCCCCTCTCGCTTGTGTTGTGCATTTCGCCAGCTAAAAATCAATAAGCCCCCCCTCTATATTAAGCCCCTCCTCTCCAATAAGCCCCCACTCAAACGTGCCTGAAATAAATAAGCCCCCTGGGGGCCTAATAGAGGATTTACGGTAATACATAGAAAGAGGGGAATCTTAAAAAAATGTTTTTCACTTACGTAGTAATTGAAAATCAAGGGGCACAATAGTGAATAGAGTGCTCACACTAAACCCGTGAAACAAACACTAACTTTTAGCACTAAATAGTGATAATTAAACAATATAAAACAAAAGATTGTGCATGAAATAGTAATAGTTAGTATTAATTATTGTTCACATATTTAGTGTGTGCACTCTAAAGTGCTTTTATTGTTTATGCACTGACTAAACATTGACAGATGATAAATAAATTAAAATAAATTAATACCTGGAAGTTTATCAGTAACTGCTTCAAGCTTTGAATTGACATCCTTCAGAAGAGTTTGTGCCCTCAATAATTTTGCTTTAAGACTAACACCTTGTAAAAAATAACACAAATCAATTCATTTTGTAAATCACAGCTTTGGCATCAAAAGATTTTAAGCAATAAAATTATGCATAGACAATCAACATTAATATAATTTGTTCTCCAGTTAAAGTACTGATTGTTTGTTGATATCATTTTTTTCGCTTTTACATAGTCATCAGAAAAGAGAAAGTTATGAGGTGTTAAATTTGTACATACCAAATCTGTGATACAAATGTTGGCCATAGTGAAGTAGTCCATCAGTCAAAACATCAGTTCTTTTGTGAGCACTCATTTCTTTGGTAATGCAGGAAAACCTTCTAAGAAAAGACCATAACCTTTCTACCCCTTCACCATCTGTTAATCCAATGCCCTTGATCCTTCTTGGACTATACTGGATCTACAAATAGCCAAATTAAAGAAACAGCATTACAGGTAGTAAGCATTTCATAATAAAACTGTTAAAAATAGAATATGTGACAAAAACTGACATCAGTCAGCAGGCCAATATTTCAAGGTTTACTTTTTGTTTCAAAACATTTTCTTCTCTTTGTTGCATTTTTCTGTCTTTGGAAACTCAATAGCGATTTTCAGAATTAACTGTGACTAGCTACAAGCATAAGTTCCAAATTAGCCAAGTGTGGGTGCTTAACACTGAATCCTATTTGCATGATTTTCGATTTCTGATTTTTAACAATCTAACGTTTCAATCAACATATGCAACCATGACAATGAAATTTATGAATTGTGAAATGACAAAGCAATTAACTGCAACTATTAATCAAAAATACATTTTTTCCCTCTCACCTGGCATGATGCCTTATGTCCATAGCAGTGAAATATGGGTATGGCCACATCAACATCTTCTATGAGGCTTTCCTGAGAGGAACACTACAAATGCAGAAATTTTTAAATGAAAACAGAGTAAATATAAATTGTTTCATCTGACTTTTTTTTTTTGCACCCATCCAAATTGAAGGGAAGATTTTATATACCATCATTATAACTTATTGCAAGTTCTAAACACTGCCAATAATGTTACTGACCTTCAAATGGTTTGACAAAAGACAAGCGATGTCGTACATAATGATAACTCTATTTCTGGTGTTCTCGTTACAACTTCTAAGTTTTTTTAGCTCATAAACAGAGTATGATATTCTACGGAGAGAGAACAAATAAACATCTGGTCAACAAAAAAATTTCCTTATCAATTTCAAAATTGGAAATAATATACACACTTACATGTACAGAAATCACTGATATAAAGAATCACATAATATTATAATATGTGAGCTAGATTAATTTATGATAATTGCTCATTATTTCTCACCCAACTGAAATAATGAACATGTGTGCACATCCACAAAACGTGGCTCATTCTGATATCTTATCATTATTAATTTGTAACTCCTTACCTTTCACCATGCTTAATGTTATGAAATCCTTTAGGAAAATCATGCCTGCATACTCGGCCAAAGACACCTTTTTCATCAAAGAGCTTGTTTTTTCCCTTGGATCTCAAAGCAGTGAGAACTTCTCCAGCATGGAATTTACTACAGTTCTGTACAAACAAATAAAAGAAATAAACATGGAGTGAGCAAAATGGAAGTTCATTAAGAATGCATCATCTTAAGTATATAATTTTGTACCTGTTCTGTGTCTGCTCCAGCTTTACCATAGTTGTTGACAAAATTATCAACATCATCCTGATCGGCAAATAGCAGAGTTCCATGTTTAGGTGTTCCTAAATTATGCCCCTTTTCCTTTTTCCTGCACAGACCAAAACAGCCATCCATGCTCTCGATAAGAACACCATCATCCTGTTGGGGGGAAAAGGGGAGAAAGAAAATTAAAAAAGAGCAAAAAAATACAAAATAAATATTGAAGACATAGAAAAGGAGTGCATTTGTGTGAGTGCTTCAATAACACATTTATTTTACAGAACAAAAATATTCAAAAATAGTTACCGTTGGGCATAAAGGACACAATGCACCATTGTACAAGTCTTTAACATACTTTGTGCAATGCCTGTATTCATAGATGAAGTGCCTATATGTAGAAATGACAAGACTTTCAATTGTAACATTCCTAAAATAGTTGAGTAAGTCAGTATAAAATGGCTGTTAATGAAGACTATTTTCATGTACACAATAAATCAAACAAAGAAAAATAGTGTTACTTGCATAACTTGAAGTCACGTAAAAATGTTAAAGCTGTGCTGCAGAACTTGTCAGTAAGAAATGATGATGCATATAAAACTTAATTGGAAACTTCAGTCTAACTTTCATTTCAAACTTTTCGATATTAGATATATGGTGACGGAAAACATTGATATTGACTACATGCATGGCACGTTGGATACTCTCAACACTTAATGCAAACAGTATATATATATACATACCTAAATTCTTCAAAGCATTCTGAATTAAGGATGCTGTAAATGGAATTAACCTGAAATACATACCATAATTAAACCAGAATTAAAAATATATATAAACTATACAGTACCATTATTCTAAAATACTGTGACACAAATCAAAAACCTTTAGTTACTACAAGTAAAGTACATTTAACCTACATGTGTTGGCTGTAGCTTGGGATTAAGTTCTGAAATCACCTCTGAGATGTTTAAGAGGGACACTTGACAATGGAGGAAAACTTTCTCAGCAAATTCCATAAGTTTAAAACTAAACCCTGTAGTGGGATTTGCTGGTGAGCCTGGCCAGTACTGACATTTTAAGAGTGTCACTGCATGTGGCTCACAATCACAAACTGCAACATACTTTAAGTGATGGTTTCCTGAAATTCATGTAATGTATAGAAATTAAAACAGAAATTAATAGTTGAATGAATTTTTTTCAACAAGAGGTGGACCAATAAATGAATAAATAAATATATAGATAAATAAATAATGTATATAGTACATGTTCTTTGATTGGGAGGGGAACTGTGAATGGAGATTGAATGGTTGCTGAAACTATATAGATCAGTATGCAGTAAATTTTGCAAATATGTGTAAGAAAACAGCATTGAAAGCTGTGTTATCTGTTTTATTACATACAGTAGAAAGAAAAATTGTTTTCAAGCTTTTTTCTTATATTTCATTGCAAGTTTGCTGTGCTCACTAATAAAGTACATAATTTTCTCAACCAAGCAATCAGAGTGCACATACTATCTCAGCTATGTAATACATATAAATATAAATATATAGAGTGGTTTTTGTATGCATGCGTGGAAAACAGTGTGGCAGATATATAGATTTATAGTGTGGCATACTTATAGCCGTACCATACCGTAGATACTGGCTATTATTGTTATGAACTAACCTGAGGCATCCAATAGTCTAAACAGCTTAGTTGTTACAGTATTGCAAGTGTGGCCATAGCTGACAACTGATTCGTCGGGATACAAAGGAACAAATACTCCTTCCTGTCAATAACAAGAAAGGACGTCGCTGATTAAAATATAGTTGAACTAGCCATGATAAATTACACTTAAAAATGGAATTCAACACAAATCGAATACAAATACACACCTTCCATTGCTCAAGTACATGAAACTTGTTTCTGTTAGCATGTAGTGATCTCGCACATCTAATGCATAAGTACTGGTGAGGGCCACAGTATTCGCATCGTGTTGTAGCGATAGCTTCTTCACAGTTCACGCACTTTACATCCTCTGGGAGTTGCTGTTCTTCTATATACGAGCTTAACAGCTTATCTCGTACCTTTTCCCAGTTATTTGAAACACTTAAAACACGTTTTTGTTGTTGTGTGTCTGATGTTTGGTGAATATTGTCGAGGGGCAAATTTTGATCTTCTTCCGTATTCTCGCTGATTTCTTCAGTGCTCTTTTGAGGCTCCTTCCCAGGATCAACTCTCAATGGAATAGATATAGTTGTCTTTTTTCCATCGCGCCCAATATTCTTAACTTTCAATGAAACGGGTTTTAATCTGCGCATCTTGGCCGATGGACGCCACTAAACCTGGAATCTTTTAGTCCCCGAATCGTCAGTGATGAGATTTGATTGGTCGAAATGTATATGAATATTTAATTAGTTTCTCAGATGACTTAGATGATCATTTGAAACGGCTTCGACCCATTGATCTAAATTTAGTTTACCCGGGTATTAGCCAATAAGATCGTGTAACCCTCCCTCATTCCATAGCTTGGGTCCGAATACCTGTTTTTGCTTGAATATATTCTTGTACATTTACATTTGCTTGAATATATTCTTGCATTTTTACAACTGAAATTTTATTTTGACCCACTCCCTTTCTTTGGAAAATATAAGCCTGACCCCCCCCCCCCCCCCCCCCAAATCTAATAACAATACAACAACATTAAATACAAATAATGGTAACACAAGACGAAAAGGAGAAACGAAAAGAAATTACAAAGATTTGAAGTGGCTATTCAGTGCCGTTTTGAGTTTGGAAAAATTAGTAATTCGTAATTCGTAATTAGTAAAAATTCGTATCTAACATATGCTAACATGTGGGTCGACAACCGAGAAGCATTGGAGCGAGAGAGCCTCTGGAACTCAGGGTAAACGAATGCATGTGGGACTTTTGAAAATTCTGACATCACAGAAAGTCAACTACGCATACTCAGTAGTCCTACATCGGCGTATGGAGAGGGCCCGGGAGGATCTGGGACCGAAACTAATGACGGCTGCGAAGGAGACTAAGTTACGCGTGGACCGGTAAATGAACAAAATCTTAAAGGCGCGATTACACGGTGCAATTTTCTCTGCAACTTGTCTCGCAACATTTTTCAAATTGCACTGTAGGTTACACGGTGCAATGCTTCGTGCAACTTGTGTCGCAACGCCGTTGCGAGACAAGTTGCAGAGAAAATTGCACCGTGTAATCGCGCCTTAAGCGCTTGTTAAGCTTACGAACGAAAACGGGTAAAGTGGCTAAGTGCTTGCTCTTTCTTGATTTGTAATTACCTCGAAGTTTCTGTATTTATTTCATGGTTGAAATGATAAGAGAGGATTTTACTTTGATTTTTAATTCATTCATTCTAAACGGTACTAATTCCTGTTCCATTATTTGCCTCAAGCGAAATACAGTAATCTGTAATGAATCGACTACTGGTCGCTAAACACGGAACAATACCAATGTTTTGAAATCCCACGGACTTTTAATGATGTCATTGAATAGCTGACTTATAAACGAGGCTAAGCCTGAGCAAATGAGTCTGTGGTCTACAAAAACAGCGGTTTACATCGAATGCGAAACTGGTGTATTCTCAAATGTGCTAAAATATATCCCGCCCGATAATATGTATTCAAACTGAGGCTTTGGCTACGCCATCCTGGAGTACATTTGCCTGCGACCGCATCTTGGGTAAGGTCTATTATCTTTTGAAACACATCGGAGAAATAGTTTTAGAATAGACCAAATCGGCTAACTCGTTTCTATGTACGTTGCCACCCAATTCAAAACCTCTGGGAATAAGATTTTTTGCTCCAAAAATTTCCACCTGATATCGGACAAAGAATCGTATTCCCAATTGATTTGAATTGGGTGGAAACGTACATAGCAACGCGTTGGCTGATTTGATCTATGTCCAGAGAGACTGGGACGACCACAAGAAACCCAAGCTCTGTGTTTGTGTATTGTGATTACAGTAAACATACTGAAGGGTTTGTTCGATTTTACGTAAGCTAGAGTGTTTCTCTGTTTGGATCATTATATGACCCTTTTCCACCGAAATATGTAGATTCAAAACTCTCAAACTAACATCGACATTGTCAAGGCAACATTCCTAGGATATGACGTCACTTATAATAATACAATAAGCGCAATGCATGATGGGCTATATTGTCTCAGTGAACCACCCGACTTGACTGAAGCAGAAGAAGGAAGTGAAAGACTATTATCGCTTATTAACCCGACTGTAAGAGCAAACAGGTAAACCTAGTATGCTTAAAATTCTTGTGATATATTCCTAGAGTAAATATATTCCAATTTCAAACATAAATTGTGAACACAACAGACAAAAGTCTCAATGTAAAGCGTGTCATGCAACGCAGCTGACACGTCAGCGTTAGCTTGTAAGTGAGGTGAGTCGTTTCGGCTGATATCAAGCCTCATCAGAACGCCTAGCTCATGAAAGCGGACGTTTACGACTCCCATAGGAGAAGGAGAAGCGATTACGAACAACATGGAGTCCACAGTATGATAATGCAACAGTCTATCGCAGTTTTGTAACGCGAGACGCGTTACAAAGCTAAGTGGATATCTCTATTAATTTTCACTCAAGCAATCTGCTAGCATTCGACCTCGCATTCTTTCGAGCTCTTTGCCGTTTTGGTTTAGTTGATATTCAAGGAACGATGTTTTCGAAACCCAATATGCTAGAGATTCTTTCGCTTTGTTCCACTGTTTCAGCAGCTTCTCTCGCTCAGATTTCTTGTTGTTCCAGGTCTTTCTCAGGTCTTCTTTAGGAATTGAATCTTTGCTGATTAGATGTTGTAGAATCTCAGTTACTGATTCGATGGGTTTTTGCTTTGGAACTTGTTTTTCTTGCTGGCTTGAGATTAAATCGGTGTCATCGAATTGCATATCTTCAGTCTGTTCATACTCCATGTTGTTCATAATTGCTTCTGAGCCTATTTCGCAAGAGCTTGGCTTATATAATGATGTGACGTCATACATTCCTAACCTCCCTAACAACGAGCAATTCTGAAAATAGATTTTGTATTTACATCGAGAGTTCGTAGTTGTTAGGGATATCTGGTATGCAGTTTATTGTTTAACACGTGAACAGTTATTGTTTTATTGCAATACGTCACATCCGCCCACGTGCATCCCACGTGCTACCGAAATAGATACCAAGCTAAACCAGCCGCAGAGGCTGTGATCATAACAAGGTTGATGCCGTGACGATCTGTTGTCACACGCTGAGTCTTCACATCCGGTTTCGGTTTAGCGGCACTGAGTGAGCTCGCTTCGCTCCCTTCCGCTGATGATTGGATGACAGGTCTATGTGGCAATACAACCTTTGAATGACCCATATTATGCTTTATACCGACAGATTTCATTTCAGCGTTTAGCGAATCATTAATACCAAATTTCATATCATTTGTTGCTCGCTGTAATTTATTGTTGTATCCAACTACTGATTGGGTATTTATTATCATATTGCTTGGTAAGAGCCAACAACCAGGAGCCAAGGCATAATCTAACTTAACTTTTGCCTGTTGGATTGCAAATTGATATCGTTGAATACTCTTAGATATATCATTTTCTATTATTGCAGCTTCAAATAATGTCAAGAACTCTTGTTGTGTTTCCTGTGTAGCCCCACTATTACCAACGATTGGGTTTCTAGTGTTCATTTGTGCACCTAATATACAATAAACATAAGCTTCGATAGATCTATTAATCCTACCAAGACCAGCCTTTGTTAAACCATTCCCTTTTCGTGGAATGGAATTTAGATATTGTGTAGTTGCCTCATCATTATATATATAGTTTATTAACGGGTTACTACCACCATAGACACCACCCTCATCTTTGAATAGAGGTCCATTTCTAACCTTTTTTGTACTTGTCTTATTAGGTTCGAAGAATGTACCCTCATCACTTGTTACAGTGTGATATCCTGTATCCCACAGTAGTCGTAATGAATGAACTTCACTATCAGTCAGCTCATGACCACCAATTCCCCAATAACCCCAAATATAACCTAACCCATTATTATATCCATGAGTAAATCTAAAATCAGCATCTTTACTAATACCAAACTCAGCTCTCAGCCTCTGTAATGCAACTTTGCTATATTGACCATTCTTGCTGTCGAACATGGTATCCCCAGGTAGGATATAATTTAATTCATATAAGATTCGTCTAACAGTAAAATGGAGATGAAACATGAATATTGGATTATCTAATAGATCTAACCCAATACCACAACCACTAGTAGCACACCAGACAGCAAAGTTTAGTGCTTGCGGCCAATACCTCATGTTAGGTCCTGCTAACCACTCATGCGATTCTCTTGCTGTGGTATGATGTACAGGTACATTCGTGAATACATCTCGCAGTTTTGCAGTGAATGCGTTATTTTTCGAGACTAGTATTTTTAATCTTAGATCATGTTTCAACCTATCATCAAATGATACAGCAGGGATTGGATATTCCTCATTAATAAGCATGACGTTTCTTGGGAACCCACCACCAAGGAAATCATGAATATTTTCTGGTGTATAATGATGCCCCTCATATACTGGGAATTGATATAGTACCTTTGCTAAGCTACCATCTTGATTAAATGGATCGTAATCATACCCATTGAAGATGAAACGTACGTTTCCATTTTTATCAGGATAAAAACGTTCAGATATATTGTTTGGATATTTCTTTTGAAATTCTGTAAACTTCATCTTATATGTTTTTTCTTTTAACATATAAGATTTTAAATCAGTTCTTTGCATATCTCAATTCATAGATCCATCCAAAGGGTGTTCTTTCAAACAGAAATTTCATCGAGCGGGTACTTTCGCCAGGTCTTTCAAAATCTCTTCTCTTACTGTTTCCCTCAGCTTGGTAATGTTGACATTTTTTTCATCCTCTCTCCTTGACTTTTGACGAATCTGGAGCTTTAGAGCCTCAAACTTATCCACTTCACTTAAGATCAAGGAAAACTCTTCGTCTGATATTTTGTTGTCTTTCAGAGCTTTAGAAACCAAGTCACGTATGCTATTTACTTTTGCCCTTGCCACTGCCACCGTTTGGTCGTGCTTAGAGACTTTTTGCGATAGTCGTTTAGAAACCGCCACACAGCCTACAGACGTAAGACCAAAAACACCTGCTAAAGCTCCCAACGGAACTCCTATGACAAGTCCAAAACCGGATAGAGACGTACCTAAACCACTAGACCCGAGAGCGACGGATAGGACTCCCGTGCCCATGCTTACCTTTGAAAACATGCTCTGCGTTCGTTTATACTTTTTTCTCACGTTCTCATAATGTTTGACTTCTTTTTCCAAACTTCCCAAGGCGTCATAGGTCTTTTGAAGTCTGAAGTTATCACCACTTTGTGGCACATTTGGATAGATTGAATTGTATTCCTCCATATTTTTATTATGGAGAGAGGTTATTCTTTAAGTAATTTCTAAAATTAGTCGCATCGGATAGATATTCTCTATTGTATTTCCATCACCGTCCTTCATACTAAAACGAAGACTACTCACGTAATCAACTGATGTGGCACTAAGCTGTATCGGACTGTGTGGAGTAAAGTTTATCTTTCCTTTATCAACCTCTATACATGCTAAGATTTGTGAGGGAGCTCCTTGTTTGAGGACGCCAGATGCGCTCACAAGGTCGCAGTGGATAAAAATAGCGTCAAGAGTCTTTATCTGTATCTCGTGTCGAGACTCTGCTTTCAGACTGTTGTTTTTGAGACCTAATAAATCAGCAAGTGAATTATTCAGCGTGACGTTTTGATGAGCTTTGAGTGATGATTTTTCAATAGAGATTGACTTTTCACCAAGACGCAAAACCCCATCTATTTGACGTTTTAGCGTTTCAACCGTATACTGTCCTGCAGGGATCCTAAGGATAATGGTTTCACCGTCAGAAACGGTTCCCTCGCTTGAAAGATTATTCCAGCGATTATAAAACGTACACCTTCGCAACGTAATAAACCACGGCTTTTCGATAGGCTGTTCTAAATAGACTGTAAAATCACCAACTTTACCTTCAATGTAGAGTAATACCATTTGTTATGATTTTCGTCTCCTTTTAAATCGTTCTACAAAATATAGGACGACAGCGACGATGAGAAGCCATGCGTTTTTTGCTAAAAAGCCAACAACTTCACCTGCCGTTTTGAAAATGAAACTAGCTATCGCACCAACCATTCCCGGGAGTATTTCACCTAATTTTTTACCTATGGTTTTCAAACCATTTCCAACACCTTTTGCAACGCTTGTCAATCCCGCTTTCAAGTTACTTACGATAACGGCGATGACCACACCCACAGCGGTAACCACAGCAACGGTGGTAAATCCATATTTCTTAAAAATAGCCTTTACACGGTCCTTCAGAGACATCCTTTCCTCTATGACCTCATTCTCCCGCTCTAGTTGTTCAATCTCACTCTGTGTTTCTCCAATCTGTGTATCTATTGAATCTCTTTGATTCTCAGTGACTTCCTTTCGCTTGGTCTCTAACTGTCTCAACTTTTCTTCTCTCTTTGCAACCTCTTCTTCATTGGAGCGGATAACCTCTTCAGCAGATGGTCCAAGGCTTTTCTTGATAGAAGAAGGGAGCTTTTCATTCAACTCACCTCCTGCATCAAATAATGGATAGGACTTCCCACCCATCCTTTTTAGCTTTACGGCGACGTTTCCATATTCATCGAGAGTAGCTGTGAAGGGTGATTTCGCAGGGTTTATATTAGGGTATTTTTCACGAATTCTATCCCAAGCGTTTTCCATCCTCTCTTCTCTACGTATTAATGGAGTATGTTCATCCACACCATGTATAAACGATGTTTCATCTGTAGTATGACGGTGGAAAGGATCATGAGTTGATGTGGATGTCATGGGGATTGACTCACCCTCATCGCCTGGATCAACGGGCTCGAAAGGATTTTCTCTATCGGGAATCTCTGGGTCAGTATCCATTTCTTATTTTGTTTGAAAATAAGAAATCTTTAAGCGATCTTTGCACTGAATGTGCTGACTTATATCCATTTACTCGCTACATAGCCAAGAGCTAACATTCCACCTCCGACATATGCCATCTCTCCCATCTTTTGGTCGCTACTCGGTCTGTAGTATTCTGAGAGCTCAGGCTCTTTCAAATCAAAATCTGGATGTGTTTGAGAATATAATCTGAAAGCCTCATCTGTCTCTTTATCGTTCTCATCAGCACGAACTTTATCATTGTATTCTTCCGCCAACCAATCCTGATATTCCTGTCTTTTTTTCTGCCACTCACCCATTGCTTGTTGATACTTTTCAAGTGCTTTATCATGTCTTATTTTTTCTTTATCAACATGAGTACCATCAGAAGATAAGTATTTTGCTAGGTAACTCCCTCCAACAAATGCCGTCGCATTAAGAATAGCCCCACCAATCATCAATGCTATAGTTGCCATTTATTAATCAAAGCAGTATTTTTTAGATGGTTTTAGGTATGATCTTTTGAGTTTCCAGATAATCTTTCAAGTACATACTACCGGACAGGACTGCGACCCATTTAGCATAGTTTATAACACTTGACGAGGGATCGTTGATAAATGATTCTTTCATAGCCTTTTTAGCGACGTACCCAACTCCAGCAGCCAATCCAATAATGACGGCAGAATCGGTAACCGTTTTCACTAGTTTATTTTGTTCACTTGACATATTTTACTTATCCCCAATTAATCTTTAAATCACAACATTCCTATTTTTGGAGTTGTGGCTACAGGAATTTTTGAGGGTTGAGTCGACCTCTTGCTCTGTTCACCCTCTTTGAATTCACTATTATTCCTGCTCTGTTCACCCTCTTTCTTTTTGTAAAAACGCATATACATATCCACTGCTGTAAACCCTATTCCAACTAGAGAAAGCACGGTTGTAAAAGATAGCTCCGGAATCCAAGCTTCCGCTTTGCGGTGGGGTGTCTCTGCTTGTGTAGTTTCTTCTGGACTCGTTTCCGCTTCACGTTTCATTTCCCTAGCTAGTGCTTCTTTCGCCTTCCTATTATATTCAGCAAGTTTCTTACCAGCAGCGACTTTTTTAGGATCTTTCACCTTGCTTTTTGTCGGTTGTGGGTTCTTAGTAATCTGTTCAACCTCTTGATTTTCGTCAGACATTTCTTATTTTGTTTGTAAATAAGAAACATAATCTTTAAATGTCATCTTAGTGGTGTGCTTAAGAGTTTGCTTAGTCATGCTCAAGAGTTTGCTCAGTTGTGCTCAGGAGTTTGCTCAGTTGTGCTTGAAAGTTCTTGGATTTTATTATCAACCTCCTCTGGTGCTCCTAATTTAACATGCTTAGCGACTTGAAAGAGGGCGCTAGCAAGTGCTACCATTCGACCCCCTTTCAACACCAAGAGACCTGCAAAATTTGAAAGTTCACGCTTTACCAACTCGTCGTTCTGCAAGTCTTTGCAAAGAGCATCAGAGTCATCAATAGGAACTACATAAGATATGGCTTGAGTGGCTACTTGAATAGTTGACTCCACTAATCCCCCTGTGACCTGTTTTCCCAAGACAGTCTGATAGCGAACAAAGTACTTTTCGACTTCACTGTTTGAGAGTTTCTTAATATCACCTAAACTCATGTTCACACCGAGATACTCCTTAGTAGTCCCCAACGATGCGAGAATGGCCAGTGACTCTCGTTTTATTTCAACATCATCATCGTTTGGTGTAGTGTCCTGCTGTTCTTTCATATAATCTTCAACGCTTGCCATCTTACTTTATAATAATACACAGTTTCTTTTAAATCACCACAGGAATCTCCAAATAACACTGAAATGGATACCTCAAACAGAAACACAGCCTCGAATATCGTTCTGCTCTTAAAAGTGTTATTAATTTTTTACGTGTTTCAACATCCATGTCACCTCCATAATCTTCAAAGAGAGTTTTTGCACCAATTTGAGACGGATTATGGAATGCCACTACACAGGCGACGTTGTCACGAAATGGCTTAGCTATCGAGGTTAGTTGTTGTGTCAAAACCCATACAGATAATCCCTCATGCCTACCAGAAAAGGCAAGATCGATAAACTTGTTAGAACGTTGCTTCAAGTCCTTGGACACAGCACAGTCGTCTAAAATAATTAACGTATTTGTACCAGAGAGCAATTCTGTGGTTAACTTTAACAGTTCGTTAATCTCATCACTGTTGCTAGCATCTGGAGACAACACAATAAAGCGTTTGTCGCCCTTGGCAAATCTGTGATAGGTCTTATTCTTTGCATAGGTCGGACACATCAAGACAATGTACTCAAAGACATACCGAAACGGTCCTCGGAGTTGTTCTATTAAATATTTTGTTTTCCCACAATTAGTAGGTCCTGTGATAATACAATGAAATGGTGTTTTATCTCGTAATTCTTCCATACTTTGTATTATCACACAAGTCTTTTTTAATACATGATTGCTCGCAAATTTGAGTTCATAACCTCCATCAATGCATCAGCCACTACAAACATGTGACAGTTGATACTACCGCTTCCTCCAACTTTCCGTTTCATTTCTAGTTTTACCCCGTCTCGCGTGTTGTTCAAGACCAGACCTCCTCCGTGAATGTTGTTATCTGGGTGTGTCCTCAAGTCGATCCACAGAGCAAACTTGTTGTTGGTGTAAAAATCTTTTTGCTTAAGTGAACTCGTGAAACCAAAACGTTTCTTTATCGATTCCCACAAATCGGCCGGTATCATTCCTTTTGAATAGAGTCGATTTGGCATTCCGTCGATGTTAACATGAACTGATTTTATATCTGGGCTGACAAATTTCTCAGAGTCTCGTGTTCCCCCTGTGTGGTTCTCTGTAAATAAACAAAGCACTCCTGTCATTGACTTTCTCGGTAGATTAATATGTTCGTTAATGACTGAGTCATTTGGCTTGGAGATGGTGAAAGTCTTGTGAAGAATGATGTTCTCGTAGAAAAAGCCTTTCCCAACTTGATAGGAAGCCGCTGCCTCCCGAGCAAGGTATTCACTGGAAATGCATAGGTACTCCAGTTCAAGGTTTGTGATGGTGTAATTAGGTGGTGCTGTGGCGCTTGAATAGACAACAATGTCTGATACGGGAGCGAGTGTAATCTCAAATGTAAGTGGGTGTGGTAGGGCCTTTGGGTAGAAAACACCATGGTCATTCAGAATAGGATGGTCTAGTGGGATTTTGTATTTTGTATTATGTACTGCTGCAAGAGCCACCTCTTTCGCATCTGAGGTAACCTTGTCTCCTGCGTTTGTTCTGAGTTTTCGCATATTCTCTGATGAGATACCCTGTTTCAATCGATCCTCACGTTCTTCATTGGGGATGAATAGGTCGTGATACGTTTGAAATAGATCGTATCGTTGGGTATCTTGTAGTGTTTCTCCACCGAAAAGAACCTTGAGCCTAGACACTAGGTTTCGACCAACGTTGTTGACGAGAGTATTATTTGCATGCCCTGTGACGCCTAAGTCAAATAGTAAGGATACACTACCTGGAACGATAACCACATTTTCGGCAAGTTTTGGTATGTTTACATACAGAGTCTCCCCAGGATTTGCTGATGAGGGGTTCAGTGTGATTCGATTGAGTGATGATACTGCTTTCAAACCATAAGGTTCTCGTGGGATCCTGTTTGGATTAATTTTTTCTGAAATTGCTTGTGCCATATTTATTTTAAGAAAAGAGAGATAATCTTTTAAATGAGTTACGAAAGCAGGTTATCAAAAATATACTACAGTACCAGTGGGTACTGGAAAGGCTATGAGGCTATCAATAAATTGGCAGATGCTGCCAAAGTGAGTCAATCCACATCTAAGAAGTGGCTGGAGAAACAGGCATTGTGGCAAATCTATTTACCACCTCCAAAACATATTCCGAGACCGCATTGGGCTGTTGTCAAAACAAACTATATCCACCAGGCGGATCTATTGTTCTTAACTCACGATACTGTAAAACGAAAGACCTACAAATATGCGCTGTTAGTGGTGGATGTTGCTTCAAGGTATGTTGATGCTGAAGCGCTAACGAGTAAAGATTCAAGTGGACTTTCCAAAGCGTTTGAAAGAATCTATTCAAGGAAACTCAAGTGGCCAAATACGGTGATTGTCGACCCTGGCACAGAGTTTATGGGTGATGTTACAAAACTCATGAAAAAGAAGGGTGTTCGAATTCAACGAAGTGAGGCTAAAAACCATAAAGCTCAATCTGTGGTAGAACGGGCAAATCGAACTTTGTCTGAAAGATTGTATAGTCATCAATATGCTCAAGAGATGTTATTAGAAAATGAAAGGTCAAGAGAATGGGTGAAGAGGTTGCCAAAAGTTTTGGAAGCAATGAATAGTAAGCCAAGACGGATTAGTGGAAAAGAACCTGATAAAGCTGTGAGACTCAAAGAAGTTGATGTTAAATCTGTCGAATACAAACGACCTGTCGGACTAGAGGAGGTGAGATTGCCTCCAGGTGTTAAAGTAAGATATTTGCTTGCTCCAGGTGAAGATGAAGGAGGTGATAACCGTCGTGCGACGGATCCGGTCTGGAGTTTGAATATCTATGATTTATCACGCAGTGTTGTTTCGGCTGGACAGCCTGTGTTGTACTATCTATCGGAGGGTGCACCGAGGAGGTCGTTCGTTAGAGAGGAACTTCAAGTCGTTCCTGAAGATACTGAGTTACCTCCAGATGCGGTTCTGAAATGACCGTGTGCATAGGTGTGGATACCATCTTCACAAACGATTCGCTTGTCATCCTCATGAGATAGGGCGACCTTGTTTACAGTCTCAGTATAAATGTCATGTTTATGGCTTCTAATCACATTCATTTCCCTCATCTGTGACTGTTTATTGAATAGACAATCCTTATAATCACCAAAACTGATGCACTTCTTAACGACCGCTCTCTTCACGCCCTTGCATTTCTTTTCTTCTTTTCCTTCATCCATTTTGTAGGAGTAAAGTTTCGCTCGCAGACCTACAAACTCAGTTATCTGTTTACCACCAGCCTCGTCTTTGAACATACCGATAATTTTCTTGTTCACACCCGTCTCAATACCTGAGGGGTGGTCCTTTGGGTAGTTGCTGGTATCAAACATAGATTTCACATCAGGGCTGATATCCTTGTAAAAGTCTTCTGTTTCAATTTCATAGGCAAGAGAGTCTGTGTCTGTGAATAACAGCTTAGCTCTTTCGTCATATTTTGGCTTAATATAGTTGTAATGAAAATCATACATTAACGTCTTACTTAGGTCCAGAATGGACATGCCTAAGTAAACGGGTTTATTGAAGACTAACTTTGTTTTCTTCATGTGAATAGCAGCTAGACTCTCGCAAAAGATGGTGTGGTGTTGATAGTTTGGCTTTGATATCAACTTACGAGCTTGAGATTCATTCGTAACCAGACGGATATCCACTCTGTTTCTGATGTTTTCCATGGTTTTTCCAAAAACGGAGTTGTTCATCAACTTGAAAAAGTCTTTCTCAAAGTCGTTGGTTGCTTTTGCCCTTAGGTTGGTATTTAAGTCGATGTAGGGCTTCAACCATGCAGATTCTTCGAATGTGATTCCCCTGTAGATCTTGGTGATTTTCAGTCCGAGGCTTTCATACAGTTTCAAAGTCTCATGATGAACTACATACTTTGTTTTGCTGTTGAGGTTTGGGATTAACTTTTCAACCTTCCCAACTTTCATAGACTCTGGAGCTAATGGGTAGTCGTTATGCAAGTCATGTAGATGACAAGGGTATTCCAGGTCGACCTCTAGGATGCACGAATGATTTTTCCAACCTGTTAGCTCTTGGTCAGTCATCCATCTAAACCCATGAGTTGGTAGAGGTTTACTCATTGCCCAGCCATATAGGTTGTTTGCATCAAGATACGTGATATATTTAGTGGGTTGGTTTTTATCATAAAAACTCATATACTTGTTGTTTGCTTTAGCATATCGCGTAGAAATCATAGACACACCACCTCGAATACCTTTATCAATCATGAGCAGCATGTCATAGTCTGTCAGCAACTCTAGTTTCACTTTGGTCAACTTTAACGCCGCATCCCAGGCTAGTCCGGGTGCTGTGTAGTACCAGGCGGGGTCTAGTCCATAGTTCTCAAGACAAACATCTCTGAAGTTTTCAAAGACGTCAGCTAACAGTAACACATCTGACTCAAGATAGATATCATGGTAATCCCTCATGGTTTTCATGCCAAAGGTTTCCCAAACCTTTCGAGCGTGTTGGTAGTCGTCTTCTGTTATGTCTACGTCATTGAGTTTTGAGTAGAACGCTTCGTTAGGTGGTAATTGTGTACTCGATAGTTTGTCGAAGCCATCAAACCAGTCGTATGGAAAAACGCCCTTTCTTAACAACAGTTGTAATTGTTCTCCTTCATAGTAACTTGTGAGGTTTTTGAAAGATTCGTTTGGCAGATTACTTACTAACCTGTCAAGACTGCTTGCCATAAATTTAAAGCTGTCAATAAATCTTATGTCTCGTTTTGCATCGACCTGCTTGCCTTCTTTGTTTGTAAATGTGTCCACTACAACCTGTTTTGTGAAACTAATATATTTTTCCTCATTATTAGGTATACAGTTTATTTTACCTTCTGATGTTCCAAGGTTCTTGATAAATAGGTGCGAATCGTATCCAGATAGATTGTGAAAGATAACTGGGAAGAATTTTGGAATTCCGTATCGAAGGTTGCATTTGTTGTGGGCAGCTCCTCTATACTTTCCTGTAAGGTGACAGTGATCTAAAACTTTGTCTTCTCCTAATTCACCCTCACAGATGTGACAGTGAGTGGCATTTTTAAAGGAAATTGTATCCTTCTTACTCATCTTAACATTCTTAGGAAACTTGAACTTTTTGTAAATTTCCTTAATATCCGACTCTAGAGTTTCTACAAACATCTGTGGGATATCTTCGTCTGGGGATTCAGCTGTGTGTCGTACAAGCTTGAGTGGAAATATTTGGTCGTCAAAGCACTTGATGAGATAGCAGTAGCCTGATGGTTTATGCTTCTGGTATTGCTTAGTAAAGCTTTTACTTTCATCTGGACTGCAGGTTGATATATTCTCTGTGAAACTTTCAAAATCTGCGTAAATAACGAAGGGGACTCTCATTTTTTTGTTAAAATTCTCAAAAGCAGTATAAGGAGGTTTTTCATCTTTACCTACAACCGGCATATCAATCCTGACTGCCTCATTCTTAGAACAGTATTCAATATGTTTTTCTAATGAGATCTTTGACTGGAATGAGCTAAGACACCTGTAGCAGAAGTGCATTTTAGATTTGTGGTTGCTAACTTTTGCGGCTAGCAGTCTTGACATATTCTTAATCCAACAGTAGTGATTTGTCTGTTCATTTGATATTAGGAGTAAGTTGATCACATGAGCTTCATGTTTCTTACTTATTTTTAGAGTGTATACATCACCTTCATATCCGTAGACGTTGATTGCATAGGGGTTTTGCTTCTCGAACTTATCAATCTGCTTAAGTGACACTGGGAACTCTATACCTGTCCAGTCAAACTTTACAGAGTTTTCTCTCATTTGTTTATTTAGTCTTTGAGGATCTTTTTTCTTAGGAAACACAGCAGACGTTACTGCCCACTTGAAACACTCGTGATCCTTTTCGTTCTTAACATTGATGATTGCTTCCTTGGAAGCTAAGGTTTTTGGGAGTGGAATGTAGGAGCTTCCAGAAAGGGGCTCAAAGGGGTTAATGTTGATATCAAAGTATTCTACTTGATCAAACTGCCATCCAGAGCCTTTGTTTTGAAATTGCTCAATCGATTCAAGTATACGATTTGTCATCGTATTGAGCAAGTCAGAGAAATCGGTTGACTCTGTTATTATTTCAACGTTGGAATGGAAGTATCCTGAGTTTTCATCAATCTTACCAGTAGCTGGATTCTCTTTTATAAATTTGCAAGTAAAGATAAACTTGACTTTGATAGGCTTCTTTTGTTGGTTGATGAGATCCAGAACTTTTGGTTTGACATTAATGATGAACGTCTTTGGCTCATAGCCTTTCTCTCCATCAATCCTGTAGGTTTTCAGATATCCTCTCAATGCTGTTTGTTTTTCTTTGAGGGCTAATCGTTCACCTCTCATAAATATACGGTTTACCTTTTCCTTTAGACTGTCGACTTGTTTATTTACAGTCTTTTTGGTGGGCTCAGGGACAAAAGATAAAATCCAATCTGCAAACTTGTTTAACTCTTTCTTTACTGAGTTAGCCGCTCTGTTTGCTAAATGTTTGAGTGGTTGGACATGGGAATTTCGAGGAGTATGGGAGGGTTCGAGAATTGGAACATTAATCTCAGGTATCGGCTCATCGAGAATACTCGATGATGTGTTAGAGACAATATTACGTGGTGTATTACCCAACGCTTCGATGAGTTCGGCTTTACGTAATTTGTAGTAGCCTTTGATCCCTCGCTCTTTGGCGAGGGCTTTCAACTCTTTCACTGTTTGTTTCTCCATTTTTATTATAATATCTATTTCTTTAAGCCGTTTTTATAAATTTTGCGCTCGTTCCCGCTTTTTACTACTACTGCTCACGAGTATAAAATGCTTGATTGCGCGATGAGCGTGAGTTAAGCAGTTGATTGTAACTGTAGCTTGGCAAAATAAATGTCAATTCATGGTTGAGGATACAATTTATGTTTGAATTATGATACCAACCAACAAAGAAATTTTGGATATTCCAATTTATTGGGAAATTCCTTGGAAGTATTTTAGAAAAACCCGAGATCTTCTCTGGACAATATTGACTTAGTGAAGACGTTTGGAATCAGCGACTAGCAAGTCTAGCAAGCGTTAGCAACATTACCAATGTTTTTACAACCTTACATAATTAACTTTACAAGCACTTTCATACATTTTCGTGTTATTCTTTTGTCATTTTCTTCGAGGTCTGAAATTACAAACGAGTGAATCCAGATCATGAATATTAATATTTTGCTGTCTGAGAAGTTCTAGATTCCTCTTTCGCATATAATAAATCATGGATGGTAATGTTTTTCTTCGTTTCTTGTGTTTCAATCGTTAGCAACATTACCAATGTTTTTACAACCTTACATAATTAACTTTACAAGCACTTTCATACATTTTCGTGTTATTCTTTTGTCATTTTCTTCGAGGTCTGAAATTACAAACGAGTGAATCCAGATCATGAATATTAATATTTTGCTGTCTGAGAAGTTCTAGATTCCTCTTTCGCATATAATAAATCATGGATGGTAATGTTTTTCTTCGTTTCTTGTGTTTCAATCGTATTCTTATCGGCTGTATCTATTGAGTGTTCACGATTCCTCTTTCAGTCGCATGTTGTTGCTTAAGAGCGGCTGCCTGTAAAAACCGAGAATCTCAATTCAGTTGCAAAAATTCGAATTTTTTTTTAAGTCGCCAAAAGAACCCATTTAGTGAGCTGATTTCAGGAAAATTATTAAAAAGTTCCTGTGATTTTTATTTCGGGAGATATTTCAAAACAACGAAATTCCGGTAAACATAATTTTACAACCTTACATAATTAACTTTACAAGCACTTTCATACATTTTCGTGTTATTCTTTTGTCATTTTCTTCGAGGTCTGAAATTACAAACGAGTGAATCCAGATCATGAATATTAATATTTTGCTGTCTGAGAAGTTCTAGATTCCTCTTTCGCATATAATAAATCATGGATGGTAATGTTTTTCTTCGTTTCTTGTGTTTCAATCGTATTCTTATCGGCTGTATCTATTGAGTGTTCACGATTCCTCTTTCAGTCGCATGTTGTTGCTTAAGAGCGGCTGCCTGTAAAAACCGAGAATCTCAATTCAGTTGCAAAAATTCGAATTTTTTTTTAAGTCGCCAAAAGAACCCATTTAGTGAGCTGATTTCAGGAAAATTATTAAAAAGTTCCTGTGATTTTTATTTCGGGAGATATTTCAAAACAACGAAATTCCGGTCTGCGAGTCAATTTTGACGTACCGAAACGGCTAAATTATCCAACAACTTTACAGAAGCGCTGAAGGTTCATGTAAAGTCAAATCAAATCCATACTTCGTACGAATATTAGAATACTCTTTAGCTCTAAAACCTGTTATTTTTTTCGTTTTAAATATGCATAACAATTTTTTTCTGGATTTTTGAAGATATGGACTTTTCGAGTCTCAAAGAGAGGGTGAAAAATTGACTAAGTTCGACGGACTTAAACAACTCCTGGTACCTAATTTTTTTTAAATAAAAATGCTTCGAAATTAAAGCCTAGCTATTTAAATTTACACCAGAAAAGTTCCAACTCTGGGATCGAAACACTTTTCCGTTGAGAAATAAAACAGTCACGCAATGTGAGTGAGATTAATTTAGCGGGAATTTCATTGACAACTCGGCGATCGCAAAATTACTGGCGAAATTCTTTTTTTTCCTACTATTTCTGTTGGTGCTTCATACTTTTAAAGTGAAATAGTACATTTATACATATTTTTAAATAAATATTCTTAGCTTTCAGGACGAGATAACAAGATATTCAATCATCAGGTAAGCTTTGTTGTTTGAAACCTGCATTCTGCTCTAACACTCCCTAATATTATTCGCAGTAAATTACTTGGAAAACGAAATCCGTACAAAGTCTTTATTAAAAACAGTTCTACCCTCAATCAAAAGCCGAAATCAATGCACAAAAGTCTTTTTTTTTAAAGTAAAAGTCAGTAATTAAGGGAAGGTACGTTTATTATCAGGGGGGGGGGGGGGGGGGGGAAGGCTGGAGAATTCAAAGTAATTTTTTCAAAAAAACGTTTGACCCTCCCCAGCGATTCCAAAACTAAACTCATGACCCTCCCCATCCAGTATACTTAGAATACCCATGGCCCTCCCCCCACGGTCACACTCAGGTTTGATACACATATGAATTTTTCTCTCGGCCGTTTATTAAATTTATGATTAAAAATAGGTCACATTTTCTATTAAATAAAAAAAACTGCAAAACTCATTTGAATTTTATATGTCATTGAAGTAGTATTTGATTGAGAACGAATACAACACATATTAAAACTATGTCGAACGGTAATTCACAATTATTGAGTCTGAGCGCATGTTTTGTGTTTAAACTTATATAAAATTCATACTTTACTGCGGTTGACTTTCTCAGACATTCCCACGACTAGTTGTGAAATACGTTTTTAGCTGCCGTCAAAACTAATTAGTCAGTACCTTTTAAATCCTTGAATTACGGCAGCGAAATACGTATTACAACTAGCCGTTGGAAAGTCTGAGTTCGTAGAAAGTCGAAAACCGCAGTATTAACACAATAATTTGTAATATCTATAGTATTCCCTTGTTTTATAGTGTTCTTATTTAACCCGTGAATGAAAAATTACTACAGTAGTTCGTACTTTATATAAAACGAAACTAATGGATTTTGTGTGTACTATGTACGTACTGAGTTAGTTTGGCAATTTTTTTCACATTAGTCAGAGTCAGTATTCAGTTCTTCATGATCAGTATCACTACTAGATGAACTGCTATCTTCACAATTGTCATCATCTACATGTATTGGCTTGTCTGAGCGAGTCTCTTTGGTTCTTTGAAGTGCAATCAGACATTGTGGTGACAGAAAGCGTTTTATTGTCTGTACTGAATGTGTTACTTGTTGCTGGTGTATTGTCGAGGATTGATGATAAATACCTCATCTCAAAGACTTTCAGGTTTGAGATTGATGTAACAACAAGATCATCATTGTCAATTACATAATCAGTGTTTCTTATTGTTTCAATGTCAACTTTAAGGATTTTTTCTTTGATCGCTTCTTCGTTTTCCAAATACCTTCTATTTTTCCGTTTTTCCGCCTTGCGACGATTTTGCTTTTTCAAGCGCGAATTCCGTTTCATTGCTTTACCTCGGCGAGGAAAAATCCGCTCAACTCTTTTGAGTGCAATTTCTATCAGATCCAGAGTTTCCAAAACTGTAGACTAAAACCCGGAGATAATGCGGCAATTGAGAAGTTTTCAAATGACTACATTGTTTCCGAAAAGCTAGTAGCCGAATATATTGAGCACTTATCCCAGATTAAAATTCGAAAAGAGAAAAAGAAAGCAGAAACTGACCGTCAAAGAATGCAGCGAAAACAGCAGGAGTACAACGACATTGACTGGGATTATCTTTATAATTCTGACAGTTTAGCAACACTTAGAGTAAGCGAGCTTGAGTTGTATTTGCATTACCACAAGATGACCTTCAAAGGAGTAAAAAAACAAAAAATTGCTGTGGTAAAAGCCCATATAGGCAGCAAGATCCTTGCTTCCATTGTGCAGGATACGGAGCTGGATAAGCGAGCCAACGCGCCTCCAACATCATCAGACTCGGAGAGTGACATTATCGAACAAAGAATTGGTTCTGATTGTTCTACTTTGAGTGAAGCAAGTGACTCCTCAGCTGGCAGTTCCTGTCATGAAGTAACAGAGGCCCCACCTGATGCTACCTCCTCACGCTATGGACGCAAAAGAACCAGAGTCATGCGGGACAACTTTGTCTCGTGGGCTCAAATTGACATGTGACTAATAAACTCGTAGATAGATCGATACATATCAAATACACTAAACATATTGAAATTACAATTTTTTATCAAGGTTGAGATAATATATTGTTTCATACTTAAAATAAAAGAACAAAAATGTGATCAAAATTAAAATGAGTAACTTAAAAGGATAGCCCTCCCCTAGAATAGCTTCAAATGAAATGTGTGGCCCTCCCCTTAAGCTTATAAATTTGACTATTGACCCTCCCCTCTGAGGCTCCAGCCCTCCCCCTCCGATAATAAACGTACCTTCCCTTACAGCAAAGTAAGCCAGGATTTTTGTATAAATAAGTTCAAAATTCATAGATGTCGTACTTTTAGAAAATAAAGACGTTTTTGAGGGCGTTTTTGTGAATCTTTCCTACTTGATGATATTGATTATCCTCGTCATTGAAATATTAATTTACTATAGGAATCACGCTCATTTAAAAGTATTAAAATTACTGAGCTACAATGTAGAAATAATTAAATCCTACGGGCTGTCTCTCTTCTACTATTCCTCGGTCCATCACAATATAATGTAGGACTAAATGTTAATATATTTGAACTTTTCACGAGTACTTTTATGAATACTAAACACACCGCATTCCGAGAAGTCTACTCTCGTTTACAGAGTTTAAATCACTAATTCCTTCGGTTAGAGTTAAATCACTAAACCAGTGAAAATATAGATATTAGACTAATACACTTTAGTAGACCCTAATTTCATTGTATGTTTGACTATCTAGCAATTATTATCTCACGGGTTTAGCGACTTCACTAGCACTGTAAACAGCAACGGCTACTCAAAATAGAAAATTTGCATATCACCTTGCGATTTGATTGGCTAACAGAAAACAATGTAGAAAGGAATGTTGTTCCAGTTGGAGCAGACGCTAGTGGGGGAATGACGGGAACCGGAAGCGCCTCACAGCGGCTGTGCAGGAGGCTAGTAATTTTGCGATCGCCGAGTTGTCAATGAAATTCCCGCTAAATTAATCTCACTCACATTGCGTGACTGTTTTATTTCTCAACGGAAAAGTGTTTCGATCCCAGAGTTGGAACTTTTCTGGTGTAAATTTAAATAGCTAGGCTTTAATTTCGAAGCATTTTTATTTAAAAAAATTAGGTACCAGGAGTTGTTTAAGTCCGTCGAACTTAGTCAATTTTTCACCCTCTCTTTGAGACTCGAAAAGTCCATATCTTCAAAAATCCAGAAAAAAATTGTTATGCATATTTAAAACGAAAAAAATAACAGGTTTTAGAGCTAAAGAGTATTCTAATATTCGTACGAAGTATAGATTTGATTCGACTTTACGTGAACCTTCAGCGCTTCTGTAAAGTTGTTGGATAATTTAGCCGTTTCGGTACGTCAAAATTGACTCGCAGACCGGAATTTCGTTGTTTTGAAATATCTCCCGAAATAAAAATCACAGGAACTTTTTAATAATTTTCCTGAAATCAGCTCACTAAATGGGTTCTTTTGGCGACTTAAAAAAAAATTCGAATTTTTGCAACTGAATTGAGATTCTCGGTTTTTACAGGCAGCCGCTCTTAAAACAATGTAAAATAGTTTTATTGTAGCCTTATAACTTAGGTGCAGAGAGTAATTAAAATATAGCCTCCACTTTGAGCTCCAAATCTCCGAAATAGCATTTTTTTTCGAAAAATTACCCCAAGAAATCAATTCTCCTATAAATTTGCTTGAATATGATGTTTTAGAGAAGATTTTTTGTCCACGCGAGCCCGAGAAATAATTTTCTGAAATTCGAAAAGCGAGAGCTGGATATGCACGAAATTTCAACTTAGGCAAAAATAACGGCAAATATTCGGCAAAAACAAAAAGGAAACATATACTTGGTAGGGAAGAAACAGTTCAAATGCTAAAGGAAATAATACCAGAGATCAATGCACTGACTGTACAAGTCATTTCTAGTTGCTTTTTCAGTTGCTTTCTACACTTTTCGACCTGTTTTTCCGAGCCATTTCTGTCGTTATTCGCTGTAACTTTTACTGTCTTATTTGTGCTATCTCAGAAACAAAGGCATCAGATTAAATTCTTTTTTACAATTCTTTTTTTAGTATAATCATTTTTCATTCATTTCTCATTTGTATTATTATTTTGTATCTCTTTTTATGCCTATGTGTGTTTCTATTCCTGCTTTTTGTATTATTAGTTAGCCAATTTAATTATTTTCCATACATTTATAAATAATGTTTTTAATTAGCAAACCCCCTCACCTTTTAGCTGCCTAACTCGTTTACCTTTCTAGCTATTTTAGGTAGCTGTGCTCTTTTTTTTTTCTTCCAATTTTTATACACCGATTCCGAACATGGTGGACATACGCAGTTTTCCTGGATCGAGGAGTCGAAAAAGAGGCTAGTCAGTAATTCATTATCGGTGTGCAAGCTTATTCTTTGTTACTGCTGTTACATTTTTGTTTAAATCCATTAAAAATCGTTCTTAGTGATGTACTCTAAGGGAAAAGCCAGCTTTCCACAGATCACAGACCACTGACTAGCCTCGTTTTCGCCTCCTCGATCCAGGAAAACCGCGTATATCCGCCATGTTCGGAATCGGTGTATATATTATTCAATGTAATTTTCATTTTTTTTAGAGTGCAAATAAATTGTTGTTGTTGTTGTTGTTGTTGTCACCAAGAATGGCTGCAAAGTTATCTGAAGGGCTTGGTGAAAAAGTCACGTGTCCAATCTGTATGGAACACTACTCGGACCCACGCCTCCTCTCCTGTCTACATACCTACTGTAGAAAGTGCTTACAAGATCTCCTGGTTAAAGGGGAAAGGAAGGTGTCTGTTGTCTGTCCACAATGTCGAGAAGAAGTCCAGGTAAAGTCGTTTTTGAATAACGTGATTTTCAACAGTAGACTTCCTCAGCTGTCTGTAAATGATGTTTGTACCAAAGAACAACTGAGTTCCAAAACTTCAACTTTTAAAGAATAAAGCATGCACATTTATTTTCTACAGATAATATCTAGTGATGTTACGAAGATCAAAGTCAACATCTGGATCAACAATCTTCTGTCACTTCTGGCCATCTACTCGACCGAGCGAGAAAAAGATGGCAGCAAAGCCGAGTTGACGTGCGAAAACTGCTACATGAAAGAGACAGTTACACGTAGATGTGCCAACTGCTGCATGTTCCTGTGTGACTTTTGTTCAACGGCCCATCAGCGTTCTGTAGCAACAAGAGACCATCAACTGATGACACTCGATCAGATAAAGAACACAGGTATTCCAGTCATGGAAAAACAACTGTTTTGTGAGAAGCACAAAGGAGAAGTCAAGAAGCTTTTCTGCAATACTTGCCAAGAACTGATTTGTCGTGATTGTACCATTATTGATCACCGTGATCATCAGTTCGACTTCGTGGAAGACGTCGCTGTTCAACACAAACAACTCTTTAAAACAGAAGTAGAAAGAGCAAGCAACACCAAGAACAATATCGAGGCAGTTCTGAAGTCAGTCCAGGAAATGAAAGAAAACGTAGACAAAACATCAAAAGCCGCTGAAAAAGACATCGATAACTTCATCGATAAACAAATCAGAGCTTTAGAAGAAAAACGAGCAAGTCTCAAGGAGACAACGAAAAAGATTGCAGCAGCAAAGATGAAAGAGCTTGCAGCAAAGGAAGATGGTCTTGCATTACACCTGACTGGCTTGAAAAGCGCCATTGAATTTACAGAGAAAGTGTTGACAAATGGCGGTAACAGTGCTATCCTGTCACTATCCAAACAATTGACATCTCGTTTGTCACAGCTCTCTGAGAAACCTTTCCTTGATAAAGATCTATGCTATAAAGATCCATGGCAACAACAAAAAACAAGACTTGAGTATAACGAAAAACTGTTTGTTGAGTCCATAAATTGTGTTAACGTTGATGATGCTAATATAGTTGATTATGATAAGTGCTGTGTTGCACAACGAATTCATAATGTTGGTTTGGTCGATATCAGAGGCGAGATTCACGCAAGAGATCGCCAGGTTCTGAACTTTGTTGTCCAAATCAAGAACTTGTTTGGTGAAAAAATGAAATTCATGAAAGACAGGATACAAGTCAAAGCGGCATCTTCTCGGAAAGGCACTGAGTCTACATTACCGATAAAAACCTTGGAAGACGACACGTACAGCTTCGATCATAAGGTGACGTATCTCTTCGGAATGGATGCGGTTTTTAATATCCAAGTAATTTTTGACGGGAAGCATATTTCGGGATCTCCAATCAAAATTAGGCCACAGTAGCAGCCCCTGAGATTTATTCGCCAATGGGTGGCCGTATAGCTGGCTGGCCTAAGAATCTATTTTCTCCTTCTTATCATATACACAAGGAGGAAGAGCACAGAACTTCACAGGACGCATGCTCTTCATGCACAGTACACTCGGCTGGATACAAGACTCTTGTAATAACCGTAGAATAGATGAGTATAATGGACATTAGTAGACACTAAAGGAGGAAGAGCACAGGACTCCACAGGACGCATGCTGGTCACAGTACACTCGGCTGGATACAAGACTCTTGTAATAACCGTAGAATAGATGAGTATAATGGACATTAGAAGACACTAATTAATTCTATTTTGTGTTTTTTCATTCGGTATTCACCCTCAATAATTGTAGCAAGCTGGAAACGTTGTGAAACAGTTACCCATGATGCTTCACAGATGAAAGTGCATCTCATGCACTTCAATGACTATTGTTTTGTTGATATTTTAGTAATATGTACAGAATGGGGTTATACGATTATACAGTCATAAGTCACCACAGGGATCCCATCTCATGCACTTCAATGACTATTGTTTTGTTGATATTTTAGTAATATGTACAGAATGGGGTTATACGATTTTACAGTCATAAGTCACCACAGGGATCCCATCTTATGCACTTCAATAGCTATTGTTTTGTTGATATTTTAGTAATATGTACAGAATGGGGTTATACGATTATACAGTCATAAGTCACCACAGGGATCCCATCTCATGCACTTCAATAGCTATTGTTTTGTTGATATTTTAGTAATATGTACAGAATGGGGTTTTACGATTTTACAGTCATAAGTCACCACAGGGATCCCATCTTATGCACTTCAATAGCTATTGTTTTGTTGATATTTTAGTAATATGTACAGAAGAGGGTTATACGATTATACAGTCATAAGTCACCACAGGGATCCCATCTTATGCACTTCAATGGCTATTGTTTTGTTGATATTTTAGTAATATGTACAGAATGGGGTTATACGATTATACAGTCATAAGTCACCACAGGGATCCCATCTCACGCACTTCAATGGCTATTGTTTTGTTGATATTTTAGTAATATGTACAGAATGGGGTTATACGATTATACAGTCATAAGTCACCACAGGGATCCCATCTTATGCACTTCAATAGCTATTGTTTTGTTGATATTTTAGTAATATGTACAGAATGGGGTTATACGATTATAGTCATAAGTCACCACAGGGATCCCATCTCATGCACTTCAACGGCTATTGTTTTGTTGATATTTTAGTAATATGTACAGAATGGGGTTATACGATTATACAGTCATAAGTCACCACAAGGATACCATCTTGTTTCTTTGATATTTTAGTCATTTAATCATTAACCAGTTTGGTATGTCAAACCATAATGATTGACATAGCAATAGGATAGGATATCAGTAACCGTTATCAGAAGCTGCTGAGAATCAGGAGTAGGATACGTTGCTAATCAATGAACTGAACTGAATTGAGTTGAGGACCCGCCACAGAAGTAAGTTGATTACATTGTCATATACAGCTATTTCAAAAAAGTTTGGTGAAGGTTTTGTTACATGTTGCATACCAAGCCCGAAATGCACTATGGGTGATATAAATCCAAGCAGCAAAAGGTCACAACAATATGGAATTTTCCCAGACTTTATCTGCAGGTATTTTAAGCATTTTTTCTTCTTTGGTGACATTATTTACATACGAATATAATACATTTCAAGCTTGGTAAGCATCATGCAACATGCAACAAAGACCTTCATCAACCTTCTTTGATATAGTATATTAGTGTTTTTAAATTGCGTGCAATGTACTTCAGTATTAGGGACCGATCATTATTTATGGGGGGGGGGGGGGGAGTTTTTTTGTCTGCATTAAAACATTTTTCCCTGACTTACCCTTAGAGGTATTAAATTTAATTTTTGACCCACCCCATATGGAATTTATTTCAGAGGTATCTTTTCTCGATTCTGTATATATCATGCCATTCATTATACAGTCGTTAAAAAATTACACATCTCTTAAACAACCTTTCTCCCCCTCCCCAACAACCCTCCCTCATTCCATAGCTTGGGTCCGAATACCTGTTTTTGCTTGAATATATTCTTGTACATTTACATTTGCTTGAATATATTCTTGCATTTTTACAACTGAAATTTTATTTTGACCCACTCCCTTTCTTTGAAAAATATAAGCCTGACCCCCCCCCCCCCCCCCAAATCTAATAACAATACAACAACATTAAATACAAATAATGGTAACACAAGACGAAAAGGAGAAACGAAAAGAAATTACAAAGATTTGAAGTGGCTATTCAGTGCCGTTTTGAGTTTGGAAAAATTAGTAATTCGTAATTCGTAATTAGTAAAAATTCGTATCTAACATATGCTAACATGTGGGTCGACAACCGAGAAGCATTGGAGCGAGAGAGCCTCTGGAACTCAGGGTAAACGAATGCATGTGGGACTTTTGAAAATTCTGACATCACAGAAAGTCAACTACGCATACTCAGTAGTCCTACATCGGCGTATGGAGAGGGCCCGGGAGGATCTGGGACCGAAACTAATGACGGCTGCGAAGGAGACTAAGTTACGCGTGGACCGGTAAATGAACAAAATCTTAAAGGCGCGATTACACGGTGCAATTTTCTCTGCAACTTGTCTCGCAACATTTTTCAAATTGCACTGTAGGTTACACGGTGCAATGCTTCGTGCAACTTGTGTCGCAACGCCGTTGCGAGACAAGTTGCAGAGAAAATTGCACCGTGTAATCGCGCCTTAAGCGCTTGTTAAGCTTACGAACGAAAACGGGTAAAGTGGCTAAGTGCTTGCTCTTTCTTGATTTCTAATTACCTCGAAGTTTCTGTATTTATTTCATGGTTGAAATGATAAGAGAGGATTTTACTTTGATTTTTAATTCATTCATTCTAAACGGTACTAATTCCTGTTCCATTATTTGCCTCAAGCGAAATACAGTAATCTGTAATGAATCGACTACTGGTCGCTAAACACGGAACAATACCAATGTTTTGAAATCCCACGGACTTTTAATGATGTCATTGAATAGCTGACTTATAAACGAGGCTAAGCCTGAGCAAATGAGTCTGTGGTCTACAAAAACAGCGGTTTACATCGAATGCGAAACTGGTGTATTCTCAAATGTGCTAAAATATATCCCGCCCGATAATATGTATTCAAACTGAGGCTTTGGCTACGCCATCCTGGAGTACATTTGCCTGCGACCGCATCTTGGGTAAGGTCTATTATCTTTTGAAACACATCGGAGAAATAGTTTTAGAATAGACCAAATCGGCTAACTCGTTTCTATGTACGTTGCCACCCAATTCAAAACCTCTGGGAATAAGATTTTTTGCTCCAAAAATTTCCACCTGATATCGGACAAAGAATCGTATTCCCAATTGATTTGAATTGGGTGGAAACGTACATAGCAACGCGTTGGCTGATTTGATCTATGTCCAGAGAGACTGGGACGACCACAAGAAACCCAAGCTCTGTGTTTGTGTATTGTGATTACAGTAAACATACTGAAGGGTTTGTTCGATTTTACGTAAGCTAGAGTGTTTCTCTGTTTGGATCATTATATGACCCTTTTCCACCGAAATATGTAGATTCAAAACTCTCAAACTAACATCGACATTGTCAAGGCAACATTCCTAGGATATGACGTCACTTATAATAATACAATAAGCGCAATGCATGATGGGCTATATTGTCTCAGTGAACCACCCGACTTGACTGAAGCAGAAGAAGGAAGTGAAAGACTATTATCGCTTATTAACCCGACTGTAAGAGCAAACAGGTAAACCTAGTATGCTTAAAATTCTTGTGATATATTCCTAGAGTAAATATATTCCAATATATTGGGAAATTCCTTGGAAGTATTTTAGAAAAACCCGAGATCTTCTCTGGACAATATTGACTTAGTGAAGACGTTTGGAATCAGAATTAGGAATTAGCTCAGCCAATCACAGGGCTCGATTGGTGATAGACCATTAGTAGGTTTTTTCTAATAGTCACATCACTCGACTGGAACAGCTTTAGTAACAATACACAAGGGAAATCAAATACTTAAGACAATAGAAAGATAATACTTTATTTAATAGAGGCATACTTTATTGTTACTGAAGCTGTTCCAGTTGAGTGATAAAAATAAAAACTATTAGGTAGTAACTATTTAGATTTTATTTCATGGACATAGTGTAAGCACTCTAGCCTTATAACTTAGGTGCAGAGAGTAATTAAAATATACCCTCCACTTTGAGCTCCAAATCTCCGAAATATCAATTTTTTTCGAAAAATTACCCCAAGAAATCAATTCTCCTATAAATGTGCTTGAATATGTTGGTTTAGAGAAGATTTTTTGTCCACGCGATCCCGAGAAACAATTTTCTGAAATTCGAAAAGCGAGAGCTGGATATGCACGAAATTTCAACTTAGGCAAAAATAACGGCAAATATTCGGCAAAAACAAAAAGGAAACATATACTTGGTAGGGAAGAAACAGTTCAAATGCTAAAGGAAATAATACCAGAGATCAATGCACTGACTGTACGAGTACTTTCTAGTTGCTTTTTCAGTTGCTTTCTACACTTTTCGACCTGTTTTTCCGAGCCATTTCTGTCGTTATTCGCTGTAACTTTTACTGTCTTATTTGTGCTTTCTCAGAAACAAAGGCATCAGATTAAATTCTTTTTTACAATTCTTTTTTTAGTATAATCGTTTTTCATTCATTTCTCATTCGTATTATTATTTTGTATCTCTTTTTATGCCTATGTGTGTTTCTATTCCTGCTCTTTGTATTATTAGTTAGCCAATTTAATTATTTTCCATACATTTATAAATAATGTTTTTAATTAGCAAACCCCCTCACCTTTTAGTTGCCTAACTCGTTTAGCTTTCTAGCTATTTTAGGTAGCTGTGCTCTTTTTTTGCAATTTTCATATATCAATCAATGTAATTTTCATTTTCTTTAGAGTGCAAATAAATTGTTGTTGTTGTTGTTGTTGTCACCAAGAATGGCTGCAAAGTTATCTGAAGGGCTTGGTGAACAGGTCACGTGTCCAATCTGTTTGGAACACTACTCGGACTCACGCCTTTTCCCCTGTCTACATAACTACTGTAGACAGTGCTTACAAGATCTCCTGGCTAAAGGGGAAAGGAAGGTGTCTGTTGTCTGTCCACAATGTCGAGAAGAAGTCCAGGTAAAGTCGTTTTCGAATAACGTGATTTTCAACAGCAGACTTCCTCAGCTGTCTGTAAAGATGTTTGTACAAAAGAACAACTGAGTTCCAAAACTTCAACTTTTAAAGAATAAAGCATGCACATTTATTTTTTCACAGATAATTTCTGGTGATGTTACTAAGCTCAAAGTCAACTTCTGGATCAACAATCTTCTGTCACTTCTGGCCATCCACTCGACCGAGCGAGAAAAAGATGGCGGCAAAGCCGAGTTGACGTGCGAAAACTGTGACAGCAAAGCAGCAGCCAAAGGAAGATGTGTCAACTGCTGCATGTTTTGATGTAACGTTTGTTTTACTGCACATCAACGTCTGCCAGCACTGAAGGACCATCAACTGATAACCCTAGATGAGCTGAAAGACACAGGTATCCCAATCATGGAAAAACAACTGTTTTGTGAGAAGCACAAAGGAGAAGTCAAGAAGCTTTTCTGCAATACTTGTCAAGAATTGATTTGCCGTGATTGTGCCATTATTGATCACCGAGATCATCAGTTCAACTTCGTGGAAGACGTCGCTGATCAACAGAAACAACTCTTTAAAACAGAAGTACAAAGAGCAAGCAACACCAAGAACAAGATCGAGGCAGTTCTGAAGTCAGTCCAGGAAATGAAAGAAAACGTAGAGAAAACATCAAAAGCCACTGAAAAAGACATCAATAACTTCATCGATAAACAAATCAGAGCTTTAGAAGAAAAACGAGCAAGTCTGAAGGAAACAACGAAAACGATCGCACCAACAAAGATGAAAGAGTGTGCAGCACAAGAAGATGGTCTTGCAATGCACCTGACTGGCTTGAAAAGCGCCATTGAATTTACAGAGAAAGTGTTAACAAATGGCGGTAGCAGTGATGTCCTGTCACTATCCAAACAATTGACATCTCGTTTGTCACAGCTCTCTGAGAAACCTTTCCCTGAAGATCTATGCTATGAAGATCCATGGCAAAAAAAGAAATCAAGAATTGAGTATAACGATATCAGAGGCGATATTCACGCCAGACAAGGCCAGATTCTGAAGTTTGTTGTCCAAATCAAGAACTTGTTTGGTGAAAAAATGAAATTCACGGCTGACAGAATACAAGCCAAAGTATTTTACTCGGATTACAGTTTCTCTACATTACCGATACAAAGCTCGAAAGATGGGACGTACAGCTTCAGTTATGGCCGGGTCACTTGCTTTTATGCTACCATCCATGTAACGGTTGACGGAAAGAATATCTTGGGATCTCCAATTAAGATTAAGCTAACCTAGTAAGTCCATGCAGAGACACTTTCGCCAATATCTTGCAGTATAGCGGGCTTACGAATAGATTTTCTCCTCGTTTCAAGGTCTCAAAGTTTTTATTTTCCCCCAGCTAATAATTAAAGTTATATTTACAAATCATTCTATAACTATGTACTGGAAGGTGCAGAAAGAAACAACCCAAAGGGTTAAAAAATTATTCTGCACCTTAAATACATATACAAAATATTACAGGGCGTATAAGGAAAATAACGATAGAGTATAAAGTTCTTTAATATACCGTAAATCCTCTATTTTAAAAGTCCCCCTCTCAAATAAGCCCCCCCTTTTTTAAAGGAAGAAATTTGTTAAGCCCCCATCTCTTTTAAGCCCCCTTCCCCTCCCCTCCCCTCCCCTCCCTTCTTCCCCCTTCACAAATAAACTCACAATAATGTTAAATCATACTTGAGAAACTAACACAAGGGAATCAAATGTTGAAAATACCGTATAATTTGAACAATGCATGTACCATGTCATTAACATCCCTATAGATTATGCGACACAGTCTGTAGTAATTCTTCCGTTTAATCCTGAGTTTACTTTGTTGGAATTAAGTTATGCCATCATATTATATCGTGATAGCGCGCAGAACTTTCTGCGTTTTGACGAAATCAATAACCCCCCCCCCTCTCTATTAAGCCCCCCCCCCTCTCTCTCTCTCTCTCTCTCTCTCTCTCTCTCTCTCTCTCCAATAAGCCCCCTCTCACACGTGCCTGAAATAAATAAGCCCCCGTGGGCTTAATAGAGGACTTACGGTATGCAAAATGAGAAAAAGATCAATCAATCAATTAATCTTTATTGGGTTATTAAGCAGATAAAGAACAGTGTCTTTTTTCCAATCTGGCCCTTATCAATTAACTTAAAGCAGGAAAAGAGAAAAACAGTTCAAAGGAATACACAATATAATTAAATAAGATCACTGAAGTAATTTTTTTAACTGTTTTTTTGAGAATTACGTGTGAAGAACTTGATTTTATATCAAGTGGTCTATCATTCCAGTTTGTGACAGCTGCATACTTAACACCAAA
Source organism: Anthopleura xanthogrammica (assembly GCA_964019055.1). Classification (NCBI taxonomy): domain Eukaryota; kingdom Metazoa; phylum Cnidaria; class Anthozoa; order Actiniaria; family Actiniidae; genus Anthopleura; species Anthopleura xanthogrammica. The sequence continues at coordinate 26,938,232 of OZ025207.1, forward strand.
CTTATTATAATTAATATTTTGACGAGGCAAAAACAGGTTCTTATTTGATTTTGAACGAGTATTATAATTATGAAACAAATCTAAATCTTTAAAAAGGTGATAGAAAATCTCCGGTAGATGGGAGTTTGAGTGTTTGTAGACAAGTTCATAGAGCTGAAATTTAGTTGTTTCAAAGGTATTTAAGATATCGAGTTTCTTAAATAGTGGTCTGCTAGGTGTTCTATAGCTTGAGAACGTAATTACACGGAGAGCTCGTTTTTGTAATATATGAATGGGTAGAATCCTTGTCAATGTACCAAAGAAAATATATGAATGTATGAATCTATAATAAAGGTCTTTCAGAATATCAAGGGAGAGATATTGCCTGCATCTATATAGAATTCCAATTGATTTTGCATTTTTTTCTTGTTACAAAAGCAATATGAGGGCTTCGTGTTAGGTTCTCATCCAAGAGTAAACCTAGAAATTTAGTGTGCGAAGCTTTATCAATAAATTGAACATTCTTAAGTGACAATTGACCCTCGATACCACCTGCCGCGATATTCCTAAGTCGTTGCTGAGTTCTGAAAAGAATACGTTTTTGTCAAATCAAAATTTTCCACCGAAAGATATGACGTCACTGATAATAATACAATGAGCGCAATGCATCATGGGCTATATCATCTGAGTGGACCGATCGACTTGACTGAAGCAGAAAGAGAAAGTGAAAGACTATTATCGCTTATTAACCCGACTGTAAGAGGAAACAGGTAAACCTAGTATGCTTAAAATTCTTGTGATATATTCCTATAGTAAATATATTCCATTATATTGGGAAATTCCTTGGGGGTATTTTAGAAAAATCCGACCTCTTTTCTGAACAATATTGACTAAGTGAAAACGTTTGGAATCAACGTCTAGCAGGCTGGGTTTCTGTGGTATCATAACTTATAAGGCAACGAATGGCGATCCTTAGAAAAAAAAGTAAAATTCAATAGATCATACAAATAAAAGTTCTAACTTGTGCCTCGTGTTTTCCTTTGAGTATCTGTGAAGTTTCAGGTCATTTACATCGATATTAAGCGAGTATCGTGGTGGAGTATCCCTCGTACTAAAAAATTGGGAAGGTAGCACAATTCAGCCCGCTCGAACCCTCGATAAAGGTCAACAATTCGCCTCTAGTTCACTCAAAATTACACATCACGCCAAAATTACTTTACAGAATCTTAGTCCGATATTTGACACAACCACACAATCGATATCTCTTTCAGAATTCAACGCTAACAGTTTCAAAAGCCACTTTTTTTCGAAGCCATTGCCATTCTGATATGCTCTAAACCAAGCAGCCTTGCAACGGCTTTCAAAACATGATACTGTACCCTCCCCCGTGAATTAATTTCGTATTGTTTTGGTTGATTGCTATTGGTTGGTGAAACAATAGCGGCGACGTTTGTTAACTTAATGGGGGAGGGTACAGTATCATGTTTGTAACGGCGGTTGAAAGACGTTGTAAGGCTGCTTGGTTTAGAGTATATCGGATTGGAATGGCTTCGAAAAAAAGTAAGTTAGAACATTTATGTGTATGATTTATTGAAATTGTTTTTTTCTAAGGATCGCCATACATTGCCTTATAAGTTCGATATGATACAATCGATGTAAATGACCTGAAACTTCACAGATACTCAAAGGAAAACACGAGGCACAAGTTAGAACATTTATTTGTATGATTTATTGAATTTTACTTTTTACTCGGGCTTCCAAAGGAATGCCCGAGGTATAAATTGGGCTTCGTTTTTTTTTTTTTTTTTTACTTCAGTCACAAATCGCCCTCGAAGCGCTAAAGCGCATGCGTCGGTCGAATCAAAGTTCATGCGCATGCGTAGAATCAGCCATGAGCACATGCTTCAGCAATGGCGGATTCGGATATGGCGAAAGACTCGTTGCTGTTTCAAGGAATGAGTAATATGGAGTGTAACACGCTCAAAACACATACAAAAGCACATACTTTTCGCGGTAGACCCACACTAAAAGATGTAGAGCGTTTTCGGAACGGGTCGGTCCGCGAATTTCATGAGAGAACCATTACGAGTGAACCTTTTATCGTGAATGATCGTGAACCTTTTATCGTGAACCATGCTATAACTAATATATCAAATGAACTATATCTTGAGTCAAATAAGCATCATCGTGTATATAGACGTGATCGTGAACCCAGTAGAATACCAGTACGAACTCTCAAACATCTAAGGAACAAGAGTAGAAAGCTAAAGGCGTTTGTCTACAAGCGTATTTGTCAAAGTACACCGAAATCCTCCAAGCTGCATTGTTATATGAAGGTTAGAAAATTTACAAAGAATGAATGTAAGCTTAATACAAAGAGAATAAGCTTGAATAAAATCACAGAACACGAAAAGAAGCTTTTGCTTAATTGTTCTAGGAGGGTTTATCAAGGGATAATGAAGTTAAAATATAGAGCTATTCGGTATTTATCATTGTTTTCTTGCAATAGCCTGATGTGTCTTTACAAGACTCAGACTCATATATCAAATTATTGTAAATTTAAACTGAGTACAGACATAGAGAAGAACCCTGGTCCTACTTCAATGTATATTGACCCTAACAAAACAATAACAGCTCCATATAGCCAAGGTAATGAGTTGGTATTTGGACAAAATTCAGGACAACAATGTGTTGCAATGAGTTTGTGCTCTTTGATTTACAATAACAAACTAGACACTCTAAGAGTGCGAACTCGGGCTACATTATAGAGAGTATCTAGTATATATATTTGCGACCATGGAATGCATAGGAATTGATTTGGCAGTCAAAAATGATATATATTGAATGCAGGTGTATTTTGAGCGCATCCACACTGTTTAATACATAAATAAATGTAAAAGGAGATTATGTATTATAACCAAGGGCAAGTCGTCGTGATGTATAACAGCTGGGTGGGGTGGGAGATTGTAAGAGAAAAATATGTGACCATAAACATTAAAAAACATTTTAAATTCTAGTAAGGCATTAGTGTTGCGTTACTGACTTGTCAACGCATATATTATATTTCTACTTGACCTACTAGAGTACCTTTCAAGACTAGCTGATGAAATAAACATATCTATTTCAGTATCGAAACTGTTCGCTGCAAAACAAACGTTTTATCAATGTAAATACTCTTAGCCAAAATGTGTTTAACTGGTCATTTTTCTGGTTTTTGTTTTCTGTATTTTCATAAATGAAAATATTCAACAAGGAGTCTTGGCAGTTCGCTTTCTTGTAGATCACTATCAGCTCGTCTGACTTCTACAAGTTCTTGGAGTCAGCTTTCATCAAAGCTTTGTTTGTCACTCGTTTTGTAGTTTGTCTCTCGTTCTGTAGTTTGTCTCAGTATTTTTTTTTTTTTTTTGTATCTGAGATCTGGTAATAGCTAGGTAGTTTATAGATTCTCTTAATCTATTTTGACTAGTTTGTCTAGTTCTACGATTCTCATACCGTAGTTTGCTCATAGATTCTCATAGATCCAAAATCGCTCAATAACAACTTTTAATGTGTGTCTACCACGTACGGCGTGTGCGTCTGAGTGCCTCTGAGTTCATTTAAGCTCATTTGAGTACGTTTGTTTGAGTTCATTTGACTGTCTTTGGCATTGCTTTGAGTATTTTTTGCATTGTTTTTGCATTTCTTTGGTTCGTTTCGAAACTGAAGCTCGACATCATTTAGTGTGGGTCTACCGCGAACGGCGTGTGCATTTGTATGTGTATTGAGCGTCCCAGAAGGACTCCATGATTTTCAGTAAATATTTACACCACGAGACAGCGAGACCTTCGAAGAGCAAAGCAAGTCACTTAATCAGTTACGTGACTACTGCTCATGCAGAGGAACACCGCTGACCGCTGAGCAGCGCAGGCTTACTTACTTCTAACATCGTCGATAGATAGATAGATAGATAGATAGAAAACCCAAACCTAGACTCGGCCTACCTTGCAGGTAGCCCGAGTAACAAGGAATCAATTCTGCCAATGACCTTGTATTAATAATGAATATTGGAAATCAGTTGTATTCAGGTTTGTCTCAATTAGCCAGACAGTCCTTTTTAATGCAGACAGAATTACCACCAATGTTAAATGTGTTTGATACTGACTATCAACTTCAATACAGTGAAAGCTACACTGGTACTGTACGTCAAGAGACTACAATAGAAGGATATCAGTACTGTACTTCTTTACAAAGAGCCTTTGAATCACTTATGTCTGAAAACTACACCAATTTTGTATTAACAGTTGGGTGCACAGCTGTTGCTATATATCTTAATAGTAATGTGGGGTTTAAAATATTTGATTCTCATGCAAGGGATTTATATGGTAGAAGCCATCCTCAAGGTACATGTGTGCTGCTTGATGTATCATCAGTGAATAGTTTAGTACATTATTTCCAGAGTATACATAACAATGATATATTTGAGGTGAAGGGAGTGCAAATTAATGCAGTTCAAAATAGCATTCATCCTCAGAACTATGCACATAATGAAACCAGAAAATTGAATCTAAGTTGTGCTGTAGCTATGTACTCTCTCTGCTATTCTATAATAAAACCATGTGGTTACTGGAATTCAAACACATTGCTTACTATCGTGGACAATAGCAAAAGCTTATATGACAATTTGTGTTTGAACAGTTATGCAACATTACCTGACTTACCAAAAACTGTTGATATTTGTGGAGCTGAAGTAAGTTTAGATCTTTTAAGTGATAGTTTTGAAGGAGTACTGTCTGATTCAGTTCAAAGCAAGTCAATTCTCCAAGATTTTATAACAAATAATAGTGAATACACTGGGTTTTTGATGTGGTTTTCTGGTTGTTGTATTAGTTGTATTTTTAGATCTACAAAAAAATCAAAGTATATGTATTCCCTCTTGAATTATATTCAAAGTCAAACACCTCCAATCCAGTACACTAAAAACATCAATGCTACAGCTTGTCTTGTTGAGGCCATTGGCAATATTCAAAAGCAGTATCAGTCTGCAGAGCATTACAAAATACAATTCCTATCATGTTCATGCAAAAACTATGACAGAAATGAAAGGAAAAAAATAATGAAAAATCAGAGACAGAAACAAAATTATGAAACAATGGAACCATCAAAGAAGAGAATATTATTAGAAAAAGTAGAAGCAAGGAATACTGCAAATAAACATGAGTTACAAAAGAAACGAGCACAAAAATACAAAACCATGGATACTGCAAAGAAACATAAGCTATTGAACAGACAAGCAGAAAAATATAAAACAATGGACAGTGCAAAGAAACAAGAACTATTAAATAAACAAACAGAAAAGGCCACAGAAAGATACAAAACAATGGATAGTGCAAAGAAACAAGACCTATTGAACAGGCAAGCAGAAAAATACAAAACAATGGACAGTGCAAAGAAACAAGAACTATTAAATAAACAAACAGAAAAGGCCACAGAAAGATACAAAACAATGGATAGTGCAAAGAAACAAGACCTATTGAACAGGCAAGCAGAAAAATACAAAACAATGGACAGTGCAAAGAAACAAGAACTATTAAATAAACAAACAGAAAAGGCCACAGAAAGATACAAAACAATGGATAGTGCAAAGAAACAAGAGTACCTTGACAGACGCAAACAAAAATACCATAACGATAAGAATAAAACTGAGGATTCATGTATTGAAAAGTTTAAAAAGAAAATAAGGGAAGGTCCATATTATATATGTTGTGTGTGTAACAGAACACTCTATAAGAAATCTGTCTCAAAATTAATCACAAGTAAGTACCCTTCTCAGGATGTTTTCAACATGCAGAAATCATTTGATGGAAAAGAATATATCTATAACACATGCCACTCAAAAGCCATAAAAGGCAGGCTTCCATGTCAGGCAATTGTAAACAATTTATATGTTGATGACATACCAACTGAACTTGATACTCTTAAAAAACTAGAACAAATAATAATAGCACGGCGGATTGTATTTGAAAAAATAGTAGTAATGCCTAAAGGACGACAAAGAAAAATTAAAGGGGCTATATGTAATGTACCAGTAGAGTGTGATCAAACATGTAACATATTGCCTCGTCCTCCTGAAAGATCTGGTATCATTCTTTTGAAATTAAAGAGAAAACTTCAGTTCAGAGGACATGTTTATTTTCAAGCAGTTAGACCTGAATTTGTAATGACAGCACTTAAGAGCGGATGCCCGTAACAGTCGAGAATCTCAAGTCAGATGAATAAATTCGAATTTTTTTTTATTTCACCAAATGATCCCATTTAGTGTTCCTATCATGGGAAAAATACTAAAAAGTTGATGCGAATTTTTTTTCTGGCGATCTTTACGAAATTTTGGTTTGGCGGTAAATTAGCCGATTTTCACACCCGAACTGACTGATTTATAAGCTTACTTTGTGGTACTGCTGACGGCTAAATATAAAACCGATTAATCTAATATTTCTCGCACATATTAAGACACTCTTAAAGTTTGATATTGCATTAGAAGTTGTTTTTAAGTTGGCTATTTATTTTTTTATAGTTTTTTTTGTGAACCCCATTTTCGTGGTCTTGAAAAACATGCGAAAATTGGCTAAGTTTAACGGCCAAAAACCTTTCCTGGTACCTAAAACTTCGAGACAAAAATTACAGTCAGCCAAAGCCTGGTTATTATTTGTCATCTCACAGAAGTTTCATGCTTGGACTCGAAGTGGTTTGGTGTTGACAAACCAAAGTTTGAAGCGAAGTGTATCCGGCTAAAGGGTCACGCCAACCGAAGCGTTACGCTTAACGCGTCTATAGTACATCGAAGAAATTACATTCAAAAGGTTCCCTCGACTTGAATTTTATTGGTTCATGATCTAAAATACAAAGAATGTATTTTGAAATGCATATACGGCATTTCCGCTTTTTAAAGTGAGTCGGAAACCGGAGTAATATTAAAAGCCGATTAGACGAATTTCATGTCAAACTAGTACAGATGTAAACAAATAAGCCGACATGTACAATAGTTGAATGGTAACTATTTTTTGTGGATTTAACATTAGCACTCTTCTAAAATTGATCGTATCTGTCTTTTATAGAGGTTTTAATTCTGTATGCACTCAAATAATTAGAACTGAAGCAATTATTAGTATACCATATGATAATATTGTGTGACATCCATTGTCGTCTATATATAGTACATATGTACAGCTCTACTGATGGCATGATAAAGCTAAATAATTAGAATTATAAGTGTTCAGTACTGTAGACAAGTGAAATCGGATTTGTACCTCCATTTCCATAAACTTTGATATGCATCCTGTACAATACAATATTTTTTTTATAGTTGCTTTTGATATAGTACATATTAGAGTACACGTGGTACAATACAAAAGAACCTAAAGTGTGATGAAAACCATTCTATTAAACCTTGAGTAATTGCTCTCTTATCAAAATTGCAATCAAAAGTGGCAAGAATTGAGACACTGTTATATATTTACCGAAACCATTATTCGCTGAAGGCGAAGTGACTATCAGTGAATAGTTAGAGCTGTGAGTTTTCTCATAACTAGGGTTTTTAAGGGCCACTTGCTTTTATGCACTGCAAAGTGCACTGATAGTAACAAAACACTGTACAGATCTAGACCCTTGGCAAAGTGTTGTGTTTTTCGCACTTGACGTCATATTTATCTTGAGTTTGAAAGAAATGGAACTGTGACGTTAAGTGCGGAAAACACTTCAGGCCTTTTTGGGTCTATAGAATCAGTGACAGGTTGTGGCAATTCTAATTTTTTGTAAGATCGTGAATTCAGAAACTAAAAATCCCAATAAATTCAGGTTTTAGAATTTTTTCTCTTTTTCACAACGCCAATATTCCTACCTTTTTTAAAGATTTTAAGAATAAATTCCAATGATGGGAAAAGGTACCTTTTTATTCCATAAAACGATAGGAAACTTAATGCATAATCTCTTTAATGGATGTGATGAAATTTCCCACCTTTTTTTAAGTTTCACCTTTTGAAAGAAATCCGAAAAGCGGATAAAAAGGTACCTTTATTGCCCTTATGCGAGGTGAAAAACCTGAGTAACAAAAGCTACCCTTTTCTATCGTACTAGCCACTTACTATATTAATATTAATTGATTAATTCAATAAATTGACAAACTATGCCGAAAGATGTCATCATATGTTTATTACTAATCAATATTAATATTAATAGGCTAACCGTTTTATTTCCCGCCGATTCTAAATTATCATTTCCCGCCTAAATGTCACGTGACTGTGAGAAAAAATTCTAAAATCTGAATTTATTGGGATTTTTAGTTTCTGAATTCACAATTTTACAAAAAAGTAGAATTGCCACAACCTGTCACTGATTCTATAGGTAAATTCATTGGAGGACGAGGGAATTCCACGTTGAATTTCACGAGAGAAATCAATATCGCACGAATCGCGGAGTCCGCGGAGCGATGATTATAAACAGGAGACAATACCCTGGACATTTTGTTGCAGTTGTTACAAATAATCCCGCTTCCGACACCTATATCTACGGTGGCTTATAAAGGACTTCTTAAAGAGTGAGATAATTTTCTAAAAAGTGAATTTTCTGAGAAGCGAAGTTCATGGAAATCCATTGAAATGTCTTTGATTGACGGCCCACTAAGTCCACGTCTAGAGGCGAGACGTTTTGTCTCGAACTGATCACAGTTTAAGATAAAAATTATCTCACTTTTTAGAAAAAATATCTTACTCTTTAAGAAAAATTATCTCGTAGTTTTACAAAAATTATCTCACTTTTTAGAAAAATTATCTCACTTTTTAAGAAAAATTATCTCACTCTTTAAGAAAAATGATCTCACTTTTTAGAAAATTATCTCACTCTTTAAGAAAAATTATCTCACTTTTTAAGAAAAATTATCTCACTCTTTAAGAAAAATGATCTCACTTTTTAGAAAATTATCTCACTCTTTAAGAAAAATTATCTCACTTTTTAGAAAATTATCTCATGTCCTTTATAAACCACCGTATATGTCATCGCAAAAAAAAATTTATTTAAAAATAATAACAAAACAGTTATAAAAGTAAATTGAGATTTTTCAAGTTTAACATTTTATTACAATGTTCACGTGATATGGCACATTTGTGATTTGTCATGCTGAGTGCTAGTGTCGAACCTTGAACACACAATGAAACCAACAGCTACTTGGTCAGCAGATTATCAGATATTAACACGGATATCATATGCAATCTTGAATGAATGCATTGAATGAATCATACAAGATTCATAGTTAAAGTGACATTATTAACAAGTAGCATTACAGACCAATACAGACCATTACCTTGTACACATGTACTATATATAGACGACAATGGATGTCACACAATATTATCATATGGTATACTAATAATTGCTTCAGTTCTAATTATTTGAGTGCATACAGAATTAAAACCTCTATAAAAGACAGATACGATCAATTTTAGAAGAGTGCTAATGTTAAATCCACAAAAAATAGTTACCATTCAACTATTGTACATGTCGGCTTATTTGTTTACATCTGTACTAGTTTGACATGAAATTCGTCTAATCGGCTTTTAATATTACTCCGGTTTCCGACTCACTTTAAAAAGCGGAAATGCCGTATATGCATTTCAAAATACATTCTTTGTATTTTAGATCATGAACCAATAAAATTCAAGTCGAGGGAACCTTTTGAATGTAATTTCTTCGATGTACTATAGACGCGTTAAGCGTAACGCTTCGGTTGGCGTGACCCTTTAGCCGGATACACTTCACTTCAAACTTTGGTTTGTCAACACCAAACCACTTCGAGTCCAAGCATGAAACTTCTGTGAGATGACAAATAATAACCAGGCTTTGGCTGACTGTAATTTTTGTCTCGAAGTTTTAGGTATCAGGAAAGGTTTTTGGCCGTTAAACTTAGCCAATTTTCGCATGTTTTTCAAGACCACGAAAATGGGGTTCACAAAAAAAACTATAAAAAAATAAATAGCCAACTTAAAAACAACTTCTAATGCAATATCAAACTTTAAGAGTGTCTTAATATGTGCGAGAAATATTAGATTAATCGGTTTTATATTTAGCCGTCAGCAGTACCACAAAGTAAGCTTATAAATCAGTCAGTTCGGGTGTGAAAATCGGCTAATTTACCGCCAAACCAAAATTTCGTAAAGATCGCCAGAAAAAAATTCGCATCAACTTTTTAGTATTTTTCCCATGATAGGAACACTAAATGGGATCATTTGGTGAAATAAAAAAAAATTCGAATTTATTCATCTGACTTGAGATTCTCGACTGTTACGGGCATCCGCTCTTAATTGGTTAAAAGCCAATAACACCTTATATGAAGACATACATATTGATTGTAGGAATATTAGTGTAGAATTGACAAGTATAACACTGCAGGATGATGTTAATGACATCACCTTACCAACAAACTCTACTGAAAATCATTCAGAAAATTCTCATACCTCTATCGCAGACTCAGAAGTAAATAGTTCTGTAGATACCCTTAGTAACAACAGGGAAGTACTAAATGAAGAGGAAGTAGAAGACCCTTTAAATGAGCACAGGTCACCTGCCAGTGAGACATGTTTGCAGTCAGTCATTCCAGATTATCCTATCCTTACTGAGGAACATACCTCCAATAATTCTACAGGGAGAGAAATTTACAATATAGCACCTGGAGAAAACAAACACGCAGTGTCTTTAATGACTGATAAACAATGCGAAGAGCTTGCATTTCCAGTATTATTCCCAAGAGGCAGATTTGGGTACACTACTGACAGAGATGTTAAATTATCACCAGTGAAATACTTTAATGCCAGACTCTTACATCATAGTGGACGGTTTGCTACAAACCCAGAATACCTTTTCTTTGCACAGTTTATCATTGAACAGAAAAAAGTATCTGACAGCATAAATATTGCTCTTAAGAAAGTACATGGTCAGAGTGTAACAGCATCACAAGTCAGATCAAACACACAAATCCTACAAAATCTTATTTCTCAAGATCAAGCCTACTTATTTCTGAGACAAATACCAGGCTCTCCACCATATTGGCAAAAGTTCATGTATGAAGTAGTAGCAATGGTAAAACAGCTCGGTATACCAACATGGTTTATGACACTTTCATGCGCTGACTTAAGATGGCCTGAATTATTTCAGATTATTGCTCGAACCAATGGCAAAAACATGACTGATGAGGAAGTAGAAGCTTTATCATATGATGACAGATGCAGACTTCTGAACCTCAATCCAGTTATTGTAGCAAAACACTTCCAGTACAGAGTAGAAACATTCTTCACTGAGATTTTACTAGCTAATGCAAATCCTATTGGTCAAATAGTATATTATGCTCTTCGTATAGAATTTCAAATGAGAGGTTCTCCCCATCTACACGCACTTATATGGACTGATGACTGCCCTAAATTAACCCATGAAACCAAGCAAGACTATATAGATTATGTTGACCAGCATGTGCAAGCATACTTACCTAACAAAGATTCTGACCCTGCATTGTATGAATTGGTCAAAAAATGAATTGGTCATCAAACACATAGCCATAGCAAAACATGTAGGAAATATAAAAACATTGCATGTAGATTCAATTTTGGACAGTTCTTTACAGACAGTACCATTGTAGCTGAACCTTTACCTGAAGATATGGATGAAGAGATGAAAACAGCCACATTGTCAAGAAGGAAAGAAATTCTTTGTCTAATAAAGCAAAAAATAAATGAAGTTCTTAATCCCAGCAAACCAGAATACAATCCTACTCTAAACCAGGAGGATATACTTCAAGATGTTGATATTACCAAACAAGAATATGAGTGGGCATTGTCAATATCACCTGATTCTGATTACGAACTGCATCTCAAAAGATCAGTAGACCATTACCAGAAATATTGGACATTGTCAGCGGTGCTACGCATAAATGAAAACCCAGTGGTTTTGTAGGGAAAAATAACACTTCCCAAGGACATATTTATATTTAACTGAGATGTCAGAAAAATTTCATGTCAAAAAATAGCCCCTTCACGATTAAAAGAACAGTAAATATAATTTCGTTGTGAAAATCTCACCACAGGAAGCCCATGAACATCAATAACCATAGCTAAACGTAAATCATGACTTTGGGCTTCCTTATTGTATCCCAGCAATCAATGGGAGCTTCTAAAATCAAAATGGCGTGTAAATATAAGAGCTCTTTTCTTTTCAAACGAAACTGTGCTTTCTTGTCCATGGTATTTGAAGATTTTATGTATATTCTGAAGATGAAAATACTGTAATGTTGATGGGTTTTTGACCGAACAAAAAGAAGAAAGAAAGGCTTTTTAATCAGCTAAGTGGAACCATTAATATCTAAATAATCGATCCCGAACACCAGGTTTTGACTATGTCATTTGTGTAGAGCATTTTTTTTTTTTATTGTAGAGCATTTTTCGTACGATTACAAGGAATGTATGGAATTTATTCCCAAGAAACCATTGATAATATATAAGCTATTTTGACCGAAGGAAAAAACAGTATTTTGGACTTTTATTCTCTTCGAGTTTTTAATGAAGAACAGTTCCATGTTTGTAAAACACCAGACAAATAAAACGATAAGTACAGTAAATTTTATCATGCTTTTAAATAAACCTTCCATACAAATCCCTCTATCGGCTCGCCATTTTTAAAGGGCCAGAAAATGTATGAATAATTAGATTATCCGCCATTTTGTCCCTGATTTCTGGTAATGCAGTTGTTTTACCAACAACTACTTCATTGCTGGTATAAAGGGATTTGCTGCCAATGTAGACTTACAACCAGTATTCAACCATTACAAGTGCATTACATATGTATGTTCATATTTGACTAAAGATGAGACCGAATGCTCTCAAGCTATTATGAATGCTGCAAAAGAAGCAAAAGAAGCAAATCTAAATATTAAAGATGGACTAAGAAAAATTGGTGCTGCATTTCTCTCTACTAGAGAAGTAAGCTCACAAGAGTGTGTTTACAGGTGCATGCCTGAGCTGTGGTTGAGAAAAATATTTCCAAAAACTATTTTTGTTAGTACAGACTTACCAGACAAAAGATTAAGAGTAGCAAAGAAGCAGCCGGAACTAGATGAATTAGATGATGATAGTACAGATATCTACAAGTCCAATATCATTGAGCGTTATGCCATAAGACCAAATAACATATCATCAGTTGATAACATGTGCCTAGCTGAATTTGCTGCTTATTATTACAAGGACTACAAAAGTGATATACCTGAAACAATAGATGCTCAACCAGAAGTTCTTACTGATGACATCATTGCACAATTAAATGCAAGTAAAAATAATGATCCATCTTCCCTTCCAAAAAATATAAGATTGATGAATGGCAAAGAAGTAATGAAGTGCAGGAGAGTCAAAGCTGTCATAAGATACCACACTCCAAATAAGACAAAGGAACCTGAAAGATATTTCCATCACCTTCTCATGCTTTACTATCCATGGAGACAAGAAACTGAGCTTCTTGGAAATGAACAGACTTACATGTCTAAATTCTGTGAATCTGATGTTCAAGCTGTAGTAGAACATAATAGAAACATATTTGAACCAGATTCTGATGCTGTCACTGAAGCACTTGAAATGTTGAGAAACAATGACCTCAGCACACTGCACTTGAATGATGCTATTAATGATCAAGAAAATGAAGATTTACAATCGCAAATACATGATGATTCTAATGAAGAAGAATCATTTAATAACCTTCCATCAGAACATCTCGGTTCACAAACTATATCAGAAGAGCAATCACCCAGAGATGCAATAATAGCCTACAATCAGCCATTAGACATTTCTGATGATGACCTTCGTCAATCAGTGAGATCACTAAACACTCAGCAACGTTATGCATATGACATAGTACTGACATGGTGTCGAAACAAGGTTAAAAACATGAACAGCTTAAAACCAGTTGAAGTAAAGCCAATCTATTTGTTCGTAACAGGAGGTGGAGGTTCAGGAAAATCGCACCTCATTAAAACAATATATCACACTGCTACAAAGACTTTTAGACATGGCGTAAACAATCCTGAAAAACCAACTGTATTGTTAATGGCTCCAACAGGTGTAGCTGCTATTAATATTAATGGTACCACAATACATACTGCTTTAGCAATACCAAAACAATCAGGTCAAAATCTTCCACCAATGTCAGATCAAAGACGAACACAAAAAAGAATGGCACTGTCAGACTTGAAACTAATAATCATTGATGAAATCTCTATGGTATCAAACACTACTCTATTGCACGTCCACCAACGACTGAAAGAAATATTTGCCACACCAAACAACCAGTTGTTTGCAGGACTTACTGTTATTGCTGTGGGTGACTTATATCAACTTCCACCAATCCGTAGCAAGACTGTATTTGATGAATATAAAAATGATGTTCACAATTTGTGCCATCCTTGGTCAGTTTTTAAGATGATAGAGTTAACTGAGATTATGAGACAAAAGGATGACCAACCCTTCACAGAGTTATTAAATAGATTCAGAACTGCTTCACAAACTGAGGATGATATTCAATGCATCCAGTCTGTAACTTCAACAGATACCAATTATCCAACACATGTTCTGCATATCTTTGCTGAAAATGTCCCTGTAGATCAACATAACAATACACATCTTGACTGTCTGAGTACACCCTTACATAAACTGAAAGCTACGGATCAATATCCACCAAATGTTACGAAACAAGACATTGACAGAGTACTAGCTAGGGGAAGATCAGAAACAGGTGGACTCGACTATGAAATCTTGGTAAAAGAAAATTCTAGAGTGATGCTAACTACAAATATAGATATAAATGACAGACTTATCAATGGTCAAATGGGTACTATTAAAAAAATAGTTGTGAATCAAAACACCAACAAGCCATCTATAATTTATATAAAGCTTGATGACTCTCAAGCTGGCATGAAAGCTATAGAAAAATGTGCAGATAAATATGCTAGAGAAAATCATGCTGTACCAATTCATCCTGTCTTAGCTAGAATAAAGGTCAGACCAGGAAAACCATCTTCACCAGAGATACAAAGACTACAATTTCCTCTCACATTAGCATGGGCGTGTACTGTACATAAAGTTCAGGGATTGACACTAAATGAGATTGTAGTCAGCTTTGATCTGAATAGGCAAAACCATTTCAACTATGGGCAGATTTATGTAGCCTTAAGCTGAGCAACATCTTTACAAGGATTGCATGTGATTGGACAAATAGAAAACAAACATGTAAGGGCCAATCCAAAGGTACTCGCAGAATACCAAAGAATGCGACAACAGGAAAATACTTTGTCCACCAGTTCTTACACTACGGATGCAGATCTTCAAAACCTTAAACTATGTCTTTTAAATATACGATCCCTACAAAAACATAGCATCGATATTAAACATGATGCATGTCTCACAAATTGTGATATATTAGCCCTAACAGAAACTCAACTTTTACCTTACCAGTCAGTTGATACTATCAGAGAAAGTCTACACCCTTATGCACTCCATAGGCAAGACCACCTTTCTGATAAATATTCAAGTCTAGCTATTTGTACTAAAGACAATATCCAAGTATTAGAAAAGGAGTACATTCCTGCTATAAATGGTTTGACGTTTGTTATATTTAACTCTGTGACCAAAAAACAAACTTCATTTCTCTTAATATATAGAAAAAACAGCTCAAATATTCAACAGTACTTAGGAGGACTACGTCGTGTTCTTCATAATTGTTTAATCGACATTGTTTTAGGTGATTTTAACATCAATTACTTGGATGATCATAATATTAAACCACTTCACGAGTTAATGACTTCCTATGATTATGTTCAAGTTGTACCATAGTTAATAGAGGAGACAAAAGTAAAAACCGTGAGCGACATGTAATTGCCACTTTAGACATTCAAAGACAAGGAAAGAGATTTCAAGAAGTATTTCGATACGATCACTGCCGGCCGACGATGAAGCCTGTTCGTATCGAGTCAAAATCTTTGCATTATGCTCTAAATTTCACTCAAACGAAAAACAAATCATACTCACATTCTCAACTGAAGCTTTAAACTGATCGTCCATCTCTTCATCTTGTTCTAACATGTCTAAAACAGCATCAAAATCATCCCCAAACAAGAAAAAATCTTCATCTTCGGCCGCCATGTTTGTTGTTGTGATAGCGAGTGTGCACTCTCGTGATCACGTGACCGGTACATTCAACATCGAGAGCGGGCCTATTGTTTAGCCCTTTGATGTTCGCCGGGTTTCATAACCATTCCCCTCTATTAACTATGGTTGTACAAAGTGCTACATTCATGTCAGCTGGAAGTCTTTTGGACCACGTCTATGTAAAACGAACGATACACAATACCACAGAAAACACGGTAGTAAGTGTGTATTACTCAGACCACGATGCAGTGAAGACAACAATTTATAATATTTAAGACTTCTTTATTTGTAATAAACTTATATAAAATCAGGTCGTAATTTGAGTTTCATTAACATTAACTTATTACGCCTATACGATCAAAACTACAGTAAGTTTAGTTAACCATACATAGTGAATAAGGTTATTCCAATTTCTGCTTTATCTAAACCGGAAAATAATTAAAAAACGAAGGCGAAGGAATAAAACTAGCTTTAAATTTTCATCATATAACGAAACCTTATTAAAACCATACTCGAAAGGCCTGATCCTCACAGGCCTAAATAAAACACATGACCAAGACGCCATTGTGTCTTCACAACGGAAGGTAAGTTCAAGCAAAATATTTTCATTAATCTTACAAAGCTAAGAGAAAACAATTAAAACACAAAAAATATAATTCATTACCTTGTTTTTTTTATTCAGTTATCTTCAAGTCCAAGGTAAAACAACAATATTAGAAGTACTACACTCACAGACTCCATTCCAAAGTCACAACTGGACAAGAAATCCAAGCTCCACAAGAATCTAAAGGTCAATATTAGTTATCATGTTGTTCCCTTTGTGATAAGCTAGACCTGGAATCACTCCAGACTGCTGACGTTACAGAAAATAACATTCCCTCTATTTCCTATTGTATAGAGTATTTTTCATGATACTGAATCACTACACCTAGCTGTAGCTTGAGACATTTTCCGGATCAAGCCAGAACTGAAATTTAAAGCCAATCTATTGTGACCAATAGAAATTCACCAATTTGTAGCAATCAGAATCTCTCTATCATAGCCAATCAAAACTTACATTTGCATGCTTTCTAATTGGTAAGTAACCGTGATATAAAACACTAACATGTGCACCATTTTATCCCATTTCCAGTTCCACACTTGGCTAGAAAGAAATCATGTCGGAGGTTAACGAAAAAGAATCTTCAAACACTCCCAAGAAATTCACTAGATACAAAACAAAAGCTTCCGAGAGCAGTATCATTGGCTACGTTCACGACTTATCATCTCTAAAGCGAAATAGGAAGGATGATTTCGAATACGCAAGTTTCACGCTTCAAACAGCTGAGACTGAAACGAGACTGAAGAAGCGCTTCTGTATTCTCCTTCTAAAAGAAGGTTACTTGAACAAAGTGAAACCTCAAAAACCCCGATAAAGTTGGTCAACTATACTCGCACAGGCAATGATGATAAAGTTGTTGTAAATGACATGACATTCGTCGGAAAACCACAACCCACAGAATACTCATTTCAACACGCAATTATTCCTGACAAAGAACATGCATCACTAACCGTCTTGGACGTCTTGAATGAACTTAAAGAATGGGATACAACAACAGTAACCGGGAAGATTACCAAGATGGCGGAGCCAACTACCGTTGGAAAGCCTAAGAAACCCCTTCGCCTGGCCGAGGCTGTCCTCACAGACGGCACAGGGTCCATTCCTATAGATGTATGGGAAGACAATATCACCCACCTCACCATAGGACAGACTTACAAACTGACAAATGTCCAGGTAAAAATTTGGTCGAAGAAGAAAAAAATATCAACCACACCACGTACCAAAATTACACCGATCAAAGATGAAAGTCTGGATATCATTTCTGTTGAAGAGTGTCCTTCAGAAGAGTCCACAGACAAAACTGTTCTCCTGAAAGAAATACTCGCAGTTGAACAGTTCGATAAGCATTGGAAATGCCTAAGGTGCAATAAGAGAATCCAACATGCCTCCTCGTCCAACGTGAAGCGTTGCTTAAAGCGTGGCCTTATCAAAGCAAGTAATTGTGAGCTTGCTTTACATATAAAGTTCAAAGCTAAATCACATACTGGAGAAGAGTGCACGTTTACAATTCGTGATGAGTTATTGGGACAATTTTTAAAACAAGACATTTCATCATTTACTGAAGAAGATCTAGCAGAAGCTTTGTTATTCATTGACAATGATATTAGTATTACACATAACACTGGCTATTTTGTTCTAACCATAGAAGAAGTTAAAGTCAAGATGGACTAGAAATTTCAACACATAATTGTGAACTTGCTTTAGATGTAAACTTCACAGCTAAATCACATACTGGAGAAGAGTGCACGTTTACAATTCATTATGAATTATTGGGACAATTTTTAAAACAAGACATTTCATCATTTACTGAAGAATATCTAGCAGAAGCTTTGTTAGACATTGACAATTATATTAGTATTACACATAACACTGGTTATTTTGTTAACGTTTTGGCTGGAAGAAGTTAAAGTCAAAGTGTTGTTGTTTATTAAAACCTATGTACACTGGTTATTTTGTTTTGGCTGGAAGAAGTTAAAGTCAAAGTGTCGTTGTTTATTAAAACCTATGTACACTGGTTATTTTGTTTTGGCTGGAAGAAGTTAAAGTCAAAGTGTCGTTGTTTATTAAAACCTATGTTTAATTGTTACATTTGTTGTGTGATCAATATTTTAATACATTAGAATTAAAATTCTTTTAACATAAGTCAGTTCCTGGTTTAAGAATCTTTTACAGTGTGCATGGGATTTTATCTCAAATTTCTTACATTTTTTTAATTAAAGATAAAACAAGGTGCGAAATTCAGGATAAAATCGCATGTCCAGTGAAAACAATTCTTAAACCAGGAACTGACTTATACTAAAAGAATTTTAATTCTATGAACTATGAACTCACTTCTGTAGTACTGGGTATTTTAATTGATAGTACATATTTAAATGGGCCAATAAAATGAGTACTTTCCTTCTTCGAATTGGTGGGTTTTTTTGAGGGAAAGGAAGAGATCGTGATTTATTTTCAGAAAATCCATGAGTTCAACTTGCAGCAATAATAAATACCAAGTATTCTCAAGTCTCCTTAGATAACGGATATCTACATCACACTCTTCAAAGAGAAGCCCGAGTTCATGCAGATATGCGTCTAGTTTTCTAAGGATCGCCATACATTGCCTTATAAGTTCGATATGATACCACAGAAACGTAGTACTCAAAGAGAGAACGTATTGAGAATCTGTGAGAATATTAGGAGAACTATCTAGCCAAACTAGATATTACCAGATCTCAAATACAAACTATACTGAGACAAACTACGAAACTACTGACAAACAAAACTTTGAAGCTGACCGAGACGATCAGATTGTGATCTACAAGAAAGCGAACTGCCAAGACGCCATGTAGTTGAATATTTCCATCGATGACAAGAAGTGTCTTCATCAGTGTTCAGAAAATAAAAATTGTAATACACTAAAACTCGAGGTGAAATCGCTGTTTATTTATGTAGTTATAATCTGTATTGTTTTATTGTATTGCTGTGTGTTTCAGGGCACAATATCATTCGTTCGACTCGCCCTGTCGACCATTGTAAGCTTATTTTGTGCTGTGTTTACAAGTGTCTTTATGTATCAAACAATGGGTGAATCGATGGACAATACATTCAGTGACTGTTATATCTTTGAGAAAGCTATGCATTTATCTGTTACTGTATATAGAGATGATAATGAATACTCAATCAGTGACTTGAGGTCTCGTTATGCAAAGTTTATTTACTATAAGCTTAATAGTGTAAAACCACAACATTGCCATGCGGTAAGACGCGATCGCGAACCAAGCAGGATTCCTGTCACTAGTATTAATTACGTAATAATAATAATTAATAATAGTTTATTAAACTTCTATAGGGCCTTAAGAGTCGTTGTCTGAGAAAACCGGGCAGAACCAAAAGATGGGGGTCGGCCGATTCTCTCCATATTTATACCATTTGATAGGTATCTGATAAGATTACGATTGGCCAAATATCAAGCTCGACGGGCTTTTCGTTCCCGAGATCACCACCCCCCTTACTTTTGGAGGGCGGGTATTCTTCGAGTTACGCGCTTCGAGTTACGCGCATCGAGTTACGCGCTCGACCACACCCACATTTGTCTTTGCCACGCCCTGCGCGTAACTCGAAGACACTAAAGGTTGTTCGTGAGTTCGAGTTATCTGCACATCGCGTAACTCGAACACGGTAAGAAGTTTTAATGGATTCGAGTTACGCTCTACTGCGAATTCTTAGTTTAAAAGAGCAATAATTTAAAGTTTTTGATTCTCATTTATATTTTCTGTTTATTACCACTACTTTTCAAAAATATATCATATGATCTAGCATATCACGGACAAAGTATTTTGTAATTATTGAGGTTGAATATTGAGGTTAAAATGTATAATAATAAAAATTAGACGGCTCGCAGTCGATCTGTTCACATTAT
This sequence comes from Anthopleura xanthogrammica, assembly GCA_964019055.1. Lineage (NCBI taxonomy): Eukaryota > Metazoa > Cnidaria > Anthozoa > Actiniaria > Actiniidae > Anthopleura > Anthopleura xanthogrammica. The sequence goes on from OZ025207.1 coordinate 26,958,915, forward strand.
TAACTAAGTATATTAGTGCATAATGTTCGTAAACCCTTTGATGCCCGTTTTTTCCCTTGCGTGACCACGAAGCAATGTCTCCATGTCAAGGTTGGACTTGATGTGTTCATAAATTTACTGAATTTTATCAAGGTCAACCTTGACTTGGAGCTATTGCTTCGTGGTCACTCAAACGAATTCGGGAAGGTGTATATACCTTTTTATTTTTCACATTATATTTGATCTACGTGAAAATTAAAAAATGTGATATGTGCTAGATTTTCAACTGCAAAGCAAAAAGAATTCACTAACATATGAAAAGTTTTGCAATTCAAACATTTTCTTAAAAACGTAAATAAAAAGTAAACAGTAAAGAAAGGTCTGTTTAAATGTTCAAGCGAGCTTAACAACAGAAATTAAATATCTGTTATTTGGGATTTTGGCGGGATTCAATTAGTAAGCGTCAGAAGTCCATATGGACTTCTGTAAACATGCACAAAAGTCGAAGCTTTATAGTCGTACCTGCAGTTTTTTCCGTGTTAGTATCACTCAAGTCTTTCGAAACAATTCGAACACAAATGAAATACGAACTTAAATGGACAGTAGGCCCAGTACGTGATTGACATAAGAAAACAAAATTCGTCATCGACGCTCAAACTGGTCAAGATACAAAAATAAATGTTAGTAAATGACGGTGGGAACAGGGAACATTGATTGGCTTTTTATGTTGTTGCAATATTATCACTGACTATCATTACTATTATTATCTTTTTCTTCTTACTAGTATCTGACCCCTAGTATCTCCAGCAAAGTGATTAAGAAACTTTGAACATTGATATATTTAGGAATATTTTAAATATCAATTATAGTTACTGTTAATTTTATGCCGGATCATTTGAACTTTTAACATAGTCACAAGAATTTACCACGTTTTTCGATTCTTGTCGTGATATTTTCCAAAACGATTCATTCGTTGCAAAATATATTTACGAAATATTTTAGATAAGAACCATGTCATGAATTGTACCTTAAAAATTTACTTTTATAAGTTTTTATTGACTTTTATATCTAATTATATAAAATGGCTAATTGATTTATTGCAAATAAATGAAATGAATAAAAATTTCTATTTATTCTTTGTATATTCTTTTTTATTCGCAGTAGAGCGTAACTCGAATTCATTAAAACTTCTTACCGTGTTCGAGTTACGCGATGTGCGGATAACTCGAACTCACAAACAACCTTTAGTGTCTTCGAGTTACGCGCAGGGCGGGGCAAAGACAAATGTGGGTGTGGTCGAGCGCGTAACTCGAAAAGCGCGTAACTCGATGCGCGTAACTCGAAGCGTAACTCGAAGAATACCCGATCCCGTATTACCTATTTTAATTGCAGGTTGTGTTGGAAGAGAAGCTAATTTTGGGTGTGAACCAATGAGAATATACTCAGTCTTTGCGACATTTAAACTGAGTTTATTAGCAATTAGCCAATTTCCAACACCCAACGCTCAGTATTCATGCTTGACTCAATATTTTGTATACTATTAGCAGTTACTGTTATTGATGTGTCATCGGCGTACATTCTGGGCTTAGCATTATTAAGGGAATGCGGCAGATCATTTATATACAAAATGAAAAGTAATGGACCTAGAGTTGATCCCTGAGGAACTCCACAAGACATATCCTGAGAGTCTGAAAAAATGTTGTTCACAAAACATTTCTGTGATCGATTACTTAGGTATGATCTAAACCAAGTGAGAGCATTCCCATTAATTCCATAATATGCAAGTTTGTTTATCAAGATGGTATGATCAACCGTATCAAATGCCTTAGCTAAATCCAGAAGTACGACACCATTTAATAGACCATTGTCAATATTCATAAGCCAGTCATTAGAAGCATCAAGTAAAGCAGTTACGGTTGAATGAAGAGCACGAAAACCAGATTGATTATTAACTAAAAGATTATTTTCACAAAGATAGGAATAAAGCCGTTTATAGACTAGCTTTTCAAAAATTTTAGTGACAACAGACAAGACTGAAATAGGTCTATAATTACCAAGTACATCTTTGTCGCCACCTTTATGCAAAGGAAAGACTTTGGCTATTTTCCATTGAGAAGGAAATTTTTTTTAAATTTTTTAGTATTTAAAGATCTATTGAAAATATGACATAATGAAGGAGAGACAACCGAAGCAGCCTCTTTAAGTAGTGGTCCTGAAATATTATCCAATCCAGTTGCTTTATCAGGACAAATTTGGGAGAGCAATTCAAATACTTCATCATTCGAAATGTCCTTAAATTCAAAACTGCTAAGACTATTATACATATACTGTTCAAAAGTAGTTTGACTTGAAGGTAAATTTGATGCTAGCTTTTTTCCTATCTGAGTGAAATGGATATTCAAAATATTGGAAATGCCTTGAGCATCAGTAATCGTGTCATGATCGGATTTAATTTGATTGATATGGCCATCCTTAGTTTTACGTGATGAGATTTGATTAATAGTACGCCATATCTCTTTCATGTTACCCTCATTTGATACTATAGTATTTTTATAATATTCAGCTTTTGCCTTTTTAATAGTTTTGTTGACATGATTACGTGCTCTTTTATACTGATTCCATGCTTCAACATTCTTTTTTTTAACTGCACGAGCCTTACTTGCATCCCTATTAACAATCATTTGCCTTATTGAGGTAGTCAACCATGGAGATGGTTTTTTTCTAACCCTTCTAGAACGTAAAGAAGCATTAGCTTCCGCTACGGAAAGAAAGTTTGAACACCAATTATCATATAAGGTTTCTACGTTAACGCCAGAGCTAGATGTGTCCCAACTAAAAGCACGTAGGTTTTCAATAAATTTAGCGGGATAAAATTTTTTAAATTGTCTAGACATAACGACGTTATTTCGTAAGGTATGACAATTGTGCTTACAAGAAAAATACAATTAAAATATAGCAATTTTTACAACCCATGATCCCAATTTGTCATATGTGAGTAGCGCTTAGAGCAGTAGTGCGGAACTATTGATGTTTATATTAGAATGACTTTGACCTTTGACCACAGGTAGCCCAAGCGTAGACTAGTGGGCTCTGACGTCATCAGATTTGAATAGTGAACGATTAAAATTTCGTGTGGTTGGAAAATATGCTTCCAGGAGGACTTAATTTCCTATTTGAATTTAAATGTCCCAATGAATGTTGTTTGATAGTTGAGGAACATTTCAGTAACGTAGTGTTGACACTCATGAAATCGTATTTTTGAGGGGTTTCGAGTCGTTTGAAAACTTGCCTCGCTCTTCCTATGTACATATTATGGGAAGGTATGCAACAGTGCCTCCACTTTGAGCTCCAAATCTCAGGAATAACAACTTTTTCGGAAATTTACCCCCAGAAATCAAATGTCCTATAAATCTGCTTGAATATGATGTTTTAAAGAAGATTTTTTGTCCACGCGATCACGAGATATAATTTCCTAAAATTCCAAAAGCGAGTCCTGGATGTGCGCGAAATTTTATCTTAGGCAAAAATAATGGCAAATATTCGACGAAATTAAGAAAACATACACTTGGTGGGGAGGAAACAGGTCAAATGTTACAGGAAATGATACCAGACATCAATGCACGGACTTGTACATGTTATTTCTCGTTGCTTTTTGATTTGCTTTCTAGTTATTCACTTTAACTTTTACGTGTCATTTCTGCTTTCTAAGAAACAAAGGCATCAAGCTAAATTCTTTTTTACAATTCTTTTTTTAGTATAATCATTTTTCACCAAGAATGGCTGCAAAGTTATCTGAAGGGCTTGGTGAACAGGTCACGTGTCCAATCTGTATGGAACACTACTCGGACCCACGCCTCCTCTCCTGTCTACATACCTACTGTAGAAAGTGCTTACAAGATCTCCTGGCTAAAGGAGAAAGGAAGGTGTCTGTTGTCTGTCCACAATGTCGAGAAGAAGTCCAGGTAAAGTCGTTTTTGAATAACGTGATTTTCAACAGTAGACTTCCTCAGCTGTCTGTAAATGATGTTTGTACCAAAGAACAACTGAGTTCCAAAACTTCAACTTTTAAAGAATAAAGCATGCACATTTATTTTCTACAGATAATATCTGGTGATGTTACGAAGCTCAAAGTCAACATCTGGATCAACAATCTTCTGTCACTTCTGGCCATCTACTCGACCGAGCGAGAAAAAGATGGCAGCAAAGCCGAGTTGACGTGCGAAAACTGCTACATGAAAGAGACAGTTACACGTAGATGTGCCAACTGCTGCATGTTCCTGTGTGACTTTTGTTCAACGGCCCATCAGCGTTCTGTAGCAACAAGAGACCATCAACTGATGACACTCGATCAGATAAAGAACACAGGTATTCCAGTCATGGAAAAACAACTGTTTTGTGAGAAGCACAAAGGAGAAGTCAAGAAGCTTTTCTGCAATACTTGCCAAGAACTGATTTGTCGTGATTGTACCATTATTGATCACCGTGATCATCAGTTCGGCTTCGTGGAAGACGTCGCTGATCAACACAAACAACTCTTTAAAACAGAAGTAGAAAGAGCAAGCAACACCAAGAACAAGATCGAGGCAGTTCTGAAGTCAGTCCAGGAAATGAAAGAAAACGTAGACAAAACATCAAAAGCCACTGAAAAAGACATCGATAACTTCATCGATAAACAAATTAGAGCTTTAGAAGAAAAACGAGCAACTCTCAAGGAGACAACGAAAAAGATTGCAGCAGCAAAGATGAAAAAGCTTGCAGCAAAGGAAGATGGTCTTGCATTACACCTGACTGGCTTAAAAAGCGCCATTGAATTTACAGAGAAAGTGTTGACAAATGGCGGTAACATTGATGTCCTGTCACTATCCAAACAATTGACATCTCGTTTGTCACAGCTCTCTGAGAAACCTTTCCTTGATAAAGATCTATGCTATAAAGATCCATGGCAACAACAAAAAACAAGACTTTACTATAACGAAAAACTGTTTGTTGAGTCCATAAATTGTGTTAACGTTGTTGTTGCTAATATAGTTGATTATGATAAGTGCTGTGTTGCACAACGAATTCATAATGTTGGTTTAGTCGATATCAGAGGCGAGATTCACGCAAGAGATGGCCAGGTTCTGAACTTTGTTGTCCAAATCAAGAACTTGTTTGGTGAAAAAATGAAATTCATGAAAGACAGGATACAAGTCAAAGCGGCATCTTCTCGGAAAGGCACTGAGTCTACATTACCGATAAAAACCTTGGAAGACGACACGTACAGCTTCGATCATAAGGTGACGTATCTCTTCGGAATGGATGCGGTTTTTAATATCCAAGTAATTTTTGACGGGAAGCATATTTCGGGATCTCCAATCAAAATTAGGCCACAGTAGCAGCCCCTGAGATTTATTCGCCAATGGGTGGCCGTATAGCTGGCTGGCCTATGAATCTTTTTTCTCCTTCTTATCATATACACAAGGAGGAAGAGCACAGAACTCGGCTGGATACAAGACTCTTGTAATAACCGTAGAATAGATGAGTATAATGGACATTAGAAGACACTAATTAATTCTATTTTGTGTTTTTTCATTCGGTAGAGTGCAAATAATATAACCGTGAAATAGATAGCAAGAAATAGGAGATAGTTAGTGCTTAGTTAGGCAAGACATAGGAAATCAGCGAGGCATGACAGGAGCACGGGCTTTTTCTAGATCAACGACTCAGTGCACAAAAGAATGTGTTTCTGATGTTTAATGAGTTAAAAATGAAGACACAGGTCAATAAATCAAGACGCAGATACAACTATTTGAATTGTAATACTGATAGATTAATGTGGAATAAAAGTTTGTTCAAACTATCACGGTTGTTTTTTTTATTCCGCATTACGAAACCGCAGCGTAGCGGTGATCATTTGACTAATTAAACATGCTTGCACGTGCAAGACCCGTCACGGCTCGCTTATTTCTCCACTAATCAAATTTAGGCAGAACTTAGGACATAATTAGTCATTAGTTAGCTAGCTAACTATTTCACGGTTATATTATTTGCACTCTATTCACCCTCAATAATTGTAGCAAGCTGGAAACGTTGTGAAACAGTTACCCATGATGCTTCACAGATGAAAGTGCATCTCATGCACTTCAATGACTATTGTTTTGTTGATATTTTAGTAATATGTACAGAATGGGGTTATACGATTATACAGTCATAAGTCACCACAGGGATCCCATCTCATGCACTTCAATGACTATTGTTTTGTTGATATTTTAGTAATATGTACAGAATGGGGTTATACGATTTTACAGTCATAAGTCACCACAGGGATCCCATCTCACGCACTTCAATGGCTATTGTTTTGTTGATATTTTAGTAATATGTACAGAATGGGGTTATACAATTATACAGTCATAAGTCACCACAGGGATCCCATCTCATGCACTTCAACGGCTATTGTTTTGTTGATATTTTAGTAATATGTACAGAATGGGGTTATACGATTATACAGTCATAAGTCACCACAAGGATACCATCTTGTTTCTTTGATATTTTAGTCATTTAATCATTAACCAGTTTGGTATGTCAAACCATAATGATTGACATAGCAATAGGATAGGATATCAGTAACCGTTATCAGAAGCTGCTGAGAATCAGGAGTAGGATACGTTGCTAATCAATGAACTGAACTGAATTGAGTTGAGGACCCGCCACAGAAGTAAGTTGATTACATTGTCATATACAGCTATTTCAAAAAAGTTTGGTGAAGGTTTTGTTACATGTTGCATACCAAGCCCGAAATGCACTATGGGTGATATAAATCCAAGCAGCGAAAGGTCACAACAATATGGAATTTTCCCAGACTTTATCTGCAGGTATTTTAAGCATTTTTTCTTCTTTGGTGACATTATTTACATACGAATATAATATATTTCAAGCTTGGTAAGCATCATGCAACATGCAACAAAGACCTTCATCAACCTTCTTTGATATAGCCGTATATTAGTGTTTTTAAATTGCGTGCAATGTACTTCAGTATTAGGGACCGATCATTATTGATGGGGGGGGGGGGGGATTTTTTTTGTCTGCATTAAAACATTTTTCCCTGACCCACCCTTTGAGGTATTAAATTTAATTTTTGACCCACCCCATATGGAATTCATTTCAGAGGTATCTTTTCTCGATTCTGTATATATCATGCCATTCATTATACAGTCGTTAAAAAATTACACATCTCTTAAACAACCTCTCTCCCCCTCCCCAACAACCCTCCCTCATTCCATAGCTTGGGTCCGAATACCTGTTTTTGCTTGAATATATTCTTGTACATTTACATTTGCTTGAATATATTCTTGCATTTTTACAACTGAAATTTTATTTTGACCCACTCCCTTTCTTTGAAAAATATAAGCCTGACCCCCCCCCCCCCCCCCCCCCAAATCTAATAACAATACAACAACATTAAATACAAATAATGGTAACACAAGACGAAAAGGAGAAACGAAAAGAAATTACAAAGATTTGAAGTGGCTATTCAGTGCCGTTTTGAGTTTGGAAAAATTAGTAATTCGTAATTCGTAATTAGTAAAAATTCGTATCTAACATATGCTAACATGTGGGTCGACAACCGAGAAGCATTGGAGCGAGAGAGCCTCTGGAACTCAGGGTAAACGAATGCATGTGGGACTTTTGAAAATTCTGACATCACAGAAAGTCAACTACGCATACTCAGTAGTCCTACATCGGCGTATGGAGAGGGCCCGGGAGGATCTGGGACCGAAACTAATGACGGCTATGAAGGAGACTAAGTTACGCGTGGAACGGTAAATGAACAAAATCTTAAAGGCGCGATTACACGGTGCAATTTTCTCTGCAACTTGTCTCGCAACATTTTTCAAATTGCACTGTAGGTTACACGGTGCAATGCTTCGTGCAACTTGTGTCGCAACGCCGTTGTTAAGCTTACGAACGAAAACGGGTAAAGTGGCTAAGTGCTTGCTCTTTCTTGATTTGTAATTACCTCGAAGTTTCTGTATTTATTTCATGGTTGAAATGATAAGAGAGGATTTTACTTTGATTTTTAATTCATTCATTCTAAACGGTACTAATTCCTGTTCCATTATTTGCCTCAAGCGAAATACAGTAATCTGTAATGAATCGACTACTGGTCGCTAAACACGGAACAATACCAATGTTTTGAAATCCCACGGACTTTTAATGATGTCATTGAATAGCTGACTTATAAACGAGGCTAAGCCTGAGCAAATGAGTCTGTGGTCTACAAAAACAGCGGTTTACATCGAATGCGAAACTGGTGTATTCTCAAATGTGCTAAAATATATCCCGCCCGATAATATGTATTCAAACTGAGGCTTTGGCTACGCCATCCTGGAGTACATTTGCCTGCGACCGCATCTTGGGTAAGGTCTATTATCTTTTGAAACACATCGGAGAAATAGTTTTAGAATAGACCAAATCGGCTAACTCGTTTCTATGTACGTTGCCACCCAATTCAAAACCTCTGGGAATAAGATTTTTTGCTCCAAAAATTTCCACCTGATATCGGACAAAGAATCGTATTCCCAATTGATTTGAATTGGGTGGAAACGTACATAGCAACGCGTTGGCTGATTTGATCTATGTCCAGAGAGACTGGGACGACCACAAGAAACCCAAGCTCTGTGTTTGTGTATTGTGATTACAGTAAACATACTGAAGGGTTTGTTCGATTTTACGTAAGCTAGAGTGTTTCTCTGTTTGGATCATTATATGACCCTTTTCCACCGAAATATGTAGATTCAAAACTCTCAAACTAACATCGACATTGTCAAGGCAACATTCCTAGGATATGACGTCACTTATAATAATACAATAAGCGCAATGCATGATGGGCTATATTGTCTCAGTGAACCACCCGACTTGACTGAAGCAGAAGAAGGAAGTGAAAGACTATTATCGCTTATTAACCCGACTGTAAGAGCAAACAGGTAAACCTAGTATGCTTAAAATTCTTGTGATATATTCCTAGAGTAAATATATTCCAATTTATTGGGAAATTCCTTGGAAGTATTTTAGAAAAACCCGAGATCTTCTCTGGACAATATTGACTTAGTGAAGACGTTTGGAATCAGAATTAGGAATTAGCTCAGCCAATCACAGGGCTCGATTGGTGATAGACCATTAGTAGGTTTTTTCTAATAGTCACATCACTCGACTGGAACAGCTTTAGTAACAATACACAAGGGAAATCAAATACTCAAGACAATAGAAAGATAATACTTTATTTAATAGAGGCATACTTTATTGTTACTGAAGCTGTTCCAGTTGAGTGATAAAAATAAAAACTATTAGGTAGTAACTATTTAGATTTTATTTCATGGACATAGTGTAAGCACTCTAGCCTTATAACTTAGGTGCAGAGAGTAATTAAAATATAGCCTCCACTTTGAGCTCCAAATCTCCGAAATAGCAATTTTTTTCGAAAAATTAACCCAAGAAATCAATTCTCCTATAAATTTGATTGGATAATAATAATAATAATAACTTTAATCCTTTACATACCAAAATGATACAATGGATACAAACATTGAATAAGATTATCAAGCTATATAATCTATATAATAAAACTATATATAATGAGAAAATATATAGTGAACAATAACATAACTATATAACATATGTGTGAATATATAAAGTTAGAAAATTATTAAATATTGTAAGTGTTTAGATGTCATGACAATATTTGGCGAATAATTTCATAGTCATTTCATCATGCATCAGAAGTAGATATTTAAAAAGATCATAATTTTTAAATTGTCTTAGATCCGGGCAAATAACCCCCAGGTCATCTAAAAAAGTAATTCTTAGATTTACAAATTTAACATGATTACAAATTAGTAAAAAATGATATTCATCACCAACATCTGTTGATGCACATAGGTTACATGTCCGATCATGATAGGCTGTTCTTGTATAGCGACCTGATTCAACAGGTAACCTATGTGCGGAAATTCTTAATTTTGTCACTGCTTGACGATGTTTAGTATTAGCAATTTTATCTAGGTATTTCTCGAAACCAAAATGTCTCTTTATTGTGGAAAGGGTGCGAAGTTTTCCACTGTCGCATCCTTTCTTCATTAGGTCAGTCCAATAAAGAGAAAAACAATTGTATAGCTTTGACTTAATAAATTTCCCACAGATATTTATGTCTTTAAGTGGTATCGAAAAATCATAGAGAGATTTCAATTCACATATATGAATTCACAATGAATATGATGTTTTAGAGAAGATTTTTTTTCCACGCGAGCCCGAGAAATAATTTTCTGAAATTCGAAAAGCGAGAGCTGGATATGCACGAAATTTCAACTTAGGCAAAAATAACGGCAAATATTCGGCAAAAAAAAAAAGGAAACATATACTTGGTAGGGAAGAAACAGTTCAAATGCTACAGGAAATAATACCAGAGACCAATGCACTGACTGTACGAGTACTTTCTAGTTGCTTTTTCAGTTGCTTTCTACACTTTTCGACCTGTTTTTCCGCGCCATTTCTGTCGTTATTCGCTGTAACTTTTACTGTCTTATTTGTGCTTTCTCAGAAACAAAGGCATCAGATTAAATTCTTTTTTACAATTCTTTTTTTAGTATAATCATTTTTCATTCATTTCTCATTTGTATTATTATTTTGTATCTCTTCTTATCCCTATGTGTGTTTCTATTCCTGCTTTTTGTATCATTAGTTAGCCAATTTAATTATTTTCCATACATTTATAAATAATGTTTTTAATTAGCAAACCCCCTCACCTTTTAGTTGCCTAACTCGTTTACCTTTCTAGCTACTTTAGGTAGCTGTGCTCTTTTTTTTTTCTTCCAATTTTTATACACCGATTCCGAACATGGTGGACATACGCAGTTTTCCTGGATCGAGGAGTCGAAAAAGAGGCTAGTCAGTAATTCATTATCGGTGTGCAAGCTTATTCTTTGTTACTGCTGTTACATTTTTGTTTAAATCCATTAAAAATCGTTCTTAGTGATGTACTCTAAGGGAAAAGCCTGTCGGAAGTGACGCAATGACATTATGCAAAGTTAGCTTAACAAGCACGTGATAGAGAGAGAGCGGCGAGCGAACGAGAGAGTCGAGTTGGGTTTTTGTAACAAGTGAATCAAAGGGAGAATAAACCCAATTTAAACCAAAAGTGATCTGTTGTGAAGTACAGCGGCGAGCATTCGCAATAATTGGCGACCCTGCCAGGACCTTTCAGAGGAAATCATGGCCAATATCGAAGAGAAATTCAAGGTAAAGTTGCAATTACTTGAGTGGACGAATAACAAGACACAAGCGATCGTTGACACAAACAGTCTCGACAAGATTAAAAGACATAAAGAAGCTCTTGGAACCCTCGTGAAAACTGTCGAAGACTTGAAATTGGAAATAGAGGAAAGCAAACTGTCAAAGGCAGACTCAGTAGAAGAGATACAAGAATGGGAGAAGGAGATTGAAGCGAATATTGATCAAGTGGACTCGAGCGTAAACATGCTTGATGACTGCATCAAAGAAGCCGACAAACATGCCGCGCATGAGAAAATTATGAAAGAGCAACAACTACTAGCTCTACAGCGTGAAGAAACGCTTAAATTTGAGAAAGATCAGTTAGAACAACGAACAAAATTTGGCCAGGCAACGGAGAAAGATCAAGAGAAATCGATGAAGGATACTAAGCCAAGTGTAAAATTGCCTAAACTTGTCATCACAAGGTTTGACGGGAAACTTGAAAATTGGCTTGCCTTTTGGAATAAATACGAAGCAGAAATTGATTCAACCGACTTGCCTACAGTCACAAAGTTTGCATATCTTAAAGAGCTAGTGGAACCTCAAGTTCGACAGTGTATCGACGGGTTGCCCTTTACAACTGAAGGGTATGAACGCTCTAAGAACATTCTCAAATCTACCTATGGAAAGACGAGTGAGATAATTAATGCATACGTCGAAAACATCGCGGCCCTTCCTGTCATTTCCGGTTCACAGCCCGCCAAAATTCACGACTTCTACAAAAGGTTGACCTTCAATGTACAGTCGCTCGAAACTCTAGGAAAAACAACAGAATGCTGGTCGATGGTTCGTGGAGTACTAGACAAATTACCCGGCATCAAAGCTGATTTGGTACGTGGAAATCCTGACTGGCAGACGTGGGGATTTATTCAACTAACAACAGCCGTTCGAGAGTGGACAGAGATCCATCCCTGCCCGGCTAGAACCTACGAGAGACAAGTTCCAACAGCAGCCCGACAAAGGAGCTTCCAAGCTCAAGAATACACTGCCCCTACACGGGAGTGTGTGTACTGTGGTGAACAGTCACACAAGTCAGCGGAATGTACAACTGTGAAAGACTGTGGCGAACGGAAAAGGATTCTTAAGGAAAAGAAACTGTGCTTTAACTGCACTGGAAGTAAGCATCGCGCAGACAAATGTAAAAGCCGCGGAACGTGTGGTAGATGCAAGAAAAGGCATCACACTTCCATTTGCGACCAAGCATATGATAGCGAACTGAAACCGTCATCAAATGAGGAAGCGGGAATGACAGCTACGCAAGTAGGAGCGAAAGTATGCCATCCAGTGGTGATTGTTAGAGTGAACGGAGTAAAGTGCCGAGCTTTGTTGGACACTGGTTCTACAAGCTCATATTTGTCCTCATTCCTGGTAAACCAATTGAACATCAAACCACAACAGACACTCTCACGCAGCATTAAAACAATAGTAGGGCTAGTAAACAGGCGTGCAGAGATTTATGAAGTCAACATCAGCGATACCACAGAAAAGTGCGTGTTAAAGGTGTGCGCAACGAAGGTAGATCGCCACGAACTCTTGACATTAGACAATCCCAATTACCCAGAAATCTTAAAGAGATACCCGTATCTTCAAGGGGTTCAAATGGAAGAGACAGCAACCAAGGAGAAGCTTCCTATCCACGTAATCTTAGGAGTCAACGAGTACACCAAGATAAAGATGGCTGGTTGTCAGAGAGCGCGTAACATTGGAGAACCCATCGCTGAGAAGACGCGGTTTGGTTGGACAATGATGACTACTGGTGCAGAGGCAGACCTGGAAACTATGCTCCTCACCCAAACAGCAACAAGTGATTATGAAGAGCTTTGTCGTCTAGACGTCCTTGGATTACAGGATACCCCCAATGGAAGTCAGGAGACGGTACATGCAGAGTTCATAGAACAGCTACAACGGAGCCCCGAGGGATGGTACGAGACTGCACTGCCGTGGAAGGGAGATCACCCACCCTTACCTAACAACAAGACAGGAAGCCTAAAGCGTTTGCAAGGCCTGGTGAATAAGCTGAAACGTTCAGACCAGCTGCAGACCTACGACGCAGTTATCCAAGAACAACTTGAAGAGGGCATCATAGAGGAGGCGGAAGTACCAGCAAAGAACAGAGAGTGCTACATTCCACATAAGGCGGCAATCAAGGAAAACGCGGAGACTACGAAACTGCGCATTGTTTATGATGCTTCTGCGAAGGCCAATAACTCTTCTCCTTCGCTGAATGATTGTCTGGATATCGGACCCCCACTCCAGAACCAACTGTGGAAGGTACTAGTACGAGGACGTTTTCATGCAGTAGCCATCGCTGGTGATATCAAGAAAGCCTTTCTCCAGGTGCGAATCAAGGAGAAGGACAGAGATGCCCTTCGATTCCACTGGATCGATGTTAACAACCCCGAGGATGTGCGCACATTCAGATTCACACGAGCGCTGTTTGGCTTGGGACCCCCACTATTCTTACTGGGGGGAGTCATTCAGCAGCATCTCAACAGACATCGTAGGGACCAACCAGAATCAGTGAAAGAAATCGAAAACGGGCTCTATGTGGATGACCTGATACTCGGCGGAGAAACTGTCGAAAAGGCACGAGAAATTAAACTAACAGCTAAGAAGATCTTCAAGGAAGCCCACTTTGAGCTTCATAAGTGGAACTCAAACGCAAGGGAACTAGAACTCGATGAAAACGTAAATGAACTGAACTGAGTTACGCTAAGGAGCAGTTAGGAACGAAGTCTGGAGAGTGCCGTCTACTGGGCCTCTCCTGGAACAAGAACAGTGACACCATCAGGGTGACATTTCCACAAGAAACAGTTGCATCAACCAAGAGGGGAGTGTTGAGTAAAATCGCGAGAGTCTATGACCCTCTTGGGTTGATTGCCCCAACATTACTACAAGGGAAGCTTATCTATCGCGAGGCATGTTTGCAGAAATGTGCATGGGATGCAGATTTACCGAAAGAGCTTTTCGCACTTTGGAACAAGTGGGAAAGAAACCTCCCTCAACAAGTGAGTGCACCAAGAACTCTTGTCAAAGCAGGCGAACCTATTCAGAAAATCGCACTTCATGGATTTGGGGACGCAAGCGGGAAAGGCGTTGCAGCAGCTGTCTATGCTGTAGTCGAACAGGAATCAGGAGTAACCAAGGGACTAGTTGCTGCACGAGCCAGACTCGCCAAGCAAGGGCTTACGATACCGCGACTTGAATTGGTCGCTGGACATATGACTGTTAACTTATTGACCAATGTACGTGAAGCACTCGCAGGTTTCCCAGTGAGTTCTTTGACCTGTTGGCTGGATAGTGTAGCACTGTATTGGATTAACGGTGCCGGAGATTACAAGAAATTCGTGGGAAACCGCGTCCGCAAGATTAGAGAGCATGATGATGTTGAATGGAAACATGTCCCTACACGAGACAACCCTGCAGACTTGGGAAGCAGAGGTGGCCCAGTTCTGCAAGAAAATTCCCTCTGGTGGAATGGCCCAGAATGGCTCGGTGATCCAGTACGATGGCCCCCACAGTTGGTGACAGCAGCGACTCCAGAGACTGAAGCCGAAGTGAAGGCAGTCAAGCAAGTTTCTTGTTTAGCAGTGGAGCAACACGATGAGATGGAAACTGTGCTATCCAACACCACTGTGTGGCGCACCCTGAGAGTTGGCGCCTGGATCTCGAGATTCATCTACAATACAAAGAGGAAACGACTCAGCGAAAGACGTAAAGGACCTCTGACTACAGAAGAAATCGAAGCACAAAGGACCTTCTGGGAAAAGAAAGTCCAAAGCAAGCTTTCAGGATCGAACAAGTTCAAAGAGGATCAATTAAGGCTGAATCTACAACCCAACGGCAAAGGAACACTGGTGTGTAAGGGTAGAATCCAGGGAGATTACCCCATCTATCTTCCAGACACTTCTGCTTACGCAGAAAAGATAGTAGAGGAAGCACACAATAGCACTCTCCACGGGGGAGTCGGCCTAACCATGGCGAAAGTACGAGAACGTCATTGGATACCACGTTTAAGGAGACTTGCCAAACGTATTGCAACAGTTCCGGAGCAGGAGCAGCAGTTGAGAAGGGTACAGCCAGCAAGAGCAGCGAAAGCAGTTGCAAGGCAACGCATACGAGAAGACGCTGAGGATCAAGACTGAAGAGCACATGAACAATAGTTACTGTTGAAATTGACATTATCTAGTTATCAAGGAATCGTGTTCATTACCACAAGTGGAATGAACAGGGGAGAGTGTCGGAAGTGACGCAATGACATTATGCAAAGTTAGCTTGACAAGCACGTGATAGAGAGAGAGCGGCGAGCGAACGAGAGAGTCGAGTTGGGTTTTTGTAACAAGTGAATCAAAGGGAAAATAAACCCAATTTAAACCAAAAGTGATCTGTTATGAAGTACAGCGGCGAGCATTCGCAATAAGCCAGCTTTCCACAGATCACAGACCACTGACTAGCCTCGTTTTCGCCTCCTCGATCCAGGAAAACCGCGTATATCCGCCATGTTCGGAATCGGTGTATATATTATTCAATGTAATTTTCATTTTTTTTAGAGTGCAAATAAATTGTTGTTGTTGTTGTTGTTGTTGTCACCAAGAATGGCTGCAAAGTTATCTGAAGGGCTTAGTGAAAAAGTCACGTGTCCAATCTGTATGGAACACTACTCGGACCCACGCCTCCTCTCCTGTCTACATACCTACTGTAGAAAGTGCTTACAAGATCTCCTGGCTAAAGGAGAAAGGAAGGTGTCTGTTGTCTGTCCACAATGTCGAGAAGAAGTCCAGGTAAAGTCGTTTTTGAATAACGTGATTTTCAACAGTAGACTTCCTCAGCTGTCTGTAAATGATGTTTGTACCAAAGAACAACTGAGTTCCAAAACTTCAACTTTTAAAGAATAAAGCATGCACATTTATTTTCTACAGATAATATCTGGTGATGTTACGAAGATCAAAGTCAACATCTGGATCAACAATCTTCTGTCACTTCTGGCCATCTACTCGACCGAGCGAGAAAAAGATGGCAGCAAAGCCGAGTTGACGTGCGAAAACTGCTACATGAAAGAGACAGTTACACGTAGATGTGCCAACTGCTGCATGTTCCTGTGTGACTTTTGTTCAACGGCCCATCAGCGTTCTGTAGCAACAAAAGACCATCAACTGATGACACTAGATCAGATAAAGAACACAGGTATTCCAGTCATGGAAAAACAACTGTTTTGTGAGAAGCACAAAGGAGAAGTCAAGAAGCTTTTCTGCAATACTTGCTAAGAACTGATTTGCCGTGATTGTACCATTATTGATCACCGTGATCATCAGTTCAGCTTCGTGGAAGACGTCGCTGATCAACACAAACAACTCTTTAAAACAGAAGTAGAAAGAGCAAGCAACACCAAGAACAATATCGAGGCAGTTCTGAAGTCAGTCCAGGAAATGAAAGAAAACGTAGACAAAACATCAAAAGCCACTGAAAAAGACATCGATAACTTCATCGATAAACAAATTAGAGCTTTAGAAGAAAAACGAGCAAGTCTCAAGGAGACAACGAAAAAGATTGCAGCAGCAAAGATGAAAAAGCTTGCAGCAAAGGAAGATGGTCTTGCATTACACCTGACTGGCTTGAAAAGCGCCATTGAATTTACAGAGAAAGTGTTGACAAATGGCGGTAACAGTGCTGTCCTGTCACTATCCAAACAATTGACATCTCGTTTGTCACAGCTCTCTGAGAAACCTTTCCTTGATAAAGATCTATGCTATAAAGATCCATGGCAACAACAAAAAACAAGACTTTACTATAACGAAAAACTGTTTGTTGAGTCCATAAATTGTGTTAACGTTGATGATGCTAATATAGTTGATTATGATAAGTGCTGTGTTGCACAACAAATTCATAATGTTGGTTTAGTCGATATCAGAGGCGAGATTCACGCAAGAGATGGCCAGGTTCTGAACTTTGTTGTCCAAATCAAGAACTTGTTTGGTGAAAAAATGAAATTCATGAAAGACAGGATACAAGTCAAAGCGGCATCTTCTCGGAAAGGCACTGAGTCTACATTACCGATAAAAACCTTGGAAGACGACACGTACAGCTTCGATCATAAGGTGACGTATCTCTTCGGAATGGATGCGGTTTTTAATATCCAAGTAATTTTTGACGGGAAGCATATTTCGGGATCTCCAATCAAAATTAGGCCACAGTAGCAGCCCCTGAGATTTATTCGCCAATGGGTGGCCGTATAGCTGGCTGGCCTACGAATCTATTTTCTCCTTCTTATCATATACACAAGGAGGAAGAGCACAGAACTTCACAGGACGCATGCTCTTCATGCACAGTACACTCGGCTGGATACAAGACTCTTGTAATAACCGTAGAATAGATGAGTATAATGGACATTAGTAGACACTAAAGGAGGAAGAGCACAGGACTCCACAGGACGCATGCTGGTCACAGTACACTCGGCTGGATACAAGACTCTTGTAATAACCGTAGAATAGATGAGTATAATGGACATTAGAAGACACTAATTAATTCTATTTTGTGTTTTTTCATTCGGTATTCACCCTCAATAATTGTAGCAAGCTGGAAACGTTGTGAAACAGTTACCCATGATGCTTCACAGATGAAAGTGCATCTCATGCACTTCAATGACTATTGTTTTGTTGATATTTTAGTAATATGTACAGAATGGGGTTATACGATTATACAGTCATAAGTCACCACAGGGATCCCATCTTATGCACTTCAATGGCTATTGTTTTGTTGATATTTTAGTAATATGTACAGAATGGGGTTATACGATTATACAGTCATAAGTCACCACAGGGATCCCATCTTATGCACTTCAATGGCTATTGTTTTGTTGATATTTTAGTAATATGTACAGAATGGGGTTATACGATTTTACAGTCATAAGTCACCACAGGGATCCCATCTCATGCACTTCAACGGCTATTGTTTTGTTGATATTTTAGTAATATGTACAGAATGGGGTTATACGATTATACAGTCATAAGTCACCACAAGGATACCATCTTGTTTCTTTGATATTTTAGTCATTTAATCATTAACCAGTTTGGTATGTCAAACCATAATGATTGACATAGCAATAGGATAGGATATCAGTAACCGTTATCAGAAGCTGCTGAGAATCAGGAGTAGGATACGTTGCTAATCAATGAACTGAACTGAATTGAGTTGAGGACCCGCCACAGAAGTAAGTTGATTACATTGTCATATACAGCTATTTCAAAAAAGTTTGGTGAAGGTTTTGTTACATGTTGCATACCAAGCCCGAAATGCACTATGGGTGATATAAATCCAAGCAGCGAAAGGTCACAACAATATGGAATTTTCCCAGACTTTATCTGCAGGTATTTTAAGCATTTTTTCTTCTTTGGTGACATTATTTACATACGAATATAATACATTTCAAGCGTGGTAAGCATCATGCAACATGCAACAAAGACCTTCATCAACCTTCTTTGATATAGTATATTAGTGTTTTTAAATTGCGTGCAATGTACTTCAGTATTAGGGACCGATCATTATTGATGGGGGGGGGGGGGGGGGGATTTTTTTGTCTGCATTAAAACATTTTTCCCTGACTTACCCTTAGAGGTATTAAATTTAATTTTTGACCCACCCCATATGGAATTCATTTCAGAGGTATCTTTTCTCGATTCCGTATATATCATGCCATTCATTATACAGTCGTTAAAAAATTACACATCTCTTAAACAACCTTTCTCCCCCTCCCCAACAACCCTCCCTCATTCCATAGCTTGGGTCCGGATACCTGTTTTTGCTTGAATATATTCTTGTACATTTACATTTGCTTGAATATATTCTTGCATTTTTCCAACTGAAATTTTATTTTGACCAACTCCCTTTCTTTGAAAAATATAAGCCTGATCTCCCCCCCCCCCCCCCACTTGATTCCCCCCCCCCCCCCCCCCCACCCGCTTAAATAATGACCGGCCCCTAACTATCTATTCTGTAAACATATGTTAACATGTGGGTCGACAACTGAGAAGCACTGGAGCGAGAGAGCCTCTGGAACTCAGGGTAAACGAATGCATGTGGGACAGTTTCGAAAATTCTTACATCACAGCAAGTCAACTACGCATGCTCAGTAGTCCTACATCGGCGTATTGGAATCGTTGCAGGATTAGTTACGCGTAGTCTCCTTCGCAGCGAAGGAGACTAAGTTACCCACGGACCGGTAAATGAAGAAAATCTTAAGCGTTTGTTAAGCTTACGAACGAAAACGGGTAAAGTGGCTAAGTACTTGCTCTTTCTTGATTTGTAATTACTTCGAAGTTTCTGGATTTATTTCATTGTTGAAATGATAAGAGAGGATTTTACTTTGATTTTTAATTCATTCATTCTAAACGGTACTAATTCCTGTTCCATTATTTGCCTCAAGCGAAATACAGCGAAAATCTCTGATAAGTCGACTACTAGTCGCTAAACACGTAAACCAAAGACGCAAAAGTCGTTGACTAATACATACTTCATACTACGATGACTACAAGTTATCAGGCAGAGTTCTTACTTGCTTTATTTAGTCCGCTTGGCGACGGTTCGCCTTATGTTATTCAGTTCTAATTTTATTCATGTGAGCTTGTAATGAAAACAGCGCTGTACCGTGACTGGATGACAGGTGTCTCTCGTTTACATGTGATGGAATACGGTGGGAATACATCAGGCGTTCATTTGAAAAAGGAATAAATCCACTAATGATACTTCTTAATCAGAAGCATATTGTGGCCGGGACAAATTTAGGAAAAAATATCTTTACTTGAAAGTAAAAGCACTGTAATTTTTGCTATATCGCAAAGTAGTTAGTGTGAGAAAAATCGGAAAACAATAAAAAGACAATTATAAGAGAAAGAGCGAAAGAAAGAAAGATTAACAAAGCTGAAGAACAAGGAAAAAAACATTGTAAAAGATAAACACAAAAATACAAACAAGAAAAAAGAAATTGAAAAAATTAAAGAAAATTAGAAAAGTAGGGGAAAAAACAGAAGGAAAATAATATATCATATCAATTTGTATCTAAAAATGAAAGATAAAATAGAAAAATGTGCTGCCTGATCGGCTCGATATTGGAAACAGATTAAATCTATTAAATTTATCTGGTGCAGCTGTTTCAATGTTTTCCAACATACATGCACATTTCAGTACGGAAAAGCGAATCCAGGTTTTCCCCTCTAGATTAAAACTCGTCACATAACTGATATATAGACAGATGAAAGTTTGTTGTGCACACGAACTTACAGTGAGGACACTCGAACCATGCATGAACACTTGATATTTTTATATTTTTTATTTTATGAACTTTCTACTGCTTCAAACCTTCTGAAAATGAAGCACTGAACTCAAATAATCTTATTGTTCAAAATAAATCATATTTCCAATCGATTCACACAAGGGATAAAGGAGAAAAAAGTATGAAAAAACCTCAAAGTGTTCACGGTTCGAGTGTCCTCACAGTATAATAAATCTTAGCACATTGTGTCTTTGATCAGTCGAATATTCCACGCAGTCGCACTGTATTCCAACTAAGTTGAATTTAATTGAAGTGCCCAAACGTCGAACATGCAAGCACAAAATTATTACTTTATGTTTGGCACATTCAGTTAAAAAAAACTATTTTGTGTAGACCATTTATGAGATCCGACGCGATGTTTTTCTTGTCCTTTAGCTGCTGTTTTTAATCATTACAACGGATCTACGCTATCTCCTTCAAAAACATTCAAATTTTATCGTTACCCTGAAAAATTCCTCTGGGCTGATCAAAGTCAGGGTACAGATAACTCACAGATCAAATTGGAATTTAGCATTTTACTGTTTTGCGGAGGGAGGTAAACCAGAGAATCTGATTCCCACAACCTGATGCTAAATCGGCACAATTCAGATTACTGAACAACGACGTATGCACCTGTTCTACTGAACGAATCCAAACGTAGACAGATGTCAGTTGTGATCGATAATGCAA
Organism: Anthopleura xanthogrammica; assembly: GCA_964019055.1. Lineage (NCBI taxonomy): Eukaryota > Metazoa > Cnidaria > Anthozoa > Actiniaria > Actiniidae > Anthopleura > Anthopleura xanthogrammica. Next base: position 26,980,192 of record OZ025207.1, read on the forward strand.
TGATGCATTTATATGGGTGGTGTTTTCTCGAAGGATTCAATACTTAGCTTGTTGAACTGACACTATGGCTTAGATTGACATGTTTTATTTTTGTGTCAACCAGATAGTTCCTGCACCTGCTTATTTTGATAGATTTAAATTTCAGTTAAGAGGTACTTAGCTTTCTATATTTAATTCGTTTAATCTACATTAAAATCGGATAACTGATTTAAAGTGTTTTTCCTATGGTGTACATAGAGATATGGTATTTTTGTATATATTTTCAGTTTTCTGGTTCATCATAATAACTCCTTATTTAACTTCGAGCAAAAAGAAAAAAATAAGAGATTGAAAACAAGGTTGGAAGGCTGTTTTACTCAGCTTATTAAACATTATTTAACTTGATACAAAACAGCGGGATAGCATATCCAAGGTTTTCAAATTGAAAAAGGATTTGTTGTCATAACTTGAAACTGAAAAGAGAAAACCAAATACAGGAGAAAGAGAAAGGGGATTGAAAAACATTGAAAGAGAAAGAAAGAAAGAAAGAAAGAAAGAAAGAAAGAAAGAAAGAAAGAAAGAAAGAAAGAAAGAAAGAAAGAAAGAAAGAAAGAAAGAAAGAAAGAAAGAAAGAAAGAAAGAAAGAAAGAAAGAAAGAAAGAAAGAAAGTAAAGAAGGGAGAAGAGCGAAGGAAGGAAAGACGTGACTGAATAACAGAAAACTACGTTCAGTAAGATAGTCGTATATTGTACGTGAACACTTGAACTACCGGAATTACTTTCATTCTATTTTTACACCTAAGAGCCATGTCATGTTCAAGATAATAGAAGTAATACTAAAAAGTCAACAGCATAGGCTTGAAATTCTAGTTTCATTTTTTCTTTCTTTTTTTTCTTATTTATCTAGGAATGTATCAAGAATTATCAAGTTCGAGCGCCATTTTAGTGCTAATCCAAAAAAAAAAAAAAAAAGCATATTTGCAAATAAAATCTGGAAACCAATGGACAGCTGATAAATGGTTTTTGCTTCTTTTTTCAGCAACCTGATTGGATAGTGTTCAGTTACGTGAATTTTAATTGGTTAAGAGGAATTAAAGGCATTTTAAGAGGGCCAGGTCATGTGGCGCTCAATTTGAGTTTATCATTTCTAAACTAAACAAACAGAGCTTTAGGAGAAAATCTGCGATGTTATGAACTTTATTTTCAAAGTTGAAACATAGGTTAATTCGTATTTCTTCCAATACCGCTTTCTTTCACTTAAAACATGCTTCCGTATACAAATAAAATACACTGAAAATTTTGGTGACTGTGCTTGATTGCTTAAAAGGGGCAAAACATGAATGAAAAGAGTAAATTTTCTGGAAAAACTGAATTTGAAAGGAAAGCGAAAGGAATGAATTTAAATGACATAATGACATCAAAAGTTTGAATTCGTTTTTAGTATATCTTAATTTCGCTTCAACATATACACAAGATAGCAAACGAGACGCTTTTTAAGTTGATAATTACGTTGGCTGACAGATGGTCAAGACAAATTAATCTCCGTTGGGTAAAAATCTAACTGGATCAGGTAAAATATCGTTGCTCTTAAAAGCTCTTCTAGAAAAACCCTTATAAAAGCTTTATATTCTCGTTTCGATTGTTGATTCGTATCACTTTACGATTGTTCGTGGTTGGTGAAGAGGTTCTGGTGTTAGAAGAGGAGATCGTATCTTTTAGAATCATTCAAGTGCAGAGGACAAGATTATTGCCTTGCAAAAAAAAACATGCAAGAATATAATATAACAGCTTCTAATACTTCACAAGATGTTCTGGCCAACAGCACAGACAATGCTTGGGAAGTTATGTCTACTATTTCAAAACAGATTTACGCAGCTACGATGTTCTTCGTTCTATCCATTGGATTTTTTGGTAACTTGATGACAATTATTGTATTTCTACAAAGAGAACAACGAACTAAAGTCATCGCACCTTTCGTGATTAACCTGGCTGTTGCAGATCTTTTTATTGTTGTGTTTGGATACCCCGTCGCCATTACTGCCAATTTGTCTGGTATGAAGCTGGCCACTGGTGAATCCCGTTGTACGTGGTCAGCATTTGTGAACGGTGCAATAGGGATTGCATCTATTGCAATGTTGACTGAAATAAGTGTAATAATGTGTTATAGCATTTGTTCAATGAGACCAACTCTTAATACATCGGAGTTAACTTCCATAAGGTTCAAAATAGTGGTTTTAGCTGGTGCGTGGATCTACGGGATTTTGTCGATGTGTCCTCCAATGTTTGGCTGGAGTCGATTTACTCCAGGCTCAGCAGGGATCAGTTGTTGTCCGGATTGGTCATCAAATGATATCCAGGCAATGACATACAACATAGGACTGGTGATTGTAGGGTTTTTCCTACCGGTCATAATTATCCTGATCAGCTACTACAAAATGTACAGGTACGAATACCCCATCCCACCCCATCCCCCCCCCCCCCCCTACCCAAACATTTTCGATTTCTTAAAGTGGGACGACGATGAAATGAACGTAGTTAATATTTTTTACATTTTTGACATCCTCATAGCATTCACATCAATATTAAAAGCCACTTCGTAGTACGATAAAGGAAACTTCCTAAAAAACGTTTTAATTCTCCGATTTTGCTCGCCGCCATTATTCAAACGTGTCTCTTTGTGACGTCAGTTTGTCACTATTATTGATAACCCTCATGGCTTGTTGTCATATGTCTATATTCTGTAATTAAGGTTTCTTTCTCGAGAATAATGCCAGGACGACGCTGTGTGGGGCATGGATGAAGCAATAAGTCCTAAACCTGGACGCTAAAAGCAAAGCGTTGAGTTACTGGCGGATATTCTCAGACAATTTAACTCAGAATTTTAGATATGTATTTTTTGTTCTTCTCTTTCTCAACATCAACTTTTTCCCCTCTAAACTATTTTTGTAATTTGTCATCGAAATAATGTCGTTTGAAAAAGGTTCAATTTTCATCGTCGTCCCACTTTAACAGCCGAAGCAAATTAGGTTTTTAATTTAGTTTTACCAGTATTTGAAAATATTAATCTTTTACTCTTGGGGCGGCGTGCAGGCGGAAGGGCCACCAGTAAATATTGAACAATTTTCAAGAGGTCGAATTGAGTTGTTTAAATGAAAGTCAAGAACTACCTTTTTGAATCTGTATATGGTGTACGTGGCACGTAAACACTCATGTATTGATGGCTGCCATCTTATTAGCATATATACTCAAGAAAATGAATGTCTGCAAATGGTCAAACACCCCCACGTGACAGTTTATACTACCAATAAGCAAAGTTATGCAGTATTTAAGTGCTAACATTAATCATTGAGGAGTTATTGATATTCTAAACTTAGAAAAAACGACTGAAAACAAGGCCACAAAGACCAGGAGTGCTTTCTCCATACAATTTTTTTAAATTCAAACCCCAATAACTCTGCAGGCTTTGGTGATCTTTTCCTCAAATTTGGTCAGATTACTAATTCTAGTATTCCATTTTGCACTAACGTAACGATTTTCTTAAAATATTTGTCTAAAATACAAAAGCAAGAATGCGCCTTTATGAAAAAGGTGTCAATCATGACATTGAAATGGCTTCTCTGCCATGTTTCGTGCAATTCATCCAATCATGACACGAGTACGTAGTTACGGGGGGAAAACTGCTTGATGAAGTCATTGTTATTATTGAAAATAGAAGTGGATGGAAAAAATGCTGCTTAGTATGTTTAGATTAAACGTACTATTACTCACAGCTCTAAAGCACGCAATGCAAGCAATGAAATGAGACTGCAAAGTCATTGCTTTTGTTCAAAAAATTAGACTTTATCCATCAAACCTTAACAGCCAGAGGGTCGAAGCTGATTAATAGAAAAATCGTGTGCAAAACACTGACACCAAATTACAAAATTTATAGCAAAGCCTAAGGTATATTGAAAGTTTACACATGGAAATCGCGACAAAATTGATCTTAATTCCTTTTTACCAGACAAACGACATTAGTTAATTTTCACAATGCAATAACATCCTTAATAACTTTACCCACTTGAATAAAAACAACAACAGCTACTCTCACTTAAGGGCGCTCAGTTTCCACAAGTCAGAACTCTGACCGGCCAGACCTCAATTGAAAAGGAACAAGGCCTTAATCTTATCGAGAGTTGCAGTCCCTAATTTTTTATATACACTTCATCAGAATATATAGTGGATACAATTCATGAATTGGTTAATCTTTCTGGCCAGTCCTAATTACTGAACGGAATTTTCTTTATCAATGGACTGGCCTGGCTGGCTAGTTATAATTAATGATAATGAAAAGCGCCCTTAGGACCAGTTCAAACGTCGATCTTCTCACAAGCCGAACGTAATCAAAGAAGACCACCTTATATCCATTGTTTTCAATGCGTTCGGCTCATGAGAAGATCGACGGTTTGAACTGGGTCCTAAGGGCGAAAGCACCGTTCACTATCACTATATTATGCTCTCTATTTCGAGGATATTATCCGTATAATCTATAAAAAAAGGTTTCTAAAATATTTTTTTGCGAGAATCCGAGGCGAGTTCTTTGTTCTTGGCGTCGCTAGAGAATAAATAATTACTTGAGTTCATCGTGTTTTCCATAAACGTTGCCAAAGCATTTCTCCAAGTAACGCTTTCTTTATTATCTACATTTATCTTAAGGATCAAATATAAAAGCTCTCGGATGTGTTTGGTTTTCAAGTGTTTTATTTTGAAAATGGCTCAAACTCAAGTTATTGATCTAAATCTCGAAAAGATGTCATTGGATTATTGGCCTCTTAGACTCGAAGCTGTTTACCATATCCAGGTCCGTAGCAAGCCTTGAAAACCTGGGGGAGGGGAAGGGGGGACATAAAGAAACAAGTGACCACGAAAAATGAAAACTTTAATCCATACTTGCTTTACTTTTCTGGGGAAAACTGGGGTGGGGGCGATTAGGGACTATTCTTCTGGAATTCAGGTTTCAAATTTATATTGCTTTTTGAAAACAAAATTTTGAAATATTTTTATTATACCATATATATATATCGGGATATAACAGCAAAAAATACAGGGCGACGTTTTGACTGCAAGCTGGTCTTCGCCAGGCGATGGTGTAGACTGGATGGTGTGTCTCTTATGTATCGCTCGTCAGATCATTTGTGCTGTGGTTGGACGGTTCGTGTTCAGATTGGATGTTTTGTAGTGTTGAGTCCATCACTCACTTTCCTTTATATTTAGATTCACAGATCACAGCCCAAAATTAATTTTGGTCTCAGATTTAAGATTTTATTAAACAGACCCAAAATTTTCTTCAAATCATTACTGTAAAACATATATTTCGGCTTAATAAGGGTACCACTGTAGTTTCTAACTGATTCTTGTTCTTCCCAGGTGTCTTTCAGTAAGTTCCATCCTATCACGTCAAGAAGCCATAATACGACGAAGACGCCATTCCCAGTTCAAAGTAGCTCGCATGATCGGAGTAGCAGTATTGGCGTTTCTTGTCAGTTGGTCTCCATATTGTATCATCAGTCTCGTAGCTATGTGTAACCATACGTATATCCTACGGAACGGTGAAGCTGAGATACCCGAATTGATGGCCAAAGCATCAGTTATTTATAATCCTCTTGTTTACGCGGTGATGAACACTGGCTTCAGAAGGACAGCAAAACGGCTTCTGAGACACCGTTCATGTTATAGCGAGAGAGAAGATTGTCCAGGTACTCCAGAGTTGGTAACCACAAAATTTCAGCTGGTTAGAGTAGCGGGTAATCAGACAAGCAGCTGTGAGGGAAGCCCAGTGTTTAAAAGTAACAGAGAAACCTCTTGTACAAACTGAATATAGACAATTGTAAGAAATTCAGGCGCAGATCATAACCCAAAATATGACCGTCTTCCAGGGCCAAAATGTAGGTCCAAAACCGCCGAACCAAAAAAAAAAAAAAAAGCACGTCAAACAGGGGAAAAAAATTAATTCTCATCTTCTAAGTTCGAGAGTTCGAACACTGCATGGAACGCTGTTGTTCCAGCCGGCCGGTATTGTCCGAAAGAGGGTATCAATGGGATGGTAGCTTTTACGGTTAACGGTTAAAATTACGGTTAACAAAAATCTTAATAATTAATTTCCATCGTTTTAAAAGAGTTAATGATTAATTTACATTGTTGAAGAGATCTCGACACATACAAGTCTTAAGTACCATGACTATAAGAAAAATTAAAATAACTTTTTCACACATTTTACGCCTAACGGCTAAATTTTCGGGCCGTTTTACGGCTAACGGTTAACACCATTCAGACCCTCTTATAATAACTGTAGCTATGAATGAGCTATTACAGCTACTTTGAAACTTTTGGCCGTTTCCGGAAAACGGTGTACAATGAGCTGGTCTGGATCCGCGCCTGAAATCGAGGATAGAAGGACAGCGTATCTCTACTTTAGTGTTTGCGTTATTTTATCCATCGACGTCACGTACTCTAATAAAGCGTTTCACGAAGCTCGTGTAAGATTGCCAAAAGCCATTCTAGGGCTAGCACTTTTTAAAATTGTAAAATCCAACGTTTTATGGAATATTAAGAGCGTAAGGCCCACTTCACGTGGATCTTCTCATGAATGCATAACATTACATCACTCTTATCGCATCTTATGTAAAAGCGCTATAGAGATTAAGTAATGAAAAATAATGACCTCAAAGAAGACCGCCTTATTATTCATTGTTTTCAATGCGTTCAGTTCATGAGAAGATCGACGTTTGAACAGGACCTAGCCTTATTAGAGATTTTATTTTGTCACCCTGTTACAAGTTGAAACTTTTAGCTAAAACTTGTGTGTAATAGCGTTGCAAGACAAGTTTAACGGGCCGGGGTGTTACGAGGGTCTCAATGGGGTTAACCGCTAGCCAACAATTTAGCCATAAGGCGTAAGAAGTCTAAATAAAGTTACAGTAATTTTTATGGCCACGGTTTGTAAGACTTGTATATTTGTCGAGATTTCTTCTCAAGACTGATGTAATGTTATACATTCATCCGAGAATGCTCAGAATGTGCTTTTCAACAATGTAAATTAATTAATCGTTAACTCTTTTAAAATGATGTAAATTAATGTTTAACTTTTAAAACAATGGGAATTAATTACATGTATTAAGATTTTTGTTAACCGTAACGGGAAAACATTAGCCATTAACCGTAAAAGCTACCACTCCATTGAGACCTAACTCTGTTGCACGTTGCAATATTTGCACGGGGCAAAAAATCGTTTTCAGAACATCAACCAAAAGGGATCATCCAAAAAAAAACGGCAACACGAAATGTTGTATAAACGAATCGTCCACAGCCCAGCAGACTATTTAGAGATTTTTTGGTCATTTGACATTATTATTGTGGTATACCTGTGGTATTATACAGGTGTCCCGCGGGATACGGGACTATTGCGGGATGTTTATGTACGTGTCTGTACGTCTGCTTGAGTCGAATAAAGCCCAGGCGAACTGATTATAGGCGTTTGTGTTTTCTATCTTCTCTCTACAGATTGCATCCAAGATAACTGGTAAGAGCTGAAATAATCTTATCTGGTTTGAAAATTTGAGTAAAACCGTCCTGTAAAACTCTTATTTTTTATTTAAGAGACTTTAAAACTTGTCGAAGTCTGGAACTTTGACATTTTTAAGGTTTCAAAATGGCTTCCCTTGGACAACAAACTACAACATTGACCCGCAATATTTGTAAAAATGTCGTTGACCTGCAAGTCGCTGTCCTCATTGCAAGTATATTTATAGATATATATTTGATTTAGGAGTCTCGGATCGAATTTATGTTTGATATTTCTGTGTTTCCTCGATACTACAGTAGTTCTTCTGTTGCAACATGCTCTGCACAGCCAGAGTTAATAGAGTCCCCTCTATTAACTCTGGCACAGCCCACAATAAGTTTCGCATTATAAGTTTATGTCGTCAAAGTCCTTTTAATGTTACTAGGTTAAATAATTATATGTATGTATACAGCTTAAAAAAACAACAAGAAAACAGAACGTAATCTACTTCAATCCTGTTAAGTTTGAGTTATATTTCAAATGTATGAATTTACTGGATTTGAAATACATCCTAAAAGGGAATCGAATTTAGAATTAACATAAGCTTATATGTAAAGCATATTGAGATTGTCAACATTTAGACCTGTCGTGCAAAATCGTGTTAGAACAGGAAAGTATAGTTCTTGAATTTGCTTCACTTAAATAAACTCATTAATAAACCCCTCATTGGTATTACCTGTGAAATTTGTTCTAATTGCTTTAAAATTAAGTTGAAGTCCAATCACAAGGATAATTTAGGTGATAGTTGGGTAATCTTTACTTCAATCAACTCAACCAAGTAAAGCAAAAAAATATATACTAAACTCAATACATTGAAAAAACTATTTTCGTTAAGTTATTCAAGATATTCAATGAATGAAGTGTTAATAAAGTATGTATATGCATGACAGCTTGAACAAACAATTGTGGCATTATGTTGTCCCTAACATGTAAAAATAACAGGAAAATATGTAGAATGAAACAGAAAGAGAATGAGATTGTGGTCACAGTTCTAAGACACACTATGATGAAGCACTAACTCACAAGGAAAAGTATGAGTAATCCTACAGACCCAAAGGTGAGAAGTATTATTTATTATTAAACAGAATTAGGTTATTAAATTTCAAAAATACAAAAAGAAAAAAAATTTAAGGAGTTTGTTTAATTTCACTAGATATATGAATTATATTTTTGGCCTTGCACAAAATGGTATTGCACCTTTGGAAGTAATATTATATTAACAATTAAGAAAAAAATTCAAAGCATTATTCTCCATAGATACCCATTTTCTTAAACACTAGGACATATTGCTGTTTAATTCAAGACATTTCTAGGATTTTTTACTTTAGGCAATCAAATTTCTAGTGGTCTATTAGTTTAAGTATTTTTTGAATTGCAAGAATAAAAACTTAATTCAACATAGCTAAGCTGTGGCCTTACCATAATTATGACCACAAGTTTTATAATATTATTTCTGCAGTGATGTATATGCGTAAGGTACTGTTCTGATCATAAACCGGTAGAAGAAAAAACATCATGAGATGAAAGCTGTATGCATAGAATATTTACAGCCTGTTTCATAATTCATAATTCGACATAATTCATGGCATTTTGGCTTCCGTCAATCAAACTACGACAGGCCAAGTTCATTCCCATCAATAGCGATAAATTATAAAGAAATTCCCATGTGAAAATGGTTGTGTAGTCACAGGATTTCCCTATTATAGATCATTCGATGAGAATGAACTCAGCTTATTGGATGTTTGATTGCATGGAAGATTGAATTGCTTTTGGTTGGAGTCAGTTAAATAGCTAGGTCACAGAATTATGAATTATATGGCTAGCTTTAGGAGTCTTGGTAACAACTACTCCCCATATCAAAATAAAGAATAAAATATTTATTTATCTAGAGAATTGGGATAAAGAATGGTGGGATCTATAGCTAGTAAAGCGTTTGCCTTAATTTCACTTTGCATGGATCGTCTATAAATTTATTAGAGAGGTCTTTAGAATTCTCAACTTTGTACATGGATTGGAAGGAGTGAGACATACTACTGCAAATGTCCCATTCAGTTCTTCTTTCAATATGACACAAGAGAATTAATCAAATATAACAAGGATTTGTGTGGAGAAAATGCATTGTATGATGATGTTCGTCTATTGCAACTGTAAAGATGAATGTCCATGTTTTGACATCAATGATAACAACTGGAGTGTCTCAACTGGAGATGACTGATCAGGTTAATCCAGACATTAATGTACCTCCCTCATGATAAACTCTAACCAAAATGCATAAATTTTGCAATACAAATCCTTATAGAGTGCATTCAGTAAAAGCGTGAAACACTAATTACTAAATTGTGCAAAACAGTGCTAGTTGAACAAAAGAAAACAAAAGAATTAGCATAAAATAGTACAAAATAGTGTTACTAATGTTTCATGCTTTTACTGAATGCACTCTAAAATATTCAATTTATATTTTTATCTTTAAGTCTGACACCAGTGAAGAAATGTCTGGACAGCAACCACCCCCTCCTGGACAGTACGCTCCTCCAGGACAGTACCCAGCCCCTGGACAATATCCACCCCCTGGACAGTACCCAGCCCAAGGAGGGTATTATCCACCTCCAGGAAACAACTACCCTCCCCCTGGACAGCCAGGAGGGTACTACCCATCACCAGGGTATCAACCACCCCCTGGGGGGCTGCCAACTGGTCTTCCTCCTGTAAGTAATGCGAAGGAGTATATTGATTGCTATTTGTAAAATGAATAAAAAACTCAGCAATGGCATATTTGCATTCAATGTATCCAATATTCCTCTTTATCTTGGGCATTATATTGACCACAGACCACTTGTCATTCTCTTGAGAATAGCAATCTTTGTTTGAGTTGTATCCATATTCATGATTGTGTCTTGTCATGCTCAACCCTTAAACAAAGAAATGATACTCTAGGGAATGACACAAGGTCTGAAGTGGGAAAACATTACGCCCAAGTCAAAGAGTTCTATAGAAGCATAACAATAGTCTTTTCCCCCCTGGGAAACTGAATTCTTCTCATGTAAATCAGATTAGACCAGATTCAATTTTTCCTGCCTCCTGTCATGGCTGCCATCACATGATGGTGCAAAGCCTCTATTAGAGAATAAATACTATAAATGTTGATCTTTGAAGAGAAAGGTAAACCAGAAAGACCCACACAACTGTACCAGCAAAAAATATTTGATTCTTATGTTTAAAAAAAAATATTTAGGTTTCAGCAGTATTCAGGCCATATTTACTATAACTTTCACTATTTTATGTTTTGTGTTCATTTTCCAGGGTGTGCCAGGCGTTGCACCTGCTAACCATCCACTAGCAGGCTACCAACCACCCCCTGGATACACACCACCCCAGGGGGGGTACCCTGGTGGACCACCACCAGGCCAGTATCCTGTAAGTATAAGTCTCTTGTTATAAATGGTCCCCAAGCATATAGGTATACATTGCTTCTCGTGATCAATAGCATGAGCAGAATTGTCATGTTTTGGTGGACCTATATCAAGTTAATTTCATGACATTCCATAGACATATGCCCTTGAAAACTTTGTGTTTTCTGACTGTCATGGAAAAACTTTGATTGACGTCCACCAAAATCCAGTTTTTGCTCGTGGTATTGAAAAGCACTGTAAAGTGGCTCCAACTGAATTCAGAGCAAATTTTGCAACTTTTTGAATTCTTACTATTTTCTATTATTATTATTGCTATCATCATCATCATCATGTATCATGTATCATCATCATATATAATCATCATCATAATATTTAATAGTAATAACATTCATTAACTTGTATAGCACTAATATCATTTAAATTATCAATCATCATCACCATCACTATCATCATCATCACCATCACTATCATCATCATAACTTGCTCTGGATTAAGTTGTAGCCACCCACCTTCACAAGTATAGGTCTTGGGTGACTTAATTTAGTATTAATTTTGCTATCAACCCACTGTTAACATGGTTTTCTTATTTCCAAAGGCACCAGCAGCAGCAGGAGGTTACTATCCCCCACCTGGCCAATACCCCTCTCAAGGACAGGGAGGATACCCTGGTGGAGTACCTGGTTCTTATCCTGCAGCACATGCTGTTAAGGTCTGGTATCATTTTGTAAACCTTAATTCTGACTTTGAATTTTTCCATTTCAGACCATGTGTGATTATCTTGGCTATAGGATTCTTTGTTTGAGTTGAATCTATATAAATCCCTTACAGCAGGTGGGAATGCAGCTCAATTTGGAGGACAAAACAAAAGAATTTCATTCTCTAGAGAATACACCAGTTTTGCATTCGAAGTAAACCACTGTTTTTGAAGACCACAGACTCATTCGAACAGGCTTAGCCTCATTTGTAAGTCAGCTATAAACGATATCATTAAAAGTCTGTGGGATTGGTATTATAATTCAACTTGCACATTCTTTACATTACAGTTGGCTGTTGCTAATGATTTGCAAAAGTCAACTGTAATGTAAAGAATGTGCAAGTTGAACAATCCAATGTTTTGAAATCCCATGGACTCTTAATGGTGTATTTGAAAAGCTAACTTACAAACACGGCTAAGCCTGTGCAAATAGTCTGTGGTCTTCAAAAACAGCATATTCCTCAAATGCGAAACTGGCGTATTGGAACCAATAGATTTTTCCAAATTGAGCTGCATTCCCATCTCAGTGCTACAAGGGGTCTATTCCTGTGTCTTTTCTTTGCAAAGTAATAATTATTTACCAAACATTTGGTGTGGTGTTGCCCTCTCTCTAGACCAGTGTTGGATAATGCATAGTTATTTTTCTTTTCTAGGGATCAGAAAGTGATAGTGACCCAGACGACTATGGTGAGTGGCCGTGATGAATGAGGTTTCAAGGTTTAATGTGTTATTCCAGAAAATATTAATTTTATACTGTATTTACTCAAGTAAATACTGTATTTGCCATAGTCAGAGTTCATGCTACATCTCCATAACAAGATTCAAGGACTTTTTAAGGACATTTCAAGCTCCAAAATGAGAATTTTCAAGGATCAATTTTGTTTGGGAATTTTTTCTCTTTCTTGAAACAAACAAAGTTAGTCAATATAACAGTCAAGTGAATTGTCAACAAAAATTAGGTTACTGACAGTTGATTGTAATGAACTAGGTATAGATGGCTTTTCAAGGGCTTTTTCAGGAGTATTCAACAACTTTTCTATTTTCAAGGGCTTTTCGAGTGCACTTAAAAATGGGTTTTGATTTCCAGGGCTTTTCAAGGATTTCAAGGAGTAACACAAACCCTGCATAGTATTTATCTATTGTTTTCTTACTTCAGGTCCAAGAACTCTGGAGGAAAAGAAACCATTGACAGTGAAATTTGTGAACAGATCTGGCACGAAGGTGCTGCTGTTTAAGATTGACAAGAAAGGACGGCACAAGAAGATTAGAAAGATGAAAGATGGCAAATCAGAGACAGTGGAGACATATGAAAGCACTGCTTTTATTGCTTTTAATATGAAAGATGATGCAGAAGTTATGGTGATTGGAGACAATGCTGTCTACTTTGCTTCACAGTCTCACAGTCAAGTGGATATTAGACGAGAGCCAGGTTGGTACTATCAGTAGTCTTTGTGATCTTGCTGCCTCTCAATTTTATCCAACCCTGAAACAACCTCATGGCTGATCTAAGTCAGGGCATGGCTAACTCACAGATAGAACCCTGAAACAACCTCATGGCTGATCTAAGTCAGGGCACAGCTAACTCACAGATAGAACCCTGAAACAACCTCATGGCTGATCTAAGTCAGGGCATGGCTAACTCACTGATAGAACCCTGAAACAACCTCATGGCTGATCTAAGTCAGGGCATGGCTAACTCACAGATAGAACCCTGAAACAACCTCATGGCTGATCTAAGTCAGGGCATGGCTAACTCACAGATAGAACCCTGAAACAACCTCATGGCTGATCTAAGTCAGGGCATGGCTAACTCACAGATAGAACCCTGAAACAACCTCATGGCTGATCTAAGTCAAGGTATGGCTAACTCACTGATAGAACCCTGAAACAACCTCATGGCTGATCTAAGTCAGGGCATGGCTAACTCACAGATAGAACCCTGAAACAACCTCATGGCTGATCTAAGTCAGGGCATGGCTAACTCACTGATAGAACCCTGAAACAACCTCTTGGCTGATCTAAGTCAGGGCATGGCTAACTCACAGATCGTACCCTGAAACAACCTCTTGGCTGATCTAAGTCAGGGCATGGCTAACTCACAGATAGAACCCTGAAACAACCTCTGGGCTGATCTAAGTCAGGGCATGACTAAGTTACAGATCCAACCCTGAAACAACCTCTGGGCTGATCTAAGTCAGAGCATGGTTAACTCACAGATCAAACCCTGAAACAACCTCATGGCTGATCTTAGTCAGAGCATGGCTAAATCACAGATCTAACCCTGAAACACCCTATGGGCTGATCAAACTCAGAGCACGGCTAATTCACAGATCGGATTGGAATTCAGTGTGCTAGGTTTTGCAGAAGGAGGAAAACCAAAGAACCCAGAGAAAAAAATCAGTGTGGGAGTCCCAACAAACTACTCACAGTTGATCTCGAGTCAAAGAATCAAACCTTGGGGCCCATGGTTGAGGCTAAGGGGAATGCTATTTTGTGGGAAGTGCTATTACAAGGTGTACTCTGTTTTTTTGCATTTTTGCACTCTCAAAAAAAGAGCTAGTGTTGATGTTTTTAAACCGTACTATTGGAAAATCCATGGAGAACCATAGTGTCCAAAAGGGACTATGAGAAAGCCTAACCTAGTTTATAATCAGTTTGTCTGTATTTCAGCTGACTTTAGCAAGCTCAAGTCCAAGACAAATGCCACTGCTCCAGTCCAGGTGAAATTTATCAACAGGTCAAAGAAGAAGGTGAGGCTAGAATGGATGAACACTAATGGTCACCGAGAGAGCAAGAAAGAACTGAAACCAGGGCGGTGTTGGCGGGTTGACACCATGGAAGGCCATTGCTGGGTTGCTTCGAACCCAAGAGATGAGGATGAGATCATGATGCTCAATTATGGATGGTTCTTTTGGCCTAGGAGAATTGGGAGCCAGAAAGAGAGAGTTGTCATCACAGAAGGTAAGGTTCTGCAGGGGGAGAAGAAAGACTAAGGGTAAAACAATGGAAAGCCATCATCAATGTTTTTATTGCTATGCACTAAACTAACCCAGACAACAGACGTGACAGGGAAATCGAATAAATTATTCTCATGTACCTTAACATAAAAACGATTGATTTGATTGATGTGGGAAGCCATTTGAGAGTAAGAGGTGAAGGAAGGGAATGCATAAATATGGGAAGCCATATGAGAGTAAGAGGTGAAGGAAGGGAATGCATAACAATGGGAAGCCATTTGAGAGTAAGAGGTGAAGGAAGGGAATGCATAACAATGGGAAGCCATATGAGAGTAAGAGGTGAAGGAAGGGAATGCATAACAATGGGAAGCCATATGAGAGTAAGAGGTGAAGGAAGGGAATGCATAACAATGGGAAGCCATTTGAGAGTAAGAGGCGAAGGAAGGGAATGCATAAATATGGGAAGCCATATGAGAGTAAGAGGTGAAGGAAGGGAATGCATAACAATGGGAAGCCATATGAGAGTAAGAGGTGAAGGAAGGGAATGCATAACAATGGGAAGCCATTTGAGAGTAAGAGGTGAAGGATGGGAATGTATAACAATGGGAAGCCATTTGAGAGTAAGAGGTGAAGGATGGGAATGCATAACAATGGGAAGCCATTTGAGAGTAAGAGGTGAAGGATGGGAATGCATAACAATGGGAAGCCATTTGAGAGTAAGAGGTGAAGGATGGGAATGCATAACAATGGGAAGCCATTTGAGAGTAAGAGGTGAAGGATGGGAATGCATAACAATGGGAAGCCATTTGAGAGTAAGAGGTGAAGGATGGGAATGCATAACAATGGGAAGCCATTTGAGAGTAAGAGGTGAAGGAAGGGAATGCATAACAATGGGAAGCCATTTGAAAGTAAGAGGTGAAGGATGGGAATGCATAACAATGGGAAGCCATTTGAGAGTAAGAGGTGAAGGAAGGGAATGCATAACAATGGGAAGCCATTTGAAAGTAAGAGGTGGAGGAAGGGGAATGCATAACAATGGGAAGCCATTTTAAAGTAAGAGGTGAAGGATGGGAATGCATAACAATGGGAAGCCATTTTAAAGTACAATGGGTAGAAGAAAGACAAATGCAAAAAGGAAAAACCATTTAAATGTCACATGTTTTCTTGTATGCTTCTCACATTTTTACCATTTATTTTTAGACTATTGGGAATTCAGCAGCAGTAGTAGCAGCAGCAGCAGCAGTAGCAGTGATGAAGAATAAACAAGAACTTTCTAAATGCATTAACCAAAGACAAACTCGACGAGTTTAGAGCTGACACACACTGCAACGTTGCGCACAATGTTGTAGACAATTGATGTTGCGAGCCATGTCACGCGAAGAATTTGCTTTACACAATGTTGCTGTAGTAGAAAACGATCCTACTTCAGCAACATTGCTGCAATATTGCGCGTAATATTGCACTGTGTGTGTGACTGTGCCTTAAGGCGCTACAATAATCTATTAAGACGCCATCCAAACGTACAAACTATGTAGTTAGGCAATTTACAATTATTAAATTCTGCAATAAATACTTGGAATAGATAATTTCTAGCAATAAAAATATTTACAAAGTTTTCAATGGTTTTTTTTTGTTGTTGTTGTTGTTGTTGTTTTAATAATGCACAACATTTCTGCACAAAACAATTATAAAATGTTGTATCATGATATTCACAGTAGATAAGCATACAATAAATGACCAACGCACGTATCAAAACTAAACAAGTGTGATGGCATCTTATGTCTATGAATTGTACATCGAAGGATTTTGATTGAATGAGAAATGCTGTTTTTTCATTGGTAGAGAGGGAATCCACTTAGGAGTCAAATTTGGAGGAGAGAAAAGACTTTATAAATTATTCTTATCGACGGATTTTGATTGGAGGAGAAATGGTGTTTTTTCATTGGTAGGAGGAAAACCATTTAGGTGTCAAATATTTGGAGGCGAAAAAAGACTAAAATATGCATATCTACGGATTTTGATTGGATGAGAAGCGGTGTTTTTTTCCTTTGGGAAAGAGAAAAATGATCAAATATTGAAATGTCAGGCAATTCAGACTTCAATTTAGACCTAATGATCAGAGATAACCAGAGTAGTAACAGCACCCCCCCCCCCCCCCCCCATCCATTTTTCTTTGCTATGTGATTGGATGGAAGGTTTTCATCAATTTCGTAACGTGACCGTGCCACATGCGGTGTCCCAGTCATGGTAAATTCAGTGCCCTTTAATATAGTTTACAATATATTTTATCAAATCTAACAACTGAGTTGGATAGCTATATGTACGTACGCTATGATGTCATTTGAACATTCAGGACGTCCAATGCTTGGGTGTAAATCTTCTGATATTTATCATCTGATTCACTCGATTCTTTATCTGCAATATTAATTCAAAGGTATGCTCAGTCTATACACCCCTTGCACGTGACGTCAGAGCAGAGTCAATTTGGAGGGCAACACAAAAGAATTTTAATCTCCTGAGAATTGGAACCTATTGTTTTGCCCTCCAAATTGAGCTGCATTCCGACGGGCCTATGCGCTGATTAAAAAAATCAGATAAGATTCTTATTTCAGAGCAATCTTTACAAGCGTCAATAATAGGTATTGCTCCTGAGAATACCAGTTGGTAGATAATGTGAAAACATTGCGCACAAGCTGAAAAGGTCTGACTGAGGACCTGAAAAAAAGCAGATCTTTCCTTTATTCTGCGACACTCAAAATTCTGTATGTTGCTGGCCGAGGATACACTGTGGATAATATTGTTTTTTTGTCTTACCTGTTTTCAATCTTAGTTCTTCAAGTTTCTTTTGTAGACCAGAGTTCTTTAGAGTAACTTTCGCCTGAGAAATTAATTGCAAATCATCATAATAGCCAACAAGGTTACGCGGGAAAATTTTGTTCTCTTGTCACTAGAAATTCCCCGACCCCCGGGAAAGGGCGTTGATATAACGCACATTTAACAGCGTTAATGCACGGGCGGGAAGACGGGGAATTTGGCGCGTGCTTCACAGAACAGAGCATCTGTGGCAGGGAATTTATGTTGATTCTCTCCTGTGCTCTGAGGGTTTTTCTCCTGGTTCTCCAGTTTTCCTCCCTAATGAAGAATGCTTTGTTATCGTCAACCATCATGGCGTAACATGATATAACATGCACCCTAAGAATAGTTTCGTACAAAACGACTTCTTTTAGTGATCCAGTTTTATTCTGTGCCCAATGCACGACTACAAACTCTACTCATGTACAACACTGAGCCCTGCGGGACCCGATTCGCATTGATGAGAGGCGAGCACTCTCACCGCTACACCACCCGTGCTTCTCTCAAACAAAGATTAATAAAAACTGTATATAATTCGATGAATGGATGATAAATACCTTCTGATTGTTATGTACCAGGCTCCAAAGAGCAGACACAGCCAAAGCACGTGTGTAGCAAGACACGTGATCAACATGGGCTATCAAATGACGTAACACTGCCTCTGTTATGAGGAAAAACATGAAAATATTAGCCTTCAAAAGACCTTTCCCGAATTCGCTTGAGGCACCACGAAACAATGATTCCAAGTCGAGGATGAACTTTATAAATACATTAAGATGCCTATAACCCTTCCACAGTTTTTTGTTTTCTGTATAGAAGACTCGAAAATAGCTGATAAGCTCTTCTCTCTGCAGATTCCAATACAGAAAACGAAAAACTGTCGAAGGGTTATAGGCACTTTAAATGTATGAACACGTCAAGTTCAACCTCGACAAGGAGCCATTGTTTTTCGAATTTGGGAAAGATCTATTATTAGATCCGCAAAACTTCAATACTTTCACGCCATTTTTTCGCCACATGGACATGTGCAGTACATTCAAAGAAAGGTCAAGGTTGAAAGTTTTTTTCTCAGGTTTTTTCAGATGGAGTTAAAAACTATGCAGGACTATTTTTAATACGATATTATTTTAGAAGACATTAATAACAAAGCAACAACAATAATCTATAAACGTACCATTTGAAAGCAGGGCAGATTTGCTGTTGCTATGGAAACACAAATTCCTCACCACCAGTAACGACATTTCACTGGTCACGTGCTTTCCTTGAGTCACGCGACAGAACTCCAGCAAAATGCTCACACATGATGGAACCTTCATCACCATTTGTTGACCGTCGGTAAAGAAAGTCAGGTTGATGAGTATTGACAGCCAGGACACGCCCACTGCGCGATGTATATGCTTGGGGCGTCCCTGAGGAGTCTTGAGGGGCTTCAGCTTGGAAAACTGATGCAAAAAGTTGCTCTATGGAAAAAAGAATATCATAGTACCTTCTCTTCTGATTCTGTTCAATTAGGAGAAGCTGAAGAGCGGAAATGGAAAGAAAAGACGGAGAAGACAGAAGAGTAGAATTCTCCATTTTCCCTCAAATAGACCTTATTCGTTACAGTCTCATTCCCAAGAGTATCATTTCTTTGTTTAACAGTTGTGCATGAGAAGGCACATGAATATGGATACAACTCCAACAAAAAATCTTATTCTTTAGGGAAGGACATGCGACGTGGTCTGAAATGGGATAACATTGCATCACAACGAATAAGGTCTGTTGCGGGTTTTCTGTGCACATTGTAACTTTGCTGATAAAGGTGACTGAGGACAGGGAAGGGAGCTGAGCTTATTGCTGGGTTGTAATCAGCTGATAAAACTCTTTGAATCTCATTGTCTGCTCCAAATGGTGGTCAAACACTGAGCACCAAGTACTGTCAGCCAGAAAGATTTCTATTGAAAACTTGTGAATCAGCTGATGAACATTCTGCTCGAGGCCGGAAATGACGTCAAGTGAAAACCAGCATTCTGTGCGAGACAGGAAATGACGTCAAGTGAAAACCCGCTTTCTGTGCGAGACAGGAAATGAAGTCAAGTGAAAACCAGCATTCTGTGCGAGACAGGAAATGACATCAAGTGAAAACCAGCATTCTGTGCGAGACAGGAAATGAAGTCAAGTGAAAACCAGCATTCTGTGCGAGACAGGAAATGACGTCAGGTGGAACCTAGCAATATTGGCAGACACTTTACAAACATACTTTCTATATTCGCAACCCCACATACCTTCCAGATAATACCCCGACACTCTGCGGTCAACACGAGATTTGACAATAGACTCAATAAAGTCTTGAGAGTAGTGAGTTGAACGTCAAGATCATGACAGGCCTGGTCACCAAGAACCCTGCTATTGGTTGCCACAGCAGTCTTGAGTAGGCTGTTAAGAAAGGTGGAGCTTGATTGGCTGGCTCGGGATGTGCTGCTTACCCCGCCGATAAAAATAGAAGCTGAAGGACAAATAGAATATATCATGAAGAACAACTCATAGCAAAATAAAAATAACTTACTGGTGGCCATGCTAGAATAATATAATTCCTTTTCTCGGCTGCAGAATAGGCCTCTTTGCTTTGGGTGTGATTTTTTCCCAATTTCAAACCACGTGTCATTCCCTAGAGTATCATTTCTTTGTTTAACATTTGACACGAGAAAACACATGAATATGGATACTACTCAAACAAAGAATCTTATTCTCAAGAGAATGGCACGTGGTCTGAGATAGGAAACAATAAGCCCAAGGTAACGAGACCTAATGAATTCTTTCTCGCTATGCTATGCCATCTATGACTATCGCTATTTGGTTGCGTACAGATTTGATGAATCTCGCCTAGATTTCCCCCGGCCCATCCCATACCCTCTTCTGACACAACACTTACCCCTTGGACATCTCGCAGTGAGGGTGCATAACAGAGAGAGCACAGCGGATCGTAGGGTCACCTCTACAGTACACCAGGACCATAACTTGTGTAGCACATCAATCAGACCACATTCTAGACAGGTTACCTGAAGACAGACAGACAGACAGACAGACAGACAGACAGACAGACAGACAGACAGTCAGTCAGTAACGTTACGCGATCTTGCCTTCACACTAGCTACCACTCATCATTTTACCTTGACTTCAGCGTTTTTATAAATAAAGTTGCCAAGCAGATCCAGGTCACTAATGATCTCGTCGATTATAGGGTTTTCCTGAAAACAAGAAATGCGTAAACAATAAACGTGTTAAAGTATTAAGATTATCAGCGCAATCAAGAGACCATGAAGGACTCTATCTTTCATGGTCTCTTGGCGCAATATAATGCAAGGTAAAGTCTAATGGGGTGGGCAAAACGTGCTTGAAAACTTTGCATTGTAAGTGCACTGAAAAATAATCTTAGACAAGTTAGAGATAATAATAATGGAAAGGTTCGTTATGGATAATTACAAAATCGAATGCCTTTTGGGTGGTCCTACCGAATCCGAGCAAATTAGGGAAGGGGTTCGGAATCCTGGGTCTTGAGTGGAAAAACGGAGTTCCTAGACCGACAAAGAAGGATAGAAAGGCTAAATTCAGTGGCCCAATAAACGAAACACGCACAGCGGTACCTTTTTCTTCCAGGAAGGTCCTTTGCCTAGTTGTAGTGAATCCATGTTCAGCTGTACGTGCAGGTGCTTGATGTGTTCCAGGGTAGTTTCAACTAAACCCTCTGGAAAAACAAGTTATATATACGGTAAGCTGTCTCGTAAGAAAAAATCGTGCTACCGGCAAAACAAATTACAGCCTCTAACGATATGGAAGGGAAATTCGTGGTACAGACCTTGTTACCTTGAGCGTAATATTTTCTCATTCAGACCACGTGTCATTCCCTAGAG
Organism: Anthopleura xanthogrammica; assembly: GCA_964019055.1. NCBI lineage: Eukaryota > Metazoa > Cnidaria > Anthozoa > Actiniaria > Actiniidae > Anthopleura > Anthopleura xanthogrammica. Next base: position 27,001,634 of record OZ025207.1, read on the forward strand.
TATCATTTCTTTGTTTAACGATTGTACATGAGAAGATACGTGAATATGGATATAAACAAAGAATATTAATCTCAAGAGAATGACATGTGGCCTGAAACGGGAAAACATTACGCCCAAGGTAAAAGACGTTAAGATAGACCTCTTTACCTTACGCGTAAGGTTTTCCAATTTCAGTCCACGTGTCATTCTCTTGAGAATAAGATTATTTGTTTGAGTTGTACCCATATTTATGTGTCTTCTCTGCAACCACTTAACAAAGAAATGATACTCTAGGGAATGACACGTGCTCTGTAATGGAAACACATTACGACCAAGCTGAAAAGCTTTACTGCAAGATCCCCAAAGCAATATGCAATGAATATTTTTACTAAGCTGTGCGGTTTGTGAAGAACTGTTCACTATACTAACCTTGTATGGCATATTCTTTGGCGGTTTGACTGACAGCCAGTAAAGCAGTAATAGCAATCTTGATGTAGTTTTTTTCTTTCTTTTCTTTGTCTGTTACCTTTGATCCTATGCCATCAAACACGATAAGGAGACTCGAACATAGTTCTTCCCCACTTGTCATCTCGTCTTTACCACTTTTTATGTGCAAATTCCTCTCATTCTTTCTTATAACGGATTCATGTTCTGCGATTGTTTTCTCGTGTCCCGTTGGGGCTCTACCGATAAGACCTTTATTAGTCACCTCATGCGAACCCCTTATTATATTAGTGCCATCTACGAAGGCTCCTCCAGAGCCGTCCCTCGAAGAACATTCTCCTGAAGGTGTTGTACCGGTAGGGACTTGATTGGATAGCTCCTGCGAGACCCTTATTGTTGCGGTCCCATCTGTGACGGTCCCATGACTACTTCTAAGAGAACCATCGTCCAGTAAGTCAACTAGTTGGCTCTTTTTATTTCGCCCTAGAGAAGGTTCATTCTTTTTCTTTTGTTGTTGTCTTTTTCCTTCGCAGGACAACAGTAGACACAGTAGTTTTAAGAGAGCGCTTCTTAACGTACTTTGGTTTGGTCTTGACATGATCATCTTGAAGAGAGCTGAAACCATAATTTTGATGATCATAAGGTGAGGGGCTCCAATGGTGGATTATCGCTAAATCTTGATTAAAATCTAAAACATATCTGAATCATCATCATAATCAATTTTATCAAACCATGGAACAACCTCGGGACTGACTTGAGGTCTTAGGTAGCTACAACACTTCTGAGTCACAGCGACCTTGGATAATCACAATGATAGCAACAAAACATCTGAGAAAACATTAACAAAAAACCACGGCTCACGGCACGGTCACGATACAGTATCCGTTCAGCCAATCACAGCGCGCAACGATAAAAGGCATGGGCAACAATCATTGCACCAATGACCGCGCACAAGTTCATACCCAATCACAATGCTGTAACAAGGAGCATGGCACCATCACGAGCACGCCACGATACATGAAGCCATATTTTTCCAAGATATAACAAATCAGTTTCCATTTGAATGTGTGTCTTACCTGTGAAGTAAGTCCAGTGTTTGTAGAGAATCTCTTCTGTTACACTAGGTACAGTAACTGGTCCTTGAGTTTGAAGGAGAGTCACTAGTAGTGAGCAAACTGATAACCACAGGACTTGACAATGGACCAGTAGCTTGTCGTCTGAAATCAATACAGGATATTGAAAATAGTAGCACCTTAAATACGTGGAAATCTAAAAAATAAATTATTGGTATTCTCAATATTCTGCAAACACAGACATTTCAACGGCTTGTTGTGGCATTAGTATTTTGCTGCCGTTAATCAAAACTAATCAGTCGGTACCTTTTATATTTCTGACTGGTGGCAGTGAAAAACAATACCAACGGGAAACTCGCACTGAACTACCAAGTTCGCAGAACATTGAGAAGAGCAGTAAAAGTGAAATAGTTTAAAGAAACCTAGTCAATTACAATGCACTGCGCGCCTATATCATTGTTTACATACGAAATGTACCTTAGATTCCTTGCCAAAATTTATAAAATCTCACGAAAAGCATGAAATAACTACTTATCATCATATCTTGATGGTTTTAAAACTTCTAGCTTGAATAACAAGACCAATGGAACTGGATTACCAAACTTCCCCTACAAAACCGCCATTTTGCCTGGCAGAGAACATGGCGGGTTGTATTGTTTCCGGCTTAAAGTGCATTGTAGTTGACTAGGATTTTTTAATCTAATTTAAAATTGCATAACCCATTATAACCTCAACGATAGGGCTGCACTTGAGAGAGATGTGCCGACGTTCGAGTTATTCAAGACTAACTGATATGTGAAATACCTAAACCTGAAACCACAGCTGCAAACAATCCCACAATTCTGTGCATAGTGACAGCGTCCTGTTGGAGGTCAAACAGCAAGGTGTGGTCAACACGTGCTAGGGCGTGGGTCATCTGTACCAGACACGTGTACATGTGAAGAACCTCACGGACGACAACTACAGCAGCACAAGACAGTGATGGTGATGAAACTGATGATGGTGATGATGATGACTCTTGTACTTGGAGGAATGACTGCAGCTCTGAAGAATCGAGATGGCTGTGAAGGCAAGAAAAACAAGTATGGTACTTAGAAGGATAACGGAGTTCGTGGTACCTTAAAAATTAACTGTTTGCCCTATGACTCCATCTATAAGCACGATGGCATTATAGGTGGGACCACATGAGGATACACATGAAAAAAAGCGGGTGCACCAATATTTTGAAACTGCAACAATACCACTTGCGGTGAGTTGCGGTATAGCCTTTATCCCCACCCCCTAACGCATACTTTTCCGCCTGCATATGTCTGTGCAAAACATACACGGCACAGTTACGTTACGGATACCATCTGCTGAACCAATCACGGTGCGAGTACAACTTTTACTCTAGTTATCCAATCAGAATACAGGGACACGGCACGGTAACGATGCCACCGAATTTGTTGAATTCCAAATCATGATAACATTGATTTCGCACATTGATAACACGTATGATATGCTCACCTCCAGAATATACTCAGCATATTGCTTCTCTTCAGAGCTGTTATAGTATGCACAGAGTCAGCGGTTACTAATGCTTGAATCAGCTGAGCCAAGGAACCAACGAATGCTGGCGTCAGTGATGACGTCACTGTAGAAGAGCGTGACGTCAACGAGCCGGCCTCAGAAGGAACGTATGTGTTTGTAGTGCCACTACTAGTAGACATTCTAGGTGAAGTCATAAAAAATACTTTTAGTTTGAAAATGATTGACTGATGACGTCACGAGAGGAGTGATGGCGTCATGTGAGAAGAGAATGGCATCAGCGAGCCGGTCTCAGAAGGGACGTATGTGTTTGTAGTTCCACTACTAGCAGAAATTCTAGGGTGAGGTCATAATACTTTTAGTTGGGATTGATGACGTCACGAGTGGAGCGTGACGGGAGTAGTGTAATGACGTCATAGGAGTAGAGCGTGACGAAATTGAGCTTGCCTCAAAAGGGTCGCATATGTTTGTATTACCACTACTAGTAGACATTATAATAACATTTTCCAAATGATTAGCTGAAGTTGGAATCATTCAGGATCAGTCTCATACAAAACTCTTAGCTGATCAGGAAGAAGGTAGATAACTATGTTGTACATACTCCACTTACCCACTGGGAAGACCTCTCTCATTTAACAGTGGAACAAGTGAAGAAATAGGTGACTGGGATCCCTGTGTCTGTACAGACGCGTTTGATGACAACACACTTCCATTAGACAGTGTGACAGTACCCTGGTCACCAGGACTACGCGTTCCATTGGAAACGGGTGACGGAGACTTTGATGCATTGAGGACTGCCTCGGAGGTAACGCTTACAGATTGAGAACTTGATTGTAAGTGTCTGTAAGGGATATTTGAGCTGGTTGTGGACACAGAGACTGAAGCGGTGCTCTGGCAAGCACGTGAGCTTGTAGCCTTGTGCGAGAGAACGTTGGTTGTAAAGTTGGTCAAAATTGTCTTCATACGACTGTAGAATCGACAATGATCCATGAGTGCCCTTAGAGTAGTTATGAAGGAAAGAGACTCCTGGAATAAATAATATAGAATAGATTGATACGTTGACCAACATATAGGGGATAAAATATTAGTGGGTTCGGGGAGACAGGCAATGATATTTAAGAATCAAGGGTGATGAAACGATGGTATATTCGCCTCTCACGTCTGGGATTACAGGCTCCATTCCTGTGTTTAGCATCACATGTGAGTAGGCTTTCTTGAAATTGTCCCTTGATTCAAGGGATTTTATCCTGGTTCTCCAGTTTTCCTCCCTCCATAAAATCCAACGCTGGTTCTCCAGTCCTCCCCCCGCAAAACCTAACAAGCTCAATTCCAATCCCATTGCGAATTATACCCACACCCTGACGTAAAACAAGAGGCTGTTTCAGGGTATCGATGAAATTGAAGGACTATAATTAACTTACATTAATAATGAGAGTAAATGGTTTGAACCCAGGAGTAGTGGTGGAGTGAGTAGTGTGATCGTCCGGGTGAGTGTAGTCTTGAGAAAGACTTTGTTGGTGGAGACTGACGTTTCGACAACCTGAGCGGAAGTCATCTTCCCCACTGTACTCTGAAGATGACTTCCGCTCAGGTTGTCGAAACGCCAGTCACCACCAACAACAGTCTTTCTCAAGACTACACTCACCCAGACGATCTCACTACTCACTCCATCACATTAATAATATAACAGTATTTGGGTTCAAGAATTGAAAGCGGGACCTCAGAGGTGAGAGGTGAGTGCACTACTACGACAGCACCCTTGATTCCCTAAAGGAGCATTTACATATTTTTTAACATGAGTGGTTACCTCGCTCCCAGGGTCTTGAGAAGCACCAGAATGCAACGCGGCATCTGTAGATAGATTACTGACGAGACTACACAACAGTAGAGTAGCCTGATGGGAAATAATAAACGATGGAGGTGTTAAATGGATTAAAGGGAATCATCATTGTCACAGTCAACTTTCTTAATCATCATCATCCTCCTCCTCCTCCTCCTCCTCATCATCATCATCATCATCATCATCATCATCATGCACTGATATCACTTGATTATCACTACCACTACCACCAATATTCAACACTGAGTCATTTACATCATCATGAAATCAATCAGCTGAATGAATCTCATGAATCCCTTTACCAACCTACAATGACAGGCAAACACTGCCCTCCATGCTCAATTCAGCTGATAAAAATCCCAAACGACACCGGAAATGACGTATATTGATATCAAGTTTTTCCATGTTTCTTTATACTTGCCTGTTGTCTAACCATACCACACTCGCCGTCATCTAATATCAATGGCAGTGATATACCAACAATACCCCCTGCCACCCCCTGAAGGGATTGAATCAGCGCTTCATAACCTTCTACGGTACTGGCCAAGCTAGTTGCTATACTCAGACCCATCCACCGTACTTCAGGAGAACGATCAGACCACAGGGTGACCAACCAAGCCAGGGCTTGACCGTCGCCGTCATCTTGATGAATCCAGCGTGAAATCCAAGACTAGGAATATAAAATAGACTTAGGAGGAGCAACTCCTGTACATTATTTTCACCCTCCCCTCCCTTGCGCTGCTGTGATTCTTATGGGAAGCTCCGCAAGGTCTGCACACGCGTGTACATTTTTGACTTGTCTTTCAATACCTCTTTCTGGATCGGTTACGCCTAGCTTATCCCTACACAAGACATAGTCAGAAAAGTAAATCATTCTCACTGATCTCACTATACTCATAGATGAGTTATAGGAGCAGACCTGGCGGAGCTCTACAAAGAACCAAAAGCAGTACAAGGGAGGGGAGAGTCGGGGAATAACGAAATAAGGGGAGCAAGCGCAGGTCGAGGGGAGTACAGACCACTAAAATACTAGAAGTGCACAGGATACCGTACGACCTATGCAGGTTGGAAGAGAAGTGATCAGATATGCTAATAGTATTTCATATATATTCGCACCAGTGGGACCCGTGTAAGAATAGTGACGAAAAAATGATTCTTTGACAAGAGTGTGTTGTTTCCCGGCTGGATTAAATCATTCTAGATTAAAATATTCAAATATTCGTACCTTGTTAGGGTGTCTTGTGTCCATTTCTTTAACAAGATGGACCAGACACAGACTAGCATGGTATGTCACGCCTTTACCCATGAATGACGTACTGGAGCCCAGGCGACCTGCATGGAAGGCTGATACAACCTACCATACAAAATATACACAAATTAACAACCAAGAAACAAAAAAGATGTGATCATTGTCTCAGGGTTTGTGCTGAGAAATAAATCTAAAATTCAACAAGTGTTCAATGAGTATAGACCCCTTTCACGTGGCGTCAGAGAAGCTCAATTTGCAGGGTTACAAATGTCAAAATCAAAGTCAAACGATTCTTTAAAACTTTGCCTGCGTGTTTTAGACACCCAGGACAAAAGGAATGACCACGATGAATAATGCATTTTGGTCTTGGAATATATTATTCAGTATTCAGTATTCAGTATTCAGTATTCAGTATTCAGTATTCAGTATTCAGTATTCAGTATTCAGTATTCAGTATTCAGTATTCAGTATTCAGTATTCAGTATTCAGTATTCAGTATTCAGTATTCAGTGTTCAGTGTTCAGTGTTCAGTGTTCAGTATTCAGTATTCAGTATTCAGTATTCAGTATTCAGTATTCAGTATTCCAAGGTTTTTCAAATAGCTGTATTCAGTTTTTGCACCAATCAGTTTCGTACCTGGACCAATGACTGCAGCAAACTATTACACAGTCCCGTCGCGTCTTGACTCCTCGATTGCACACTCCATTGGCTACAAGCAGTCACGTGACCAAGACACTCCAAAGCGCTCTCCAAGACAGGAAGGTCGTAGTATGATGGGTTATCAGCGAGGTCAAGATTCAAGGTTACGGCGCGTGCTAGTTCTCCGATCAAAACACGTTCACCGTCAAACCGCCATTGCCTGGAACACTGGAGAAGACATCTGACAAGATTACTGAAGAATAGTAGAATAGACTTGCGTAGGCTCCTGTAAGCATAAAACAAAGAAACCACGGAATCTATAGTAGCAATTCTGATCATTTCTTCTGACCATTCACATCCCCCATGTCCACCATTCTGGTCGTATGTGGATAGATCGCTCGCCTCTCACCAATGCGACCCGAGTTCGAGTCCCGCCAGGCTCGGTGTCGTATGTGAGTAGAGTTGTTTGTTGGTTCTCTCCTGTGCTTCGAGGGTTTTTCCGGGTTCTCCGGCGTTACCTCCCTCCTGCAAAAATCAACTTCTAAATTCCAATTGGAATGCAGTGAAAGAAGAGCCACTCTGTGGAATCCACTGTTAATTCGCATTTTAATTTAATTATATTATTTTATGTAGAGTTGCTTGTTGGTTCTCGTTCTTGGTCCTTCCAGGCTTTTTCTCTGTGTTCTCCTTTCTCTACACAAATCATGACCACAATCGTTGTCATATTCATCATCACCAGCATTATCAATATTATCTATCATCATCATTTCAATCATATCATCATCATCATCAACAGTAAAAGTCAACAGAATACTCACCTCCGAGACTCAGTCCCAGCTGGTGACGTCACATTCCCAGAATGCCCTGCTGGGGTTCTTAATAAAGACATTAGTGGCCCATCACTCTGGATGGTAATCCTAGCCATCCAGGCCACCACGGTCTCTGGTGGTCGAGAAGGACTGGTAAGCATAGAGGATAACAGTCTTAACACCTCGATGAGTAGTTCATCATCATCGACACTGTTGGGCAGGACAAGAAGGTACCTGAAGGAGAGATGGTGTGCGTGGTTAGTCGTGCATCTACAATACAGTGATACCTCTATTATTCATCAACCTTCATTAGAGCTGATTTCACGGCACACGGCACGGTAAAGGCGCGGTGTGCAGCGGACACGCCACCGAATGCCGAATGTTTTCATACAAGGCACTGACACGATCACGGCAAGGCGCGTTCCGTGCCATAAGTTTTTCATAGTCATACGAAAACTGGTCTAAGGGGACAGCTAGTTCAGTACACGGTTCAGGAATTTTTCCCCCAGATTTATTGTAAAACAAAAGACATGACACCCATGTTGGTTGATTTGATGCAACCATCCTGCATGATTACCTTTCTAATGCTTCCTGCCAGTTCATGGTGTACAATTTCTCAATGACCATCTTGTCACCCCTGTGTGTCACGCCCAAATCCCCCATCAGTGAAGCACGTATTCTCGTCAAGGCTACTTTGGCTGGGAAATGAGACAATGCAGTACACATGACTTGTACATCATCAGCTAGACAAACTAGAACGTGACTGCAGCGAAGTACTTGACAATCCATAGCACTCCAACGTAGGTTCTCCCAATATCTATGCAAAAGATCAAGATCAAAACAATGGTCCAAAATAGCTATCCGATTTCATTGATTTGGGTGGTGGGTACCGGTAAATACTCCCTAGAAATAGTGATATAATAAAGCTATAAATGAGCTATCTAATTATAGACCGATATCCCTTCTTCCAACTCTTTCAAAAATATTTGAAAAAATCATCTGTAAGTCATTAACAGATCATTTAGAACAAAATCATTTACTCTCTGATTTTCAATTTGGTTTTAGAAAAAAACGAAATACAACTTTAGCAATTCTTGACTTTGTAAATAAAATCATTGATGCTATTGATTCCGGTAATACTGCCGTAGGCATCTTTCTGGATCTGTCAAAAGCATTTGACTCTGTTAACCATGACATTTTGTTAGATAAACTATCCTATTATGGCATTAAAAACGATACTCTTAAGTGGTTTGCAAGTTATTTGAACAATCGCTTACAATATGTTTCTATTGATGATGAAAATTCAGAATATTCAACTACAGCTTATGGTGTTCCTCAGAGATCAATTCTTGGACCCATGTTATTTCTTATTTATATAAATGACTCTCAATTTGCCACTAAATTTGCTCACCTTGTATTATATGCAGATGACATGAATTTATTTTACAGTCACAAATCGGTTAAAAAATTGTTTCAACTTTAAATAAAGATCTATCCAATCTTCAAGATTGGTTTCGTGCTAACAAATTAACAGTAAACCTTACCAAAACAAAATACATTCATTTTGGCTCAAAACAACGAATGAAAAATGTGATGGTTGACGAGTCAGACCTAACTCTAACGCTAGGACAGCCTATAAAACAAACTACCAATATAAAATTTCTTGGACTTATTTTAGATGAAAATTTAACTTGGAGCACTCATGTTGACTTATTATGCCGTAAAATTGCAAAGTCAATAGGAGTTCTCTATAGAGTTAGACATTATGTTAACATAGATATACTGAAAAATTTATACTATAACCTTGTCTATTCATATATTTCCTATGGAACCCTTATCTGGGGTTCCAATTATAAATCAAGAATCTTACCAATTCACATATTGCAAAAACGCGTCCTCCGAATCATTACTTTTTCTGACTCTAGAGCCCCAAGTAGACCTTTATTTCAAAAGCTTGAAATATTAAATATCTTTGAAATAGTAAAATTACAGCTTGCTGAACTGACCTACAAACATTTAAATAACCTATTACCAATGACATCATCTAATTACTTTAATGATGTACATTTTTCACACCGGTATAATACTAGATCCAAAACTAAAAACAATCTTTTTCTTCCTCGTAAAAATTTGAATTATGGTCAATTTGGTGTGCAGTATGCAGCAGTCAGAAACTGGAATGACATTCCCCTAGAAATAAAGAATTCTTCATCCCTTACTATTTTTAAGAAAAAAATGAAAACCTCACTTCTTTCTTTATAAATATAACCCGAAAAATTAATTGAATTGTAAACTTGTAATATAGTATGACCTGTAGGTATCAATCACGAAAACCTCCTTTGTTTATAGAGCATGATTGCCTTATGCAATCTCCACGCTTCATACTATTTGTTAATTAGTCCTGGGTGCAAGAGTACCTTGTTTAACCCTTTGGGTTGTCTCTCTTGCACCCTCCACCTATTTATTTCCGTTTTTTTCAATATGTATTTTGTGTATATGTGGTAAATAAAAACCTTTGAACCTTTGAACCTTTGTATCACTGATACTTTCAAAATCTTGACCTTTTTTCCAGAAAAGGGTGTGAGCTGGTCTAGATCTGTGCCTGGAGCCGATTTTAGATCAAAGTGAAAAATGTAAAAATTAATAGTGTCCACCATAGTTCACGCGAAGAGGAATATTTAAAAAATAATAATTTATTATTTATTATAATTATTCATTATTTATGACTATCTATTATCGCGCGCCTTGGTTTTCCCATATAATACAATGGTCCTTGGCGCGTAATAGTGTAGAAATAATGTCACAGAAAAGTTGGGCTTCCTGTGTACTTACTTGTGTTGTTTACTAGGTGATGCTCGACCATCGTCTCCCTGGACAGCACACAGTTTGTCTAGGCTCTCATGCCATGCTAGATTCCAATAAAACCTCAACATTGACATAGCTGGGTCCACTTTGAGAGGGTCGGGGTTCTGGGGTGGTGGGAGTTGGTGTTCACTGGTTGATTTGTGTACAGGTGGGTTGAATGGAAGTTGGTACCTAAAGGAGATTGAAATTGGTCAACAGACAAACCTTTCTAATAGACTACTTCGACGATACGGCGGTCGTCTTGAATTGCAAGGCATTATGGGGCGTCCAGGGGGGCTAAACAAAACAGAGATGGCTGGTAATACAGTCGAACCTCCACTAACGGCCACCGCCCACAACAACCATCTCTACCCAATGGCCACGAAATTTTGTACAGTACAAACAAAGAATGTGGAATTCAGAGGAACGGAGCCAAGTTTTTATAAGTGAATGAGTGTTGCAGGACCAAAGAAAGCATCAGTATTATAAGATGGATCCGCGTTTTATAGAATTTGGTTTCAAGGGGAAAAGTGCAGCCGGTTCCAAAAAAAGTGTTTGCATTATGGTGGTGTTACCAAAAGGTTTGATCACTGATATTCAAGTCAACAAAATCAACAAAATTTCATTTCGAGTGACTATGAAACCTAATGTACAGTGGCGCCGTGCCGTGCCGTGCCGTGCCTTGTGATCATGGTGCGCAATTGTTGTCACAGGACCAACCAATCAGAAACTGACAGACAAGGCCACAATAACCACACGGCACGGCACGGCATGGTACGGCAAGGCACGGCAAGGCACGGCAGCACCACATTTTTTAATAACTACATGTTGTCTTTGTTGCTTATTGTTGACCTCGTGTTGCTGACGCAAAATGTTGATTGCACGACGAGTGTTACAAATGATCATACAAGGTAACATACTAACATACCTCTTGACAAGACAGGAGGGAAGACTAAACACTTTTCTCTGACCCTTCTCAACAGAACACTGCGCCACTTCATCAAACAGTAATAAAGCAAGCAGACAAGCTGCTTCATAGCTAACTTGTACACTGGGCCGACAAACCACAGAACACATGACTATAGTTGTGTACACAGACATTTTGTTCGCTAGGTGACGTCGGCAAGACCAGCTGTACTCTGTCAGCAGTCGAAGAATTTTCAGACAAGGGGGTACTATCTCCATACTTGATGAGGGCGTGGTAGGGGTGTGGGTATCGGCATCTGTTTCAAGTATTTCTCTCAAGATCTCTATTGTTGTCTCTTCGGCTTTAAGATCTAGAACCTCGCTGTGCCATTCGGGATCTAAAAACAGGTGTAAGCAAGTTGCTATTATAATAGTTATCATTCTGCCACTTATCACGTGAACCTAGTTTGCGATTTCATTGGTTCTCCTCCTAATGAATTGAGGGCCCTGAAGGGGGTGGGGTGCGGGGTTCCTAATCCTATTTCCCAGCACAAGCAAAATCCCAGTCCCAGTCATGCAAAATCTCAGTCCGAATTATAGAGTTAGAGTTAGAGATTTTGCAAAATCGCAATCCCAGTAATGGCTAAGTCCCAGTCCCAGTGCATGAAATCCCATTTTCCCTGCCCAAAAAAAGGCCAATCCCAGCTCCCATTTTACCCTTTCAGGACCCTCTGAATTAGTAATGAATAATATGATTAAAAAAATCTTTAACCTTGTAGTATTATTGCCAGCTGTTCAGCAGCAGACTTCCTGATATTCCAGTCCATTGATTTAGATGAGTAAATAGACCAGAGTTTGACTATCTCTGCTTTCTCAACACTTGAATGAGACATAGGAACATGGGAGTTCATAGTTGAAGTCAACTGATCAACAAGCAATAAATCTCGTAGATTCTCCGTCTGTCTACTCCGGAATAAACGATGTCCCCAGGCCTTTGTTTTATCGGATGTCAAGTGTCCAACTACTGCCGCAAGCCCCTGGGTCCTAATACTAGGGTTCTTTAGAAACATTAGTCTTAGTGCTCCTTTAAGCTGGTCCTGAGCCTTTAATGTCATGACTTCTCCATCAGCAGTTATCTGACCAGAGGTTGCTGGAGAAGAGAGAACTAGTTCTAAAATGCTTTGGTCCAGGGTGGGGTGAGTACCGATGTATCCCTCTAGGAAGGGTAGGGTAGGGGATATGGCATTAAGAAGTCTTTTCCATAATTGACTGCTCATGCTGAGTCGACCTAGAAGTAGAGTTTCCAGCAGGTCTACTGCTATTGATTGCACCTGTGATGAAAACAAACACACAAATCAAATATAAAATATCAGTACACTAAAGAACCCTTGCACGTGACATCAAAGCAGTTCCATTTAGAGGGCAAAACAATATAATACCATGTTCAAAACTGTGTAGAGCTCTTTCCTTACCTCTTGATCTTCATCATACAAGCCATAGCAGCAAATCTGGTACATCACCCTTACATCCACCAAGAACAGAATGCCTTGACAAACAGTAGAGAGTGGATGGGTAACATGACTGATTCTCAAAGACTCTTTTACCACGCCCAAGCATTCCTTGTACCCCTCTACCCTTATACTCCTGTCATAGTGAGACAATATCCTAAGCACAATGCTATGGCATGACTGAGCTGTACTCGGAGATGTCTCTGATGAACAAGTTGTTCTACTCATTTGGATGGATTGTTTGATGAGGCCCATGTGTCTGTGGTAGGCAATACTAAGTAAGGAATCTTCTGCAAGACTGAGTTGCTTAGAAAAAGGAATTGAAGATGTCTGAAACACACACAAAGAAGAATGTTATAAGCATCATAATTGTATAAACCTTCAGTCGCTGCAACAAGACAGGGGCACATGTTGCTGCAACAAGTGTGGAATTTCTGTAAAAAAATTTGTTCCTGCAACAGAATTTTGTTCTTGCAACATGTTGCATGAATTCAAACTGGTTTAAATAATTTCCTGCGACCTGTTGCAGTGACGCAATGAGTGAAAGTGGTGTTGTTGCATGTGTGTACACACGGTGGTACATGCAGCGACTTGATGCCTAGTGTGTGCAGGCCCTATTGGAACCCTGAAACAACCTCTGGGCTGATCAAAGTCAGGCCACAGCTAACTGACAGATCGAACCCTGAAACAACCTCTGGGCTGATCAAAGTCAGGCCACAGCTAACTGACAGATCCAACCCTGAAACAACCTCTGGGCTGATCAAAGTGAGGGCATGGCTAACTCACAGATTGAGAGCACGGACTGGTATTCCTTGATCATATGGGAAGACCAATTCTCACCTTTGATTTAGTAGCCTTGAGCAGCTCACAAGTGCTTTGGAATGACTGGCATACATTATTAGCATGTTGGTATGTCTGGTATGAACTGGGATCCAGGACAGACAGATACTCCAGTAGACTGTCATGCAGATATGGGTGTGTTTGACTCAGGATTCCATCCATTGATAGAAGCCAAATAACAGTCACTGTGTCAGATGGGACAATACGACTAGCCTGAAATAGGACAACCATGCAGTTGGTTACTATTTGACTTTGGGAATAACAAATTCTAGATGGATGGACTAGCAGCAGCATTACCATCATTAATACCATCATCCAAATCTTTCATCATCATCATTAACATCCTCATGCATCACTATCATTTCTTGCATCTTCACCATCATTGTGCATCAGCATCAGCATCATGCGCCATCATGCATCATCATCTATCATCATCATCTTCATGCATCATCATCTTCCATCATTGTGCATCATCAATATCAGTATCATCATTGTGCACCATCAGCATCAGGATCATCATCAGACATCATCGGCATCAGCATCATCTTGCATCATCACCATCATTGTGCATCATCATTATAATCATGAATTATAATCATCATATTTATCTGATCTTTATCTTCATGTATCATCATCATGCATCATCAGCATCATCATCTTGCATCATCACCATCATTGTGCATCTTCATTATAATCATGAATTATCATCATCTGATCAACATCATCATGAATCACAATAATCCTAGTACCATAACCATCAACAACAACAGCATTGATGTTATCGTGTTCAATCTTGGAAGCACTCCCCACAATGCCACAGATGACACAAACCATGTTCAAAGTGAGAGGCTATACTTCTGTACTTACAATATCAAGAGGAACCAGAGTCTGAAGAAGCTGGACAAGGAACATTGTTAAATTAACAACTGCTATTCTGTGAGTAGACAGGTTTTGTTCTGCTGTAACATCATGTCCTTGGTATCCACTCTCTTGCATGTGATGTACCAACACTTCACCAAGGAGCTTCAGACTACAAATGATACTGGATGCCTGCCAAGAGAAATACATAATATATGTGTGACATATTTGAGGGTGTTGATGAAAGATATGAATGATGATGAGGAGGAAGAGGAGGATGGTGATGATGAATTGGTATCAATGTTGGTGAATATGGTATCAATGATGATGATGGTGATGATGATCACAGTGGAGGTGATGAAAGATATGGATGATGATGATGAAGAGGAGGAGGAGGAGGAGGAGGATGATGGTGATGATGAATATGGTATCAATGATGATGATGGTGATGATCACAGTGGAGGTGATGAAAGACATGGATGATGGCATTGATGATAATGAAGATGTTAGTGATGGTGGTGGGGATGTTAACAATGATGAGGAAAGAAGTGGATGACATTAGGAAATCTTGATGCACACAAACACAAAATAAAGAAAATTGATTGTAAACAGCCAAGCAAAAAGATGAAGAAAAAAGACAAATTTATGTTTAAATGCTTAAAAAAATTATACTGTAATTCCAAAAATACACCAAATACATGAACATTACTTACCATTACAATATTGGATTGTGAGCCTTCCTGCCAAACGTCATCTGGTGCAACTGTCTTGATCAGCTCTCCCACATGGAACAGTAGTTCTACCATGCTTGTAAGTACCTGTTGATGATTGCTGAGGCGACCATTCAAGACTTGCAGTGCTTGAGGTAGCAGCATAACACACATTTCCTCCACTGCAAGCTGGTTGTACTGCAGAGCTTCCATGACAAGTTCATCTTCCTCATCGCCGTCTGTGGAGCTTGTTGGATGATGCTCTGTTGATGAGCTTGCTGATGATGGTGCATCACTAGACAGACAGACAATCAAAGCATCAACTACAAAAGCATATAACATGTATACAGAATTGCAATAGGACTTTACAACCCTGGTCAACAGACCCATGTAAGTCCTCATATTTGGATCCCAAGCATTGTGTTGTGGGTGCCAATCAATATTTAGGAAGCCCTTGTCAACACAAGTGAAGTGAGTCCTTGGATTCACTTGGGTCCTTCAGCAATGTGTTGTGGGTGTCAATCAATATTTAGGAAACTTGTCCTTGTCAGCACAAATGAAGTGAGTCAAGGGATTCACTTGGGTCCAAACCAATGTTTTGTGGGTGCCAATCAATATTTAGGAAGCCCTTGTTAAGTCAAGTGAAGGGGGTCCTAAGATGCACTATGGCCCTTCAGCATTGAGTTGTCTTTGTCAAGTCTTTGTCAAACTCTGTTTACCTTCCCAAACCTCCATCACCACTGCCACGTTCTGGAATATATTCTTCCCCTTGTTGACCAGCAGCAGTTTTCACTTCATTAGACAAGAAAATGCTTTGACGAGATTTCCAACATTCTGAAATGTGAAAAAGTATACAGCTGTAGATGAGATATCTTTCATAATTCTGTACAAAATGGCAGTACATGTACGTCGGACGTCTGTTTTCTCAGGCTAGGCAGTACCTAACATTGATATTCAATAGACTTCTTTAGCTTGAACATAATGCTTTCCCATTTCAAACAATAAGATTCTTTGTTTGAGTTGTATTCATATTTATACATCTGTCTTCTTATGTGCAACTGTTAAACAAAGAAATAATACTCTAGGGAATGATACTATTACTGTCCCCATCCTCATCCCTGTCCCCATCCCTCATCCCTACCCTGCACAATCTCCCATCACTATTACTATCACTGTCTGGTCATTTTTAGCACCATTTACCTTGGTCTGGGCAAAACAAGGCTGGATCTGCCGTAGCCATCAGTCTGGCATGAACATGACTACACAGTTCCTTCAAACAGTGGATAGAACACAGTGGAACACAAGGACCATCTTCAGAACTCTGGAACTCTAGCAATCCAATCAAACTCTGCAGCAGATGAACAACAATGATTCATTATTGGCATTGCTAAGAGGGTGTAAACATGACTAATCAAACATCGAAAAATAGTTTGAACCCTGAAACCATTAACCTCTGGGCTGTCCCTGCTAATCTAAGTTGAAGCATGGGTAACAGAGATCAAACCCTGAAACAAGTTTGGGCTGATCAAAGTCAGGGCACTGTTAAACTCATAGACTGAATTGGAATTTAGAGTATGGCTTTTGAGGATCGCCTGCAGAAAAAACCATGATGACAGTCCCAACTACTCTAGTTTAGACACCCTTACATGATTTTATTACTTGACATAATTATAGAGGAGATTTTGCATGAGGGTGAAAAGTCAATGGCACATGGCACTGTTAGGAGGTGACACAGACACAGTACCAAATGTCCAATGTTTTCATACACAGCACTGCACTGACACAGCTACAGCAAGGCACAGTTTGTGCCATAAGTTTTTCATGTATAAAAATGGCTCTTTCTACTTATATACATATGATTGTAACGCCCACATATATTCCAGACACAAGCAAACCAATGCTGGGTTCCCTGTGTTAATTCATGATGCTATACTAAGATACTCTTTCTAATCAAACTGAGATGCCTTCTTTACCTTGAATACACTTGGTCTTTGAAGAAATATTTCAGCAGGGAAATCCTTAAAAAGAACATCAGCGAGGAATTCACATGACTTGGAAACAAGAGTAGGGCTATTGTTCTGAAGCCGACTGTCTGTCACAGCCAAGATGTGTCTGTCACTAGAGGACAGAGGAAGCCATTTGAAAAAGGACAAAGAGCCACTAGAATGAAGTACAGAATCTGTAGAAAGAAATGTATATTAAATTTAAAAATAATTATTATATAGCTTAGGTAGAATGTGCGCTCTGTTTGGTCGAGGCCTGTGCTTTATTTTTTTTAGTGAACAGAGCACAGTTGCTGATGCCATCTGCGCTCACAGCAAATTTTGCAACACAGACAACACCCCAGAGGGTGTAAGAGCTAGGGAAGTGCACTACTGCTACACCACCCTAATTGATTCCCAAATGTGAGAATATATTAATATACCTTGGGATCTAGTTGTGCTCATTGAAGACTGTACATGTGAAGTACTAACATGTGCACTAGTAAACAACTCTTTCTCTTCCTCAAAATATCCCTTTGGGGTACCCAGCAGAGGTACACTGGCACCCCTTGGAGTGGGCGGGATAGGTGGGTGTGGTTGCCTTGTAGAAGGCAGTGCTGGGTGGCAAGATGATGATTTGAAATGAGATCCATAATGATCTGTTGGTAAAAAGACAAGCAAAGTCTAAAATATGAATAAATATACTTGTGTGTTATAAGTAAGTATTATACTAGATATTACAGCCGACAAAACTGTAGCTCTAATTCAGGACCGAATTTTTAGCTCATACTTTTTTTATTATTTAGTTATACGTGCTCTGATTGGTAGAGAACTGTGCATTCTGTTGTGAACAGAGCATGGTTGCTTATGCAAACTGTGTGTGCTCAGCCAGATTTGCAAAGAAGTGTAAGAAAACAGCAATGGAAGCTGACCGTGTCCATGCCATGTTTGTGCCGTTTCACACATTTGATTGGATTTGAGTGTGTGCCATGCCACGACTGTGAAGTTTTCTAGATTCTTGGTAGCTGACTTTTTGTCACAACCGTGTTTGTGCAGTAAGCTTTTCACAGTCATATGAATTGTGCTCTATTACAGGACTTTTTCAAGGCTATCAAATAGAAAAAATAAACCAATTGATAATATTTGACTATGTGTCTTCTGCCAATTGATATTTTTTGTTTCAGACCACAAATATTCCCTAGAGTATCATTTCTTCGTTTAAGGGTTGTGCATGAGAAGACACACGAATATGGATACAACTCAAACAAAGAATCTTAATCTCAAGGGAATGACACATGGTCTGAATGGGAAAACATTACACCCAAGCTTAAAAGGTATATTAAATTCTAGTTTGTCTGTTCTGATATTTACTGTACATTACCTGATACACCAATATCACTGTGTGTCTCCTCATCATGTGGTTTGTACAGACACCACTCGTCATGCGTGTTTCCACTTGTCTGTGGTATACTCAATAATAGATGAGTAACATTATCAATATCCTGGAACAGCTCTAGGTCAACATCTTGTCTCAGCTGAGAGAGAAATTCTACTGCACCGACACTGAGAAGCACTTGGGCTGCAGATACATGCTAAGGGAATGAAAAACAATCAATATTATTGAACCCTGAGACAACCTCTGGGCTGATAAAGTCAGGGCATGCCTAACTCACACATCGAACCCTGAAACAACTTCTAGGCTGATCAAAGTCATAAACCGCCACCCAGTTGGCTCAGTTGGTTAAGCACTGGACTTTCATGCGGGAGGTTGGCTGGACCAACACTCAGGGTCTTAAAATAACTGAGAAGGTGCTGCCTTTGTAACTACATCTACAAACAGTTAGACCTTCGCGTGGCTTGGATGACCACGTAAAATGGCAGTCCTGTCTCTCCACACTAGCCTAACCTTGCATTGGAGGGACGTAAAAGAACCACTGAGGACGTAAAGAAACCCTGGCAGTGACCACCCTCAGTGTCTGGCCTTTACTAATGTTTTCTTAATGGGTTGATTGTTGGATGGGAATGGGAGTTTTAAGGGGTTGGGAATTGGTGCAATGTACCTCGAAGGGGACCTTGTGTTCTATTGTACAGCACCAGCCTGCGGGCAAATCTCATATAATAGATGTTTGGAGTCGATAGGTCACAAATATATGAAAAGGCTGTAATTATTCTGAAAGGCTGTTGATAATATTCAGTTAGATAGTCTTCACCAAACCTTGGACAGCTTTTCTAATAGCCCCAGCACTTCCTTCTTCATGGGAGCTGATGTATTGTTAAACCATTCCAGCAGACGAATCAATAGTTCCCGTTCCTGAACCAAGTCTGACACACAAATTAACTTGTGTTCCAGCTTAAAAAGGATGTTTTTAAGTGCTCGTACTCTGATTTCTTCAACATTATGGCCTTTTGAGATAATGAAAAAGAGTCATGATATGAAGTACGAAATATAAACTAAAATAAATTATATGAACAAATTTATAAACATTGCTCTCCAATTATACTTAATTTACCAAATAAACCTTCAAATAAAACTGTTTTATGAGTCATATCATTTCTCACCTAGTTTAGTAATAAAAGGTTGAAGGACCAAAGACGAGGAAGACAAGATTGCGGAGCCACTGTCAACTTCACCGTCCTTTTTTTCCATCATATTTTCAATTTTCTCCACACAAAAAAGTTATGCTGTGAAAGCCAGAAGTTTATTTTTTTCAAAACAACCCTTGATAAAGGATTGAATTGAAGGAAACATCTTGTTTATGGTCTTAAAAGTTGGAAAAAAGGATTTTTATGTCAACAAAATATCAAAAAATGGCGCGCTGAAGCTATGCTGAGCCTGCGATCTAACCTGACCGAAGACACAGGGAACCCAAAGAAGTTATTATAAATGACACAGGAAGCCCATCCATACTTCTTTATATTTAACTTTCGTTGACAGCATTTTGTGAATCTTATAAGAATCACTATTAAAGGGATTATAACGAAAATTAATCTAAATGAAGATTTTAAGTATCTAAATAAAAGCTATAAGGGAATTCTGGGGCATTAAAATGTAGAGCTCTCGCATTGCATGGTGGGTAAAAGTATGACGTAACGAGCCTGGTGTCGGCCATTTTGTCCGGCTTTTTGCAAACGCAACACACTGAGTAAAAAATACTACGTTTTAGAGCCATGTTTTCGGCTAGAGTTTACTCAGTTGGCTTTTCAAGGTATTTATCAGGAACAACAACACATCTAGCACATGGTTTGAGAGGATCAGTAGCCGTTGTTCTTCCAGAGGCTGAAAAATTAGTTCCTCCTCCAATACAGAAAACGAATCAAAGTCTTGGCTCCATCATTCCTACTGGAAATGTTGTCGCTACGAGTAAACTTTTAGGTAAGAAAACGCTTATTAAACAGTCTTTTTATTATATATTTATTGGACTTTGTCTTGACTGCGTCGGTAATTGTGTTATCAAATAATTTTACTGGCGAATAACTCGTGTTTAGACGTGTGGCGTTGTAGTGTAACCGGCTTTTTACCTTACTTGTACTTGTAGCTAGATGTTTCTCTACAAGTTAATTGTCTGCTCCCTTACCGCTGTTCTATCCAAATTACAAGGCATTAGTTTGTATAAGAGATTTCTTTATCACCTAGTAGAGAAGCCAGCCAAATTTTTAAAATTTCAAGACAATATTAGTGACCCCCCCCCCCCCCCTCACAACTTATACACAGTCATCAACACAAATGATAAGAAATGTTATAAGAACCTTGAGCAATAAATAACATGATCAAATAAAAAGCTATAGATTGATTCCCAGATGTTGATTTCTGTCAAAAGTATCAAAAATGCTTACTTTAATAATAACTTAATAAAATAATAACTTTATGAACCGAGCCGAAAATACAGTGATTTTTATGGGGAAATTATATATTCAAAGGCCATATCTCAGCTGCCAATTCTCGTCAAATTTGGCATGAAAATGTCTTTTTTATATTCTCTATCGTATTTGGAAATCGAAAATTGTTAAAGCCAAAATTAATTTTTTCATGACTTCACACTAAGTCTTGAGGACTCTATAATCACATCTCAGAATCAAACCATCATTGCCTGCAGTGATAATGATATGATACTTATATAATAATTATAATACATATGTAGGGCTCAAAATAACAGCCAGTCATATGCCATATGCCGGTCAAGATGTCCAGCTTATGATATTGTATTTTTTTCAGATATGACTGGTCAACATGTCCGTTCAAAACTGTATTTGACCATTCAAGTACCAAATTAGGCCGGACATTCACCATTGACTGGCTGTTATTTTAAGCCCTGATATGATCAAATGCACTTAGTTGCTCAGAGTATATCTTCTTATTTCACTCTACATAATTCAATCATGTTTTTTCCCCAGGTAAATCCCAAGTACGATTCAGTCATACAGATGTAAATATGCCGGATTTTGGTGACTACCGTCGTGAAACCACAAGAGACACCAGTCTTGCGAACCAGTCTGATATGAACCGACGAGCATTCACCTACATGGTTGTCGCAGGAATGGGTATTACCGGAGTTCATGTTGGCAAAAACATGTTGGTTGACTTCCTATCAACTATGAGTGCTTCAGCTGATGTGTTAGCTATGGCTAAGATTGAAGTAGAACTGGGAAGTATTCCTGAAGGTAAGGCATCACTGATATCTCAAAAACCTTGTTTACTTTAAAGCAGGTGTACTTTATTACTGGGCTACCTGTGGTAGACCAGTCGGTTGATTTCTTGGTATATACTTCATGTCCAATGGAAAAGCCTAGTGTCTCCATACAAACTTGAACATGTACAGTACACCTATTACAAAAAATGTTGTCGGTGGGAGACCTGAAATCTGAGACTAAGTAATACATTGCAAAATGTAATGTATTCAAATCCAGAGCCCATTCCCCAGAGCCCTGCCAATCTTACTTTGCATGCTCGATGAAATGTCAACTCTGGGAAACCCTAGCGCAGTAGCCAGAATTTGGTGACCGGTTGTGATGTGCATGCTCCTAAATTGCATCATTACCACAGGGAGCATGCTCAAATTTGCAATATCGACTATGCGCACTCCGACAGGTTTTCAATTAATTATCATGATCAGATATTCTGACCAATTAGAGCTCTTGAAATTCTAGGGTTTCCTAGAGTCTCTGGCATTTTGTTGAGCATGCGCAGTAAGAATGACAGGGCTCTGGGGTCAAGAGTGAAATAGCTGTATACATGTACTCATTATTTTATTAGGCTAACTATGTTGCTAGTCAGAAAATGGGTTGATTTTTTGAGCCTATATTTCATGTCCAATGGAAAAACTTAGTGTCTCCATACAAGAAATGTATCTATGATATTTCAAAATGACATATATACCCCTCTATTCCTTGGTTCTGTTTTCTTGGAACAGTTCCCTGCTCCATCCTGAAAGCTATCTATGCCTTTACATGAAAGTGGAACAAACAAGGAGCTTGCAATGATAGAGACGTGATTGCCCAAGTTGTTAAAAAAGGTCTCTATAATTGCAAGCTCACTGTTCGACTTGCTTAATCTTGCTTCGATCCTGAAAGCTAGCCATGCCTTTACATAAAAGCGGGACAAACAAGGAGCTTGCAATGATAGAGACGTGATTGCCCAAGGTGTTAAAAAAGGTCTCTATAATTGCAAGCTCACTGTTCAACTTGCTTAATCTTGCTTCGATCCTGAAAGCTAGCCGTGCCTTTACATGAAAGTGAGACAAACAAGGAGCTTGCAATGATAAAGACATGTGAATAATTGCCCAAGGTGTTAAAAAAGATCTCTATCATTGCAAGCTTACTGTTCCTCTTGCTTCACTGCAAAGGCCCAGCTACCTTTCAAGATGGCACAGGGAACTGTGAAGGAGACTATTAGCCTTTGCTAGTTGTCAATCAATGTTATTATGTTACTAAGTGGGGGACTACAGGGTAGGGTATCACATAACCCAAATTAATATATCTTATTTATTCCAGGAAAAAACATGGTATTTAAATGGCGAGGCAAACCACTGTTTGTCCGACATCGTACCGATGAAGAAATAGAAGAAGTACGATCAGTAGATGTGCAGAGTCTGCGTGATCCCCAAGATGATTTGGAACGTGTAAAAGATGATAAATGGCTGGTCCTTATTGGAGTGTGTACCCATCTGGGATGCGTCCCCATCTCTAATGCTGGAGAATTTGGTGGATATTACTGCCCCTGTCATGGCTCTCATTATGATGCATCAGGGAGAATAAGAAAAGGGCCTGCACCTCTGAACCTGGAGGTTCCTGAGCACTCCTTTGATGGCAATCTATTAATTGTAGGATAAAGATGATTTACAGCTTGTGACGATATTTGAAATCTAATTGTATATTACTGGCTTGACTGGCTTTTATTGGATAATTATGAGTGCACATTTACACATCTTTATGCATTCAAAGGATTGGGTCTGTTTTTACTGTTGTATTGATTTGAGTTACTGTTGTGAGTTTTGAGATGCGAGGATTTTAAAGAGAGATTTGTGTAAAATTGTACAATGGATCAATAAACATCAGACGTCGACAATGTAATTTTGAAAAAAATATTTCTTGGTTTTGTCGATACTTATATTTTTACAACCATTACTCCCTGTAAGGGACTCTTCCTTGAGGTTTGCTGCACACGAACTACCACTACATACAACTCTCAACTCACAAGGTTGATGTTCACGGAGGGAGGAAAACCGGAGAAAAAACCCTCGTGGCAAGAGAGACAACAACATGAAACTCAACTCAGTCACATGACCCAGCTACATGACCCTTGATTTGAACTACAGTACATAGCTCTACGTGAGCAGAGTGCGTAGCGAACACCAAGGATCTGGGGGGCACGCCTAGGCGGGGGGAAAAAGCCAAAATCAAAGTCGCCGTAATTTCTTAGGGGGGGGGGGGGACACACAAAAAAAAACCAACGATTACCTAATCCCAAAATCAATAGGTGCACGTTCCCCCTCCGCACGCCAGTGGCTGTGAGAGATCAGTGGGAAGAGTCGGGGTCCGGCCCCCCTGCCACACATGAGGTTGATCATTCTATCCCAGTATTTTATTTAAATTTATGCTGGAGATTTCGCAAATAAAAAAAATGCATGATGGAAAGAAAATTCATGATGAAAAAATTCAATCTATGTTACGGGGCCAAAGCGTTGATCGATTACCGAATGTTACATGATGGCTACAAATACGAGCCAAAAGCTACAAGTTATTTGTATATATTCATAAATATTTACCCATGATATTATTCTATAGATTTGCGACGAGAAAAAGGCTGGACTTGCGATACTTATGCATGATTGCAAGCCATTCTGCCTTAAATACGCATGCTCGTTTTGGAATTGTAGCGTTTCTAGTTAAAAGTTCGTCTGCCAGGGACTTCAAAACGTTAACTAGTTTTTAGGATTGTATTTGTTTTTGTTGATTGATAAAACCAGGACCATACTTCCAGACATCGAGTGCTGTAGCATCGTATGGACTTACGGCTACGCTGGAGATTTCGACCCCAACACCGCTATCCGGGAGGAACAGTTACAGACTGATCAGGAAGCTCGGCCGAAGCCTAAGGGAGAGGTTAGTCGGCCCCTAGACCGTAGATGATTAACCCCTTGCTATGACCAGCAAACCCGGTATGTCGATTGTGTCTCTGATGACTAAGCACCTAAGGACACTCCTTTCCATGTGGGACTGATGCGTTTTGAAAAACTGGGCGCGATACAAATTTCACACGCAAACTCAATACACGTAAAAAGCCAAAGTACGTACAAAAAGGTAAAATTTCAGCTTAAAATATTTGACACAGGAGAAATATATGAATCATACTCGAAATATGACCTTGAAAATTTAAAAAAATATGCAGGCCGGACAGGTGCTCCTTTTACTTTTGGAATTCATTTTGACACTGGTGCTTGATTAACGGAGTGTTGGTCATGTGACTGTTAGTGCGAATTAATGGCGTCCTATTCAAAACGTCGATTCCATTCATATATGCTAAATAGCTTCTAATACCTTTTTCTTTTTTTTTCTTTTTTTTGCGATATGTATTTAATAGAATTTGAACTTTGAAGACAGTTACACATTAACGTGATAAAAATGTTCCACGTCGTTGAAGAGCTAGGCAAACTGAAGCTCACATCTTGCATGCCAAACAGCCCGGCAAAGTTTCTCACCACTGGTATGGGTTGAAAATGAAAAAAAAACACAAAATGCCGGACAGCAAAATCTGTGGTGTAAAATATTACAAAAAACATAAATGGCGAATATAAAATACTAGTATGTCGGTGTAAACGGATAACGTATAAAAATCAATAAATAAATGTTGAAGACTATTTACCAGTTGCCAATGTTTACATTTTTACGAGTGTTTTGCCTACAGGGATGTGTGCGCATGCGCATGCCAAGCGCCAATATTTTCTTGAGATTGACTTCCATTTAGTTCCACTTACCCTACATGTAGAAGTGATTTTCAAAATAAACCGTCAGGGTTGATAGGCACTTTAATATTTTGTCTCTGCCCAGTTATTTTCAAGTAAATTTTGGTCGCCATTTTGAGAACTGCTGATGCTCGGTGAATAATTGTTAAATATATAAACAAAATAATAATTAAAAAGAAATCCAAATAAATAGAAAGTGCCCTCCACATGCCATACTCCCGAGACATCCGCACACTGCATCTGGGTCTTCGTATGGACTTCGGACATGACGCAAAGTCATGTTCTAGCGCCCGGAGATATCAGGGGAGAGACTAGGCGGCCCCCAGACCATATCAGCTAGCCCCTTGCACAACCTGCCACGCCCTGGCACATTGATTTGAAGTGGGAAATAATCCAGTCTATCTAATGCTTTGTTCTCACGGCTATTGTTGTGGTAATAACTTGAAACCCGTGGTCCAGTGGATAAAAACTTAACTTCCAAGACACTGAGTTATAAGCCCGAGAGAGCGAGATCATTACCTGGATGGGTGACTTGAGATCTATACTATACTCAAGCTTTTATTTATTTTTTTATTTTTCCTTAAAGATATTTCAATAGATATAGGGCTTTCCTGATCTTGCTTGCAAATCGTCATTGTGTAAGCGATTCCTGTCTACCCACATACTTTGCACAGTCTCTACATGGGCGGCAGATTTTAGAAAAAGTTCTCTAAAAGTTTGACGATGCAGTTCAAGGTCGAGCGAAAAATTTATTACAAGTGCTGAATGGAAAAATATATTTAGCTTGTAAACTGATAATGTCTGGTGGTTACGACTAGTTGGGACTGCATTGGTGTGTTGAATACAACAAGTGAAGAAGAAGGAAACTTTTAAGTTTAAAAACACCGTGTAAAAACGTTTCCACTGATGTTTTGGACGTTAGTCCTTCGTCGCTAGTAAAAAAAACATCAGCTCCCTTTCAAACCCACCACTGGCGTTATTTGTTTCAAGTTGAACTTTACTGACTTTACTGAGTAGTTTTAAAAGATCACGACTTAACAATGATATTACTTGTAAATCTTAAAAGCTTGGACATGTCTTTGAGTGACATTTGACTTCCAAAAATAGAAATAAGGAAATCCCCACATGTCGATTCGATCACAAATATTAAAAAAACAGGAACAAGAAAAGCGAGTCTAGTTTTATAATACTGAAACAGGAAAACCGAGGTATTCATATATGACAAGTCTTTCACAACGTTGTTTTTGCGTTTGTGCAAAAAATATACAGTAATTACAATTCATTTTTTATCCAACCCTTCGTTGCGACACTGACAAGGTTTGCTGGCCGTCAATACATAGTAGTAAACAGCTTATTCCATTGTTTTATTCTATTTTTACCTGGACTGTAAGTCACTAATTATACAACTTTGTTTCATGGGCCAACAGTAATCACTCTATTGAGAATAACTGGGATTGTTCTGTAAGCAGAAGTCTCGATACCTTATTAGGACCTATCACACCACGTGACACTACACGGTTTATACTGTGGTCACCCCTTAACGTATTTTCTTCAACACCTAGTGGTCTTCCAAGTACGACATTCAAAACAGACTCTCGACCAAGCGTTTTTCTTGAAAAAAGGAAAGATTGAGACGATATCAAAACTCAGGTGAAAGAAGTAATCCAGTTTGAAGGGTAAGGATTCCCACTTCTTTCATACATCCATGCAGGTTGATCAAACATCATTTTTAATCGTTTTTTTTCTTTTGTGATGCGTTCAGTGTTCTGAGACTCTGTATTCAACACGACTAAACTCGGCTATAATTAGCAAAACTTTTAGTCAGTTTACTAATATGCAACGCCAGTATCATTTTTTTTTTTTGGATTAAATAATATAACATGGACTTGCATTTTTGAATTTTAAACCTTTATATCTCTGAAATGAGAAGTCCATGTCCTGCGGTAAAACTGTGCCATCGTATCATACCCTACATGTAGAAGTGATTTTCACACTAAACCATCAGGGTTGATAGGCACTGTAATATTTTGTCTCTGCCCAGTTATTTTCAAGTAAGTTTTGGTCGCCATTTTGAGAACTGCTGATGCTCGGTGAATAATTGTTAAATATATAAACAAAATAATAATTAAAAAGAAATCCAAATAAAAAGAAAGTGCCCTCCACATGCCATACTCCCGAGACATCCGCACACTGCATCTGGGTCTTCGTATGGACTTCGGACATAACGCAAAGTCATGTTCTAGCGCCCGGAAATATCAGGGGAGAGACTAGCCGGCCCCCAGACTATATCAGCTAGCCCCTTGCACAACCTGCCACGCCCTGGCACATCGATTTGAAGTGGAAAATAATCCAGTCTATCTAATGCTTTGTTCTCACGGCTATTGTTGTGGTAATAACTTGAAACCCGTGGTCCAGTGGATAAAAACTTAACTTCCAAGACATTGAGTTAAGCCCGAGAGAGCGAAATCATTACCAGGATGGGTGACTTGAGACCTATACCTACTCAAGCTTTTATTTTATTTTATTTTATTTATTTTTTTATTTTTCCTTAAAGATATTTCAATAGATATAGGGCTTTCCTGATCTTGCTTGCAAATCGTCATTGTGTAACCGATTCCTGTCTACCCACATACTTTGCACAGTCTCTACATGGGCGGCAGATTTTAGAAAAAGTTCTCTAAAAGTTTGACGATGCAGTTCAAAGTCGAGCGAAAAATTTATTACTAGTGCTGAATGGAAAAATATATTTAGCTTGTAAACTGATAATGTCTGGTGGTTACGACTAGTTGGGACTGCATTGGTGTGTTGAATACAACAAGTGAAGAAGAAGGAAACTTTTAAGTTTAAAAACACCGTGTAAAAACGTTTCCACTGATGTTTTGGACGTTAGTCCTTGGTCGCTTGTAAAAAAAAACATCAGCTCCCTTTCAAACCCACCACTGGCGTTATTTGTTTTGAACTTTACTTAGTAGTTTCAAAAGATCACGACTTAACAATGATATTACTTGTAAATTAGGTGGTTGTTGACTCGAAAGTTTATACTAATTCAACAACCACATACACTCTATTAAATTATACTTACTTAATTATTATATTTATTATATTTATTTCTATTCATAATTACGTAATTTATTATTTTTTCATATTCTCTTCAATTGTAAAATGTGTATGAATTATTATTAAACTAAACTAAACTAATTAAACTAATCTTAAAAGCTTGGACATATCTTTGAGTGACATTTGACTTCCAAAAATAGGAATAAGGAAATCCCCACATGTCGATTCGATCACAAATATTAAAAAAACAGGAACAAGAAAAGCGAGTCTAGTTTTATAATACTGAAACAGGAAAACCGAGATATTTATATATGACAAGTCTTTCACAACGTTGTTTTTGCGTTTGTGCAAAAAATATACAGTAATTACAATTCATTTTTTATCCAACCCTTCGTTGCGACACTGACAAGGTTTGCTGGCCGTCAATACATAGTAGTAAACAGCTTATTCCATTGTTTTATTCTATTTTTACCTCGACTGTAAGTCACTAATTATACAACTTTGTTTCATGGGCCAACAGTAATCACTCTATTGAGAATAACTGGGATTGTTCTGTAAGCAGAAGTCTCGATACCTTATTAGGACCTATCACACCACGTGACACTACACGGTTTATACTGTGGTCACCCCTTAACTTCTTTTCTTCCACACCTAGTGGTCTTCCAAGTACGACATTTCTTGGAAGAAGGAAAGATTGAGACGATATCAAAACTCAGGTGAAAGAAGTAATCCAGTTTGAAGGGTAAGGATTCCCACTTCTCATTTCATACATCCATGCAGGTTGATCAAAAATGATTTCTTTATCGTTTTTTTTTTGTGTGTGATAAGTTCAGTGTTCTGAGACTCTGTATTCAACACGACTAAAGTCGGTTATAATTAGCAAAACTTTTAGTCAGTTTACTAATATGCAACGCCAGTATCATTTTTTTTTTTTGGATTAAATAATATAACATGGACTTCCATTTTTGAATTTTAAACCTTTATATCTCTGAAATGAGAAGTCCATATCCTGCGGTAAAACTGTGCCATCGTATCATACCCTACATGTAGAAGTGATTTTCAAAATAAACCGTCAGGGTTGATAGGCACTGTAATATTTTGTCTCTGCTCAGTTATTTTCAAGTAAGTTTTGGTCGCCATTTTGAGAACAGCTGATGCTCGGTGAATAATTGTTAAATATATAAACAAAATAATAATTAAAAAGAAATCCAAATAAAAAGAAAGTGCCCTCCACATGCCATACTCCCGAGACATCCGCACACTGCATCTGGGTCTTCGTATGGACTTCGGACATAACGCAAAGTCATGTTCTAGCGCCCGGAGATATCAGGGGAGAGACTAGCCGGCCCCCAGACTATATCAGCTAGCCCCTTGCACAACCTGCCACGCCCTGGCACATCGATTTGAAGTGGGAAATAATCCAGTCTATCTAATGTTTTGTTCTCACGGCTATTGTTGTGGTAATAACTTGAAACCCGTGGTCCAGTGGATAAAAACGTAACTTCCAAGACACTGAGTTAAGCCCGAGAGAGCGAGATCATTACCTGGATGGGTGACTTGAGATCTATACCTACTCAAGCTTTTTATTTTTTTATTTTTTATTTTTCCTTAAAGATATTTCAATAGATATAGGGCTTTCCTGATCTTGCTTGCAAATCGTCATTGTGTAACCGATTCCTGTCTACCCACATACTTTGCACAGTCTCTACATGGGCGGCAGATTTTAGAAAAAGTTCTCTAAACGTTTGACGATGCAGTTCAAGGTCGAGCGAAAAATTTATTACTAGTGCTGAATGGAAAAATATATTTAGCTTGTAAACTGATAATGTCTGGTGGTTACGACTAGTTGGGACTGCATTGGTGTGTTGAATACAACGACTGAAGAAGAAGTAAACTTTTAAGTTTAAAAACACCGTGTAAAAACGTTTGTACTGACGTTTTGGACGTTAGTCCTTCGTCGCTTGTAAAAAAAACATCAGCTCCCTTTCAAACCCACCACTGGCGTTATTTGTTTTGAACTTTACTTAGTAGTTTTAAAAGATCACGACTTAACAATGATATTACTTGTAAATCTTAAAAGCTTGGACATATCTTTGAGTGACATTTGACTTCCAAAAATAGGAATAAGGAAATCCCCACATGTCGATTCGATCACAAATATTAAAAAAACAGGAACAAGAAAAGCGAGTCTAGTTTTATAATACTGAAACAGGAAAACCGAGATATTTATATATGACAAGTCTTATCAAACAGTTCGTTGCGACGCTAACAAGGTTTGCTGGCCGTCAATACATAGTAGTAAACAGCTTATTCCATTGTTTTATTCTATTTTTACCTCGACTGTTAGTCACTAATTATACAACTTTGTTTCACGGGCCAACAGTAATCACTCTATTGAGAATAACTGGGATTGTTCTGTAAGCAGAAGTCTCGATACCTTATTAGGACCTATCACACCACGTGACACTACACGGTTTATTCTGTGGTCACCCCTTAACTTCTTTTCTTCCACACCTAGTGGTCTTCCAAGTACGACATTTCTTGGAAGAAGGAAAGATTGAGACGATATCAAAACTCAGGTGAAAGAAGTAATCCAGTTTGAAGGGTAAGGATTCCCACTTCTTTCATACATCCATGCAGGTTGATCAAACATCATTTTTAATCGTTTTTTTCTTCTTTTGTGATGCGTTCAGTGTTCTGAGACTCTGTATTCAACACGACTAAACTCGGCTATAATTAGCAAAACTTTTAGTCAGTTTACTAATATGCAACGCCAGTATCATTTTTTTTTTTTGGATTAAATAATATAACATGGACTTCCATTTTTGAATTTTAAACCTTTATATCTCTGAAATGAGAAGCCCATATCGTGTAAAACTGTGCCATCGTATCATACCCTACATGTAGAAGTGATTTTCAAAATAAACCGTCAGGGTTGATAGGCACTGTAATATTTTGTCTCTGCCCAGTTATTTTCAAGTAAATTTAGGTCGCCATTTTGAGAACTGCTGATCAAACTTACTGCACGATAATATGTAAAAAATTGGTCAAGATCATTCAGTGCTGCATTCACTTAGAGTGTAATAACCATTTTTTTGTCATTCATCTGTATTTTTTTTTCAGATAACGTGAACTAAAAAAGATGAAAGTGATAATACTTATAATTTTCCTTTCTGCTGGCGTCAGTTTCGGCTGGGAATTCGAAGAAATGGAGATTCCTCCCTATCGAAGGCGATGTCAAGAAAAAAGAGGTAAAAAATATTATGGTTGGATGCAAATGAGATGCTAATGAAACAACAAGCAGTCTAAATCCGTTAACCTCACTTGTATGATTCCTTAGAAAAATAAATACCTGATTGCGGGCTCAACTGTAATAACCGCTGTTGATGTTCTTTTTAGAGACTTGAAACTGTATTTGTTTGTTTGTTGTTTTTCTTTTCTTTTCTTTTCTTTTCTCTTCTCTTCCTTTCTCTTCTCGTCTCTTCTCTTCTCTTCCTTTCTCTTCTCGTCTCTTCTATTCTCTTCTTCTCACTTCTCTTCTCTTCTATTCACTTTTCTTCTTTTCTTTTCTCTTCTCTACTCTTCTTTTCTTTCCTTTTCTTTTCATCTTTTCTTTACATTTTATCTTTTCTTTTCGTTTTTTCTTTTTTTTTTCTTCTACTTTATTCAACTTTACTTCACTCGACTCGACTCAACTCAACTCTAATCCTATTCAATCCTAACCTATCCTATCCTATCCCATTCTATTCTATTCTATTCTATTCTATTCTATTCTATTCTATTCTATTCTATTCTATTCTATTCTATTCTATTCTATTCTATTCTATTCTATTCTATTCTATTCTATTCTATTCTATTCTATTCTATTCTATTCTATTCTATTCTATTCTATTCTATTCTATTCTATTCTATTCTATTCTATTCTATTCTATTCTATTCTATTCTATTCTATTCTATTCTATTCTATTCTATTCTATTCTATTCTATTCTATTCTATTCTATTCTATTCTATTCTATTCTATTCTATTCTATTCTATTCTATTCTATTCTATTCTATTCTATTCTATTCTATTCTATTCTATTCTATTCTATTCTATTCTATTCTATTCTATTCTATTCTATTCTATTCTATTCTATTCTATTCTATTCTATTCTATTCTATTCTATTCTATTCTATTCTATTCTATTCTATTCTATTCTATTCTATTCTATTCTATTCTATTCTATTCTATTCTATTCTATTCTATTCTATTCTATTCTATTCTATTCTATTCTATTCTATTCTATTCTATTCTATTCTATTCTATTCTATTCTATTCTATTCTATTCTATTCTATTCTATTCTATTCTATTCTATTCTATTCTATTCTATTCTATTCTATTCTATTCTATTCTATTCTATTCTATTCTATTCTATTCTATTCTATTCTATTCTATTCTATTCTATTCTATTCTATTCTATTCTATTCTATTCTATTCTATTCTATTCTATTCTATTCTATTCTATTCTATTCTATTCTATTCTATTCTATTCTATTCTATTCTATTCTATTCTATTCTATTCTATTCTATTCTATTCTATTCTATTCTATTCTATTCTATTCTATTCTATTCTATTCTATTCTATTCTATTCTATTCTATTCTATTCTATTCTATTCTATTCTATTCTATTCTATTCTATTCTATTCTATTCTATTCTATTCTATTCTATTCTATTCTATTCTATTCTATTCTATTCTATTCTATTCTATTCTATTCTATTCTATTCTATTCTATTCTATTCTATTCTATTCTATTCTATTCTATTCTATTCTATTCTATTCTATTCTATTCTATTCTATTCTATTCCTGTTTAACAAACAATGTACACATAATAATGATAAGAAAACAAAATTATTCGAAATACAGTTACAGGGACTGAATGTAGAAACGACAACATATACAAGAAATTTTTGTTTTTGCATTGTTTAAAGATATCTAAATCAGTTAATTTCAGTACAAAATATCAGAGACAGAGTTGCGGACTGAAAGACTAACAAAATTGAAAATAAATTTAAGTTTAAAATCTGTATTACCAAGATGTGACTGCTGATATTATGATGATAATGTGATAGTTACTGGGATTTAGAAAGAGTATGCATAAACTCTCGGTTAGGATAAAGCAATTGGATAGCATTTGAATATCCCTCACCATCGGCTTCATACGTTACTGTTTTATGCTTCGAGCGTCAATTTTATTGTCATGGAACCCTCAAACACTTTCTAGGCCGATAAATGTGAAGGCACGGCTAACTCAAAGAATTTAGGGTCCCGATCCGAAGGGAGGATATTCCTTAGATACACTCTACTCACATAAGATTGTGGTGAGCCAAGGTATCGAGTATTGACCGACACCCGTGAGGTCAAAGGCCAGTGCACTACAGCTACCTGATTAACTTTGCTGTTTGTTTGTTTGTTTGACTGGTTGCTTTAACTTTAACTTTTAAGGTTTGAGTGGTTGGTGGATCAACGAACTGAACTCTACTGTTTGTATCAAGCAAGCTCAAGATGGAACTCTCACTGGCTGGTATTACTCTATTGTTGGCACGACACACCAAAGGTGGTGGCCATTAAGAGGAATGAATGGACGATCACAACCTTCTGCCTTTGGATTTGTTGTCAATTGGCTGGTTAGTAGTCTTGTTTTAATAGATTTACACCTAATTACAAGAACGTCATATAAAAATATAAAATAACAAAATAACAAGATTATCTCATAAATGTCAGTCTATACCTTGAAAACAGTGAAATAATTACATCTGTTTTGCACAAAAAAATTAATCACGTGAACGAGAACCGGTATCGATGTTTCCCTGGCAACGGATCCCAGCGGGCAATAATATGTTATCTACCGGGAAATAACAAAACCGGAAGTGATTTCACCGTAAATGTAAGAGTTTGTCTAAGTTTTTAATATCACATAATTAAAAAATCGAATAATTTTGTTGTGTTCTTTGACAGTTGGTATATAACAAAACACTTACACTTACACACTGTTTCCCTCGGGACCAGTCATTAAGTGCTAATTGTCACGAAAGAGGGGGGATACATATGCCTCTTTTACTGGACAAATTTCTTGCTTCGATAGATTCTAACGCGTAATTATGTTAATCATATATGAGATAAGGAACGTTGTTTCCATAACAGTTATTTGTTTGTGTTCAACATCGAAAAAACGTCTGAAAAATGCTTTCTTTAGTCAAAAGTTAGTTCAATTTTTGTGATAGAAAATACAAAAATACCTCCCCAGTCTACTCCCACTGAATTTGAAAACGAGCATGATCAGCCACTTGTTTTATTTCATTATTGAGTTTCACCTATGAAGTTTTTTTTGTAGACAAAGTTTGAAGAAAAGTTTATTGCAGGATCTATGGGTCCTGAACCACCTTATGTAATGACGGGACCAGCAGGTTTCTAAGCCCTTAACATTTCATTCGAAGCACTTCAGGAATTCTTCCCTTTATCTCTTTACACCATAAAACATTTTATTCTAGTTCTAAACATGTTTGTTGAAGACTCAAAGATACAAATTCTGTCGATGGTCACTTGCAATTGAAAGTTTTTCTTCATAACTTTGACTCATTTGAGATATACATAGATAAAATGTACTCTCTTTAATTTTCTCAGAATGGTTATTCTTGCACTGCATGGTCTGGTCAAGGTTACGTTGTAGATGGTAAAGAAATGTTGATAACAACATGGGTCCTCACGACTAAGAAACCTCTTGAAGATAACTGGGCATCCACCCTGGTCGGCAAGGATACTTTCCGCAGACTCCGTATCAAGCGAAATTAGATTGTTTTAACCTCGTTAACCTCGTAGGGACAGTGATACACTGTAATTTTAGACATAAGATAAAAGATAAATAAGTAAGCGGTACACCTAAATCCAATATGGTGGACGATCCAGAGAGACTAGAGGGAAAACTATGAAACGAAACATCCAGGGCCATATCTACAATTTCTCTAGGAGAGAAGGACCAAACACATATATAATTCGCATAGATGCCATATTGTTGCTTTGGAGTTGGTCCTGGATGCCTAGTTTCTTGTAATTTGCCCTAGGCTCCCACGGCCGAGCGTCATATTTGACTTAGAAAACAAGTAAAACAGATAATACAAAGGCAGCGCTTTCAAGCAAAGTTAGTAAAATAAATCTGGGATTCAACAAATGTTATCGAAAAAACTGTAGCTAATGGAAATAAATGAAACTTTTGTCATTGATTAAATGGTTGTTAACTGGCAAGAACTTGGAATGAAGGAAATGTCTTTAGCTCTGTTCAACCTGATCAAAGCGGACAGGAAAATAGAACGAACTCTTTGCTCTGGTTTACTGAGGAGAAATAGGATAACACCTGGTGACTCGGGAAAACACTTGCAGGAATTAGCAGTTTGCAAAAACGGAAAAGGCTCTAATAATCAATGACTAAAGTTTTTTTCTTGTTGTTCTGATGGAAATCTATATAAAGACTGCTATTCGCACTGTTTGGCTAGAGATTGGGTTACCTGTGCCCTTCCTATGCATGTTGACTTCAGTTCGTAAACAAACAGATCAAATTCCCAATGATAGTTCGCTAGATTTAAACGTTCAATCTATCTGCTAAGATAGGTAATCGACCTTATTTTTTCCTTCCAATTTCTATTTTGATTAGTTCTTTGTCATTTTGTTTAGTTTTGAAGCGAATCCTGTAATAAATTGATATTTGAACTTCAAGAGTTTACTCGGCGAAAGACGACTTTGATCGCAAGACATATCATTTCGCTCATTGATAATGAAAACTTGAAGTCTGGCTTTTGTCGTAAGTAAGTGTTTTTCTCCGTGAATCTTTCCACCTACGAGTCTTCAAATTGGTAAAAATCGCATATGTTGACAAAACTCGAACATAAGCGTTTCGGTTTTGTTACTTCGAATAAAGATTTGACTCAATGAAATTCTAGTTAGGGACTGGTCAGAAATTAGCAGGAGGAGGGGGGTGGAGATTTGAAAATGAAGTGACCCTCCCTAGGAATAGGAATGAAATTTCCTGACCCTGCCCATTGAGTAAGCCTAAAAAATCATGACCAATCATGCATAATGGAAAGAAAATTCATAATGAAAACACTTACTGGATGAAAAAATTCAATCTATGTTACGGGGCCAAAGCGTTCATCGATTACCGAATGTTACATGATGGCTACAAATTCGAGCCTAAAGCTACAAGTTATTTGTATATATTCATAAATATTTACCCATGATATTATTCTATAGATTTGCGACGAGAAAAAGGTTGGACTTGCGATACTTTGCATGATTGCAAGCTCGCATGCACGCATGCTCGTTTTGGAATTGTAGCGTTTCTAGTTTGTTCTATTTAAAAGTTCGTCTGCCAGGGACTTCAAAACGTTAACTAGTTTTTAGGATTGTATTTGTTTTTGTTGATTGATAAAACCAGGACCATACTTCCAGACATCGAGTGCTGTAGCATCGTATGGACTTACGGCTACGCTGGAGATTTCGACCCCAACACCGCTATCCGGGAGGAACAGTTACAGACTGATCAGGAAGCTCGGCCGAAGCCTAAGGGAGAGGTTAGTCGGCCCCTAGACCGTAGATGATTAACCCCTTGCTATGACCAGTAAACCCGGTATGTCGATTTTGTCTCTGATCACTAAGCACCTAAGGACACTCCTTTCCATGTGGGATGCGTTTTGAAAAACTGGCTGCGATACATATTTCACACGCAAACTCAATACACGTAAAAAGCCAAAGTCTTGACATACAAAAAGTACGTACAAGAAGGTAAAATTCCAGCTCAAAATATTTGACAAAGGACAAATATATGAATTATGAAATATGACCTTGAAAATATTATTGAATTTGTATGGGAAAATATTCAGGACAGATGTTATTTTCGCTTTTGGAGTTCATTTTGACACTGGTGCTTGATTAAGGGAGTGTTGGTCACGTGACTGTTAGTGCGAATGGCGTCATACTGGAAAAGTCAATTCCATTTATACGCTAAATAGCTTCTAATACCTATTTTTTATTTGCGATATGTATTTACACCTGATTGCAAAAATGTTGTCACAGGAAAATAAACTTTAAAAAAAATAAAAAATAAAAAATAACAAATAGGAATTAATTAAAAATGGCAAATTTAATAGATTTTTCTTAAGATTCAAGACCAACACAAAAGCAGTTGTTTTCATTTTATTTAATTGATTTACTCATAGCCATTAATGATATTTTCTTCCATTACAAAGGCAATGTTACATACTGAAACTTATTTCTGAAACTGGTGTCGATTCCTTTTGTGAGGCAAACGTTTCAAAAGAGGTGTTACGCGTTAATACTAGACTGTCTTGTAAACTACGTTTAGGAAACAGGAAGTTTCTTGTTCTCGACTAGAAAGCTCCTCTACGTGAAACTCCGTCTCATGGACTTTATCAAAAACGTTAACAGGTTAAATTAAGTCGCCATCTTTAATTAATTCCTATTTGTTATTTTGTTATTTTTATTTTTTTTAAAGTTTATTTTCCTGTGACAACATTTTTGCAATCAGGTGTAGTAGAATTGAACTTTGAAGACAGTTACACATTAGCGTGATAAAAATGTTCCACGTCGTTGAAGAGCTAGGCGAAATGAAGCTGACATCTTGCATGCCAAACAGCCCGGCAAGGTTTCTATCTCACCACTGGTATGCCGATTGAAAATGAAAATGAAAATAAACACAAAATGCCGGACAGCAAAATCTGTGGTGAAAAATATTACAAAAAACATAAATGGCGAATATAAGATACTAGTATGTCGGTGTAAACGGATAACGTATAAAAATCAATAAATAAATGTTGAAGACTATTTACCAGTTGCCAATGTTTACATTTTTACGAGTGTTTTGCCTACAGGGATGTGCGCGCATGCGCATGCCAAGCGCTAATATTTTCTTGAGTTTGACTTCCATTTAGTTCCATTTCCCCCTGAAACTTTACGTATTTTTGGAAGTAACAATAAGCATTCTTTCTATATATAATGAATTGGCACATTTCGTCACTCGTTGTGTCTATACCAGGATGCGCGCGCATTGTGCATGTATATAAAATGGTATGACGAAGCGATGCAACACGTCAAAGATACTTAACTTGACTTACATTTTGGATCGAGGAATGTGAGAAAAGCCGGCGATGTTATCGTTGCCATGGCTACAGCAGTGTTGATGAACCATTCAAAACAAATGCTTAGAAAATGTATATAAGGAATTATAAATGAGTAAACAGCGGTGTTGACAATAAAAAGTGTTAATTCACACACTTACCATTAATCATCCTTTGCTGAACGACGTCGAGTAAACTTCGTCACCTACTTTAATGACCTATGTAACTATATTTATAAACTGTAAACTCGATAAAAGTGAAAGTCACCTTGAAGAGTAAACAAGAAAAATATCCTACAAACAGACAAGAAAAAAAGATCTTGTAATTCTGTGTCCAGTTCAAATGTCAACGATGTCTGCGACTGCAGGTAAGATGATAAATATCGTGTAAAAAGTTTTCTTTTTTTAAATTTAGACTTACTTGGATATTATGGTTGATAAACCATCATTTATATTCACAATATCATTATCCTCAAGTATTTCAGAAAAAGTGCTACCAAGCAAATTGACGAAAAAATTTGTCACCAAAATGTTGCGTTGCAGATCGCACGCCGAAGAGGCCTCTTTTTTAAATAATTTATATTAAAAGCTCACAGGAAGATACAAAAATAATTTTACTTTTTCTCGATAAAAGTTTTGTCATTTCTTATACATTTCACTGTTACTGCTCGTATTACTGCATTGGAATATCTGAGTACTTCTTTCCTCGATATAAGGCCCCGTTTACACCGCGACGCGGTTTTATTCGAAACCGTCATTTTCTACTCACAGTTTTTTTACGTTTACACAACATCAATTGAATATGTAATAAAACCGTGATGTTTTGGAAACGCTGTCTGAGTCTAATACTACATACCGTTCTCATGTAAACGCTATGTAACCGTATTATTTTCGACCCAGTTTCTTGCTCATTAAACCGCGTATTCAAAGGAAACCGGGTCCGAGGAAACGGGGCCTTATTCATTTTTATGCATACATTCAGTATATTATTAATAAAAATAAATAAAATAAATTGAAGAAAAAAAAAACGAATCGAAAAACAAAGCTGTTTAATTTTCGCCAAAAAGGTTCCTGTCAGTCCTAGAGTTCTGGGGAAGCACGGGTGGCGTAGCGGTGAGAGCGCTCACCTCTCACCAAGGCGACCCGAGTTCGAGCCTCGCTGGGCTCGGTGTTGTATGTGAGTAGAGTTTTCTAGTTGGTTCTCTCCTGTGCTTCTCCGATTTTCCTCCCTCCGTAAAATTCAACTTTCATATTCCAATTGGAATAACAGTGGACGAACAGCTACCTCTGTAGAGGAGCAACTGCTAAATCCCTTTTTTTTTTTCCTATATTGTTATTATTTTTTAATTCTCAGAAAGGCAGAAAATATCAACCATTGGAAACCTTATTTCCAACTGTATATGAACGAGCTGTTCCTATATATCGTATGTTGTTGTTGGCAATAAATCAAGCCTGTAAAACTTAATATAATTAATTGTCCACTGTTTTCTAGTCATCGGCATTTCTCTTTGACTATTTGCCAAACTAGGAAGAAAATTGTTGTATTGTTGTTGACCTCCCTCTGTGTTGAACTGGGACGCTTAAGCGCTTTTTTGCCACCAAGCAAGTAATACTGCATAAATCTACTTCATGATTTAAACGAAGCGCTATAGGGAGCCCAATTTAGATAAAAGTGAAAAAGGGAAGCAGAAATGCAGTATTTGAAATACTTTTTGCGTGGTTTTGTTCCTCGGGTCCCTCATCATGCAGAAATTGTCCTAAACCAAATGACGGCAGTAACAAGATAAAAAATATTTTTAAAAAGTTCAGTGCTTATTATAGAAACCTAGTGGAAAATGAAAGCTATTTTCCTCGACGTTCTCAACCGAAACTTACTGAAACATACGGTACTGACTTACAGGATGTGCATTGTACGACATGCCGTAACATTGAAATGACTACCAGTTGTCTTCCAGTAATTCATCCAATCACAAGGCTTACTTACGGCTACGGTAGCATACGGTGCGGCTACAGTGCGTCTACAGTATATATGAATTTGTCGTGTGGTTCCTAACCCATACGAAAACCGCTCTATGTAGGTTATTGACATGAACGGTCAGGTGATAGGTAATCTAGGCGTGCCGTGCATTATGTCAAAACCAGATTTAAAATAAAAGGAATTTTAGAATAAGACAACAAAAGACAACATCGCCATGTTGGCTAACATAGCAAAAGAAACAAGGACCAAATCCTACATAACTATTTTATCAGTTGTTAAATAAACCTGATGAAAAGATTGATTTCCTAGACAGATAATATATATATATATATATATATATATATATATATATATATATATATATATATATATATATATCTGGAGGTGTCTATATATATAAATCAGCCTGCCAATAATTTAGTTCATAAAACAAAAAACTAAAAAATGAGAAAACTCCACATAGATAACGTTGTAACAATAAGCAAGCCCGCGTAAGTCAGCATAAATTAAAGTCGGAGTGAGTCACGAATTGATATTTAGCTTGTTAGTTTTTCTTTGGAGTTAGGAAAACCAAACAACGCGGAGGAAATTAAACTAACCCTCAAATCAAGGGTTAGACCCAACAAACTCTGCTCTCATGTGCCGCCTAGTCTCTTATCATATTATTATAGAAGATTATATACTTTATTTGCTTTCAGTTTCTTGTTCATCTTCTTTTTTTAATTAATTTACAAGGTGTTAAAAAAGGTCTCTATAATTGCAAGCTCATGCACTGTTCGACTTGCTTAATCTTGCTTCGATCCTGAAAGCTAGCCGTGCCTTGAAAGTGAGACAAAAGGTGAGCTTGCAATGATAGAGACATGTGAATAATTGCCCAAGGTGTTAAAAAAGGTCTCTATCATTGCAAGCTTACTGTTCGTCTTGCTTCGACGGCTACCTTTCAAGGTGGTGCAGGGAATTGTGAAGGAGACTATTAGCCTTTGCTAGTTGTCAATCAATGTTATTATGTTACTAAGTGGGGGACTACAGAGTAGGTTATCACGTGACCCAAATTAATATATCTTATTTATTCCAGGAAAAAACATGGTATTTAAATGGCGAGGCAAACCACTGTTTGTCCGACATCGTACCGATGAAGAAATAGAAGACGTACGATCAGTAGATGTGCAGAGTCTGCGTGATCCCCAAGATGATTTGGAACGTGTAAAAGATGATAAATGGCTGGTCCTTATTGGAGTGTGTACCCATCTGGGATGCGTCCCCATCTCTAATGCTGGAGAATTTGGTGGATATTACTACCCCTGTCATGGCTCTCATTATGATGCATCAGGGAGAATAAGAAAAGGGCCTGCACCTCTGAACCTGGAAGTTCCTGAGCACTCCTTTGATGGCAATCTATTAATTGTAGGATAAAGATGATTTACAGCTTGTGACGATATTTGAAATCTAATTGTATATTACTGGCTTGACTGGCTTTTATTGGATAACTATGAGTACACATCTTTATGCATTCAAAGGATTGGGTCTGTTTTTACTGTTGTATTGATTTGTTGTGAGTTTTGAGATGCGAGGATTTTAAAGAGAGATTTGTGTAAAATTGTACAATGGATCAATAAACATCAGACGTCGACAATGTAATTTTGAAAAAAATATTTCTTGGTTTTGTCGATACTTATATTTTTACAACCATTACTCCCTGTAAGGGACTCTTCCTTGAGGTTTGCTGCACACGAACTACCACTACATACAACTCTCAACTCACAAGGTTGATGTTCACGGAGGGAGGAAAACCGGAGAAAAAACCCTCGTGGCAAGAGAGAGAACAACATGAAACTCAACTCAGTCACATGACCCAGCTACATGACCCTTGATTTGAACTACAGTACATAGCTGTACGTGAGCAGAGTGCGTAGCGAACACCAAGCATCTGGGGGGCACGCCTAGGCGGGGGAAAAAAGCCAAAATCAAAGTCGCCGTAATTTCTTAGGGGGGGGGGGGGGACACACATTAAAAAAAAACCAACGATTACCTAATCCCAAAATCAATAGGTGCACGTTCCCCCTCCGCACGCCAGTGGCTGTGAGAGATCAGTGGGAAGAGTCGGGGTCCGGCCCCCCTGCCACACATGAGGTTGATCATTCTATCCCAGTATTTTATTTAAATTTATGCTGGAGATTTCGCAAATAAAAAAAATGCATGATGGAAAGAAAATTCATGATGAAAAAATTCAATCTATGTTACGGGGCCAAAGCGTTGATCGATTACCGAATGTTACATGATGGCTACAAATACGAGCCAAAAGCTACAAGTTATTTGTATATATTCATAAATATTTACCCATGATATTGTTCTATAGGTTTGCGACGAGAAAAAGGCTGGACTTGCAATACTTATGCATGATTGCAAGTCATTCTGCCTTAAATACGCATGCTCGTTTTGGAATTGTAGCGTTTCTAGTTAAAAGTTAGTCTGCCAGGGAATTCAAAACGTTAACTAGTTTTTAGGATTGTATTTGTTGCTTGATAAAACCAGGACCATACTTCCAGACATCGAGTGCTGTAGCATCGTATGGACTTACGGCTACGCTGGAGATTTCGACCCCAACACCGCTATCCGGGAGGAACAGTTACAGACTGATCAGGAAGCTCGGCCGAAGCCTAAGGGAGAGGTTAGTCGGCCCCTAGACCGTAGATGATTAACCCCTTGCTATGACCAGCAAACCCGGTATGTCGATTGTGTCTCTGATGACTAAGCACCTAAGGACATTCCTTTCCATGTGGGACTGATGCGTTTTGAAAAACTGGGCGCGATACAAATTTCACACGCAAACTCAATACACGTAAAAAGCCAAAGTACGTACAAAAAGGTAAAATTTCAGCTTAAAATATTTGACACAGGAGAAATATATGAATCATACTCGAAATATGACCTTGAAAATTTAAAAAAATATGCAGGCCGGACAGGTGCTCCTTTTACTTTTGGAATTCATTTTGACACTGGTGCTTGATTAACGGAGTGTTGGTCATGTGACTGTTAGTGCGAATTAATGGCGTCCTATTCAAAACGTCGATTCCATTCATATATGCTAAATAGCTTCTAATACCTTTTTCTTTTTTTTTCTTTTTTTTGCGATATGTATTTAATAGAATTTGAACTTTGAAGACAGTTACACATTAACGTGATAAAAATGTTCCACGTCGTTGAAGAGCTAGGCAAACTGAAGCTCACATCTTGCATGCCAAACAGCCCGGCAAAGTTTCTCACCACTGGTATGGGTTGAAAATGAAAAAAAAACACAAAATGCCGGACAGCAAAATCTGTGGTGTAAAATATTACAAAAAACATAAATGGCGAATATAAAATACTAGTATGTCGGTGTAAACGGATAACGTATAAAAATCAATAAATAAATGTTGAAGACTATTTACCAGTTGCCATTTTTACGAGTGTTTTGCCTACAGGGATGTGTGCGCATGCGCATGCCAAGCGCCAATATTTTCTTGAGATTGACTTCCATTTAGTTCCACTTACCCTACATGTAGAAGTGATTTTCAAAATAAACCGTCAGGGTTGATAGGCACTTTAATATTTTGTCTCTGCCCAGTTATTTTCAAGTAAATTTTGGTCGCCATTTTGAGAACTGCTGATGCTCGGTGAATAATTGTTAAATATATAAACAAAATAATAATTAAAAAGAAATCCAAATAAATAGAAAGTGCCCTCCACATGCCATACTCCCGAGACATCCGCACACTGCATCTGGGTCTTCGTATGGACTTCGGACATGACGCAAAGTCATGTTCTAGCGCCCGGAGATATCAGGGGAGAGACTAGCCGGCCCCCAGACCATATCAGCTAGCCCCTTGCACAACCTGCCACGCCCTGGCACATCGATTTGAAGTGGGAAATAATCCAGTCTTTCTAATGCTTGGTTCTCACGGCTATTGTTGTGGTAATAACTTGAAACCCGTGGTCCAGTGGATAAAAACTTAACTTCAAAGACACTGAGTTAAGCCCGAGAGAGCGAGATCATTACCTGGA
Source organism: Anthopleura xanthogrammica (assembly GCA_964019055.1). Taxonomy (NCBI): domain Eukaryota; kingdom Metazoa; phylum Cnidaria; class Anthozoa; order Actiniaria; family Actiniidae; genus Anthopleura; species Anthopleura xanthogrammica. Next base: position 27,046,546 of record OZ025207.1, read on the forward strand.
AGGGTGACTTGAGATCTATACCTACTCAAGCTTTTATTTCTTTTTCTTTTTTTTTTCTTTTCTTTTTTCTTTTTCCTTAAAGATATTTCAATAGATATAGGGCTTTCCTGATCTTGCTGGCAAATCGTCATTGTGTAAGCGATTCCTGTCTACCCACATACTTTGCACAGTCTCTGCATGGGCGGCAGAGTTTAGAAAAAGTTCTCCAAAAGTTTGACGATGCAGTTCAAGGTCGAGCGAAAAATGTTTTACTAGTGCTGAATGGAAAAATATATTTAGCTTGTAAACTGTTAATGTCTGGTGGTTACGAATAGTTGGGACTGCATTGGTGTGTTGAATACAACAAGTGAAGAAGAAGGAAACTTTTAAGTTTAAAAACACCGTGTAAAAACGTTTGTACTGACGTTTTGGACGTTAGTTCTTCGTCGCTAGTAAAAAAAAAATCAGGTCCCTTTCAAACCCACTACTGGCGTTATTTGTCTTGAACTTTATTTAGTAGTTTTAAAAGATCACGACTTAACAATGATATTACTTGTAAATCTTAAAAGCTTGGACATATCTTTGAGTGACATTTGACTTCCAAAAATAGGAATAAGGAAATCCCCACATGTCGATTCGATCACAAATATTAAAAAAACAGGAACAAGAAAAGCGAGTCTAGTTTTATAATACTGAAACAGGAAAACCGAGGTATTTATATATGACAAGTCTTATCAAACAGTTCGTTGCGACGCTAACAAGGTTTGCTGGCCGTCAATACATAGTAGTAAACAGCTTATTCCATTGTTTTATTCTATTTTTACCTCGACTGTTAGTCACTAATTATACAACTTTGTTTCACGGGCCAACAGTAATCACTCTATTGAGAATAACTGGGATTGTTCTGTAAGCAGAAGTCTCGATACCTTATTAGGACCTATCACACCACGTGACACTACACGGTTTATTCTGTGGTCACCCCTTAACTTCTTTTCTTCCACACCTAGTGGTCTTCCAAGTACGACATTTCTTGGAAGAAGGAAAGATTGAGACGATATCAAAACTCAGGTGAAAGAAGTAATCCAGTTTGAAGGGTAAGGATTCCCACTTCTTTCATACATCCATGCAGGTTGATCAAACATCATTTTTAATCGTTTTTTTCTTCTTTTGTGATGCGTTCAGTGTTCTGAGACTCTGTATTCAACACGACTAAACTCGGCTATAATTAGCAAAACTTTTAGTCAGTTTACTAATATGCAACGCCAGTATCATTTTTTTTTTTTGGATTAAATAATATAACATGGACTTCCATTTTTGAATTTTAAACCTTTATATCTCTGAAATGAGAAGCCCATATCGTGTAAAACTGTGCCATCGTATCATACCCTACATGTAGAAGTGATTTTCAAAATAAACCGTCAGGGTTGATAGGCACTGTAATATTTTGTCTCTGCCCAGTTATTTTCAAGTAAATTTAGGTCGCCATTTTGAGAACTGCTGATCAAACTTACTGCACGATAATATGTAAAAAATTGGTCAAGATCATTCAGTGCTGCATTCACTTAGAGTGTAATAACCATTTTTTTGTCATTCATCTGTATTTTTTTTTCAGATAACGTGAACTAAAAAAGATGAAAGTGATAATACTTATAATTTTCCTTTCTGCTGGCGTCAGTTTCGGCTGGGAATTCGAAGAAATGGAGATTCCTCCCTATCGAAGGCGATGTCAAGAAAAAAGAGGTAAAAAATATTATGGTTGGATGCAAATGAGATGCTAATGAAACAACAAGCAGTCTAAATCCGTTAACCTCACTTGTATGATTCCTTAGAAAAATAAATACCTGATTGCGGGCTCAACTGTAATAACCGCTGTTGATGTTCTTTTTAGAGACTTGAAACTGTATTTGTTTGTTTGTTGTTTTTCTTTTCTTTTCTTTTCTCTTCTCTTCCTTTCTCTTCTCGTCTCTTCTCTTCTCTTCCTTTCTCTTCTCGTCTCTTCTATTCTCTTCTTCTCACTTCTCTTCTCTTCTATTCACTTTTCTTCTTTTCTTTTCTCTTCTCTACTCTTCTTTTCTTTCCTTTTCTTTTCATCTTTTCTTTACATTTTATCTTTTCTTTTCGTTTTTTCTTTTTTTTTTCTTCTACTCTATTCAACTTTACTTCACTCGACTCGACTCAACTCAACTCTAATCCTATTCAATCCTAACCTATCCTATCCTATCCCATTCTATTCTATTCTATTCTATTCTATTCTATTCTATTCTATTCTATTCTATTCTATTCTATTCTATTCTATTCTATTCTATTCTATTCTATTCTATTCTATTCTATTCTATTCTATTCTATTCTATTCTATTCTATTCTATTCTATTCTATTCTATTCTATTCTATTCTATTCTATTCTATTCTATTCTATTCTATTCTATTCTATTCTATTCTATTCTATTCTATTCTATTCTATTCTATTCTATTCTATTCTATTCTATTCTATTCTATTCTATTCTATTCTATTCTATTCTATTCTATTCTATTCTATTCTATTCTATTCTATTCTATTCTATTCTATTCTATTCTATTCTATTCTATTCTATTCTATTCTATTCTATTCTATTCTATTCTATTCTATTCTATTCTATTCTATTCTATTCTATTCCTGTTTAACAAACAATGTACACATAATAATGATAAGAAAACAAAATTATTCGAAATACAGTTACAGGGACTGAATGTAGAAACGACAACATATACAAGAAATTTTTGTTTTTGCATTGTTTAAAGATATTTAAATCAGTTAATTTCAGTACAAAATATCAGAGACAGAGTTGCGAACTGATCATGAAAGACTAACAAAATTGAAAATAAATTTAAGTTTAAAATCTGTATTACCAAGATGTGACTGCTGATATTATGATGATAATGTGATAGTTACTGGGATTTAGAAAGAGTATGCATAAACTCTCGGTTAGGATAAAGCAATTGGATAGCATTTGAATATCCCTCACCATCGGCTTCATACGTTACTGTTTTATGCTTCGAGCGTCAATTTTATTGTCATGGAACCCTCAAACACTTTCTAGGCCGATAAATGTGAAGGCACGGCTAACTCAAAGAATTTAGGGTCCCGATCCGAAGGGAGGATATTCCTTAGATACACTCTACTCACATAAGATTGTGGTGAGCCAAGGTATCGAGTATTGACCGACACCCGTGAGGTCAAAGGCCAGTGCACTACAGCTACCTGATTAACTTTGCTGTTTGTTTGTTTGTTTGACTGGTTGCTTTAACTTTAACTTTTAAGGTTTGAGTGGTTGGTGGATCAACGAACTGAACTCTACTGTTTGTATCAAGCAAGCTCAAGATAGAACTCTCACTGGCTGGTATTACTCTATTGTTGGCACGACACACCAAAGGTGGTGGCCATTAAGAGGAATGAATGGACGATCACAACCTTCTGCCTTTGGATTTGTTGTCAATTGGCTGGTTAGTAGTCTTGTTTTAATAGATTTACACCTAATTACAAGAACGTTGTCATATAAAAATATAAAATAACAAAATAACAAATAACAAGATTATCTCAAAAATATCAGTCTATACCTTGAAAACAGTGAAATAATTACATCTGTTTTGCAAAAATAATAAATCACGTAAACCACAGGTATCCCAAGCTTCCCAATTTTTAAGTACGAGGGATACTCCACCACGATACTCGCTCAATATTGCTGCAAATGACCTGAAACTTCACAGAGACTCAAAGCAAAACACGAAACACAAGTAGGGACATTTATTTTTGTGATTTACTGATTTTTAATTTTTTCGAAAAATCGCCATACATTGCCTTATAAGTTCGATAGGAAACCACAGAAACCCAGCTTGGGATACCTGTGCGTGAACGAGAACCGGTATCAATGTTTCCCAACGGCAACGGCTCACAGCGGGCAATAATATGTTATCTACTGGGAAATAACAAAACCGGAAGTGATTTCACCGGAAACGTAAGAGTTTGTCTAAGTTTTTAATATCACATAATTAAAAAATCTAATAATTTTGTTGTGTTCTTTGACAGTTGGTATATAACAAAACACTTACACTTACACACTGTTTCCCTCGGTCCCAGTCAAAAGTGTTAAATATCCCGAGATAGCGAACCAATGAGAACACAACATCTATGTAGGTTCCCACGTTGATATACACTAATTATTATTGTCACGAAAGAGGGATACATATGCCTCTTTTACTGGACAAATTTCTTGCTTCAATAGATTCTAACGTGTAATTATGTTAATCATATATGAGATAAGGGAGGTTGTTTCCATAACAGTTATTTGTTTGTGTTCAACATCGAAAAAACGTCTGAAAAATGCTTTCTTTAGTCAAAAGTTAGTTCAATTTTTGTGATAGAAAATACAAAAATACCTCCCCAGTCTACTCCCACTGAATTTGAAAACGAGCATGATCAGCCACTTGTTTTATTTCATTATTGAGTTTCACCTATGAAGTTTTTTTTGTAGACAAAGTTTGAAGAAAAGTTTATTGCAGGATCTATGGGTCCTGAACCACCTTATGTAATGACGGGACCAGCAGGTTTCTAAGCCCTTAACATTTCATTCGAAGCACTTCAGGAATTCTTCCCTTTATCTCTTTACACCATAAAACATTTTATTCTAGTTCTAAACATGTTTGTTGAAGACTCAAAGATACAAATTCTGTCGATGGTCACTTGCAATTGAAAGTTTTTCTTCATAACTTTGACTCATTTGAGATATACATAGATAAAATGTACTCTCTTTAATTTTCTCAGAATGGTTATTCTTGCACTGCATGGTCTGGTCAAGGTTACGTTGTAGATGGTAAAGAAATGTTGATAACAACATGGGTCCTCACGACTAAGAAACCTCTTGAAGATAACTGGGCATCCACCCTGGTCGGCAAGGATACTTTCCGCAGACTCCGTATCAAGCGAAATTAGATTGTTTTAACCTCGTTAACCTCGTAGGGACAGTGATACACTGTAATTTTAGACATAAGATAAAAGATAAATAAGTAAGCGGTACACCTAAATCCAATATGGTGGACGATCCAGAGAGACTAGAGGGAAAACTATGAAACGAAACATCCAGGGCCATATCTACAATTTCTCTAGGAGAGAAGGACCAAACACATATATAATTCGCATAGATGCCATATTGTTGCTTTGGAGTTGGTCCTGGATGCCTAGTTTCTTGTAATTTGCCCTAGGCTCCCACGGCCGAGCGTCATATTTGACTTAGAAAACAAGTAAAACAGATAATACAAAGGCAGCGCTTTCAAGCAAAGTTAGTAAAATAAATCTGGGATTCAACAAATGTTATCGAAAAAACTGTAGCTAATGGAAATAAATGAAACTTTTGTCATTGATTAAATGGTTGTTAACTGGCAAGAACTTGGAATGAAGGAAATGTCTTTAGCTCTGTTCAACCTGATCAAAGCGGACAGGAAAATAGAACGAACTCTTTGCTCTGGTTTACTGAGGAGAAATAGGATAACACCTGGTGACTCGGGAAAACACTTGCAGGAATTAGCAGTTTGCAAAAACGGAAAAGGCTCTAATAATCAATGACTAAAGTTTTTTTCTTGTTGTTCTGATGGAAATCTATATAAAGACTGCTATTCGCACTGTTTGGCTAGAGATTGGGTTACCTGTGCCCTTCCTATGCATGTTGACTTCAGTTCGTAAACAAACAGATCAAATTCCCAATGATAGTTCGCTAGATTTAAACGTTCAATCTATCTGCTAAGATAGGTAATCGACCTTATTTTTTCCTTCCAATTTCTATTTTGATTAGTTCTTTGTCATTTTGTTTAGTTTTGAAGCGAATCCTGTAATAAATTGATATTTGAACTTCAAGAGTTTACTCGGCGAAAGACGACTTTGATCGCAAGACATATCATTTCGCTCATTGATAATGAAAACTTGAAGTCTGGCTTTTGTCGTAAGTAAGTGTTTTTCTCCGTGAATCTTTCCACCTACGAGTCTTCAAATTGGTAAAAATCGCATATGTTGACAAAACTCGAACATAAGCGTTTCGGTTTTGTTACTTCGAATAAAGATTTGACTCAATGAAATTCTAGTTAGGGACTGGTCAGAAATTAGCAGGAGGAGGGGGGTGGAGATTTGAAAATGAAGTGACCCTCCCTAGGAATAGGAATGAAATTTCCTGACCCTGCCCATTGAGTAAGCCTAAAAAATCATGACCAATCATGCATAATGGAAAGAAAATTCATAATGAAAACACTTACTGGATGAAAAAATTCAATCTATGTTACGGGGCCAAAGCGTTCATCGATTACCGAATGTTACATGATGATATGGCTACAAATTCGAGCCAAAAGCTACAAGTTATTTGTATATATTCATAAATATTTACCCATGATATTATTCTATAGATTTGCGACGAGAAAAAGGTTGGACTTGCGATACTTATGCATGATTGCAAGCTCGCATGCACGCATGCTCGTTTTGGAATTGTAGCGTTTCTAGTTTGTTCTATTTAAAAGTTCGTCTGCCAGGGACTTCAAAACGTTAACTAGTTTTTAGGATTGTATCGAGACATCGAGTGCTGTAGCATCGTATGGACTTACGGCTACGCTGGAGATTTCGACCCCAACACCGCTATCCGGGAGGAACAGTTACAGACTGATCAGGAAGCTCGGCCGAAGCCTAAGGGAGAGGTTAGTCGGCCCCTAGACCGTAGATGATTAACCCCTTGCTATGACCAGCAAACCCGGTGTGTCGATTGTGTCTCTGATGACTAAGCACCTAAGGACACTCCTTTCCATGTGGGATGCGTTTTGAAAAACTGGCTGCGATACATATTTCACACGCAAACTCAATACACGTAAAAAGCCAAAGTCTTGACATACAAAAAGTACGTACAAGAAGGTAAAATTCCAGCTCAAAATATTTGACAAAGGACAAATATATGAATATGACCTTGAAAATATTATTGAATTTGTATGAGAAAATATTCAGGACAGATGTTATTTTCGCTTTTGGAGTTCATTTTGACACTGGTGCTTAATTAAATGTTCCACGTCGTTGAAGAGCTAAGCGAACTGAAGCTGACATCTTGCATGCCAAACAGACCGGCAAAGTTTCTATCTCACCACTGGTATGGGTTGAAAATGAAAATGAAAATAAACACAAAATGCCGGACAGCAAAATCTGTGGTGAAAAATATTACAAAAAACATAAATGGCGAATATAAAATACTAGTATGTCGGTGTAAACGGATAACGTATGAAAATAAATAAATAAATGTTGAAGACTATAGACCAGTTGCCAATGCCTTTCCATGTGGGATGCGTTTTGAAAAACTGGGCGCGATACATATTTCACACGCAAACTCAATACACGTAAAAAGCCAAAGTCTTGACATACAAAAAGTACGTACGAGAAGGTAAAATTCCAGCTCAAAATATTTGACAAAGGACAAATATATGAATTATGAAATATGACCTTGAAAATATTATTGAATTTGTATGGGAAAATATTCAGGACAGATGTTATTTTCGCTTTTGGAGTTCATTTTGACACTGGTGCTTAATTAAGGGAGTGTTGGTCACGTGACTGTTAGTGCGAATGGCGTCATACTGGAAAAGTCAATTCCATTTATACGCTAAATAGCTTCTAATACCTATTTTTTATTTGCGATATGTATTTAGTAGAATTGAACTTTGAAGACAGTTACACATTAGCGTGATAAAAATGTTCCACGTCGTTGAAGAGCTAGGCGAAATGAAGCTGACATCTTGCATGCCAAACAGCCCGGCAAGGTTTCTATCTCACCACTGGTATGCCGATTGAAAATGAAAATGAAAATAAACACAAAATGCCGGACAGCAAAATCTGTGGTGAAAAATATTACAAAAAACATAAATGGCGAATATAAGATACTAGTATGTCGGTGTAAACGGATAACGTATAAAAATCAATAAATAAATGTTGAAGACTATTTACCAGTTGCCAATGTTTACATTTTTACGAGTGTTTTGCCTACAGGGATGTGCGCGCATGCGCATGCCAAGCGCTAATATTTTCTTGAGTTTGACTTCCATTTAGTTCCATTTCCCCCTGAAACTTTACGTATTTTTGGAAGTAACAATAAGCATTCTTTCTATATATAATGAATTGGCACATTTCGTCACTCGTTGTGTCTATACCAGGATGCGCGCGCATTGTGCATGTATATAAAATGGTATGACGAAGCGATGCAACACGTCAAAGATACTTAACTTGACTTACATTTTGGATCGAGGAATGTGAGAAAAGCCGGCGATGTTATCGTTGCCATGGCTACAGCAGTGTTGATGAACCATTCAAAACAAATGCTTAGAAAATGTATATAAGGAATTATAAATGAGTAAACAGCGGTGTTGACAATAAAAAGTGTTAATTCACACACTTACCATTAATCATCCTTTGCTGAACGACGTCGAGTAAACTTCGTCACCTACTTTAATGACCTATGTAACTATATTTATAAACTGTAAACTCGATAAAAGTGAAAGTCACCTTGAAGAGTAAACAAGAAAAATATCCTACAAACAGACAAGAAAAAAAGATCTTGTAATTCTGTGTCCAGTTCAAATGTCAACGATGTCTGCGACTGCAGGTAAGATGATACATATCGTGTAAAAAGTTTTCTTTTTTCAAATTTAGACTTACTTGGATATTATGGTTGATAAACCATCATTTATATTCACAATATCATTATCCTCAAGTATTTCAGAAAAAGTGCTACCAAGCAAATTGACGAAAAAATTTGTCACCAAAATGTTGCGTTGCAGATCGCACGCCGAAGAGGCCTCTTTTTTAAATAATTTATATTAAAAGCTCACAGGAAGATACAAAAATAATTTTACTTTTTCTCGATAAAAGTTTTGTCATTTCTTATACATTTCACTGTTACTGCTCGTATTACTGCATTGGAATATCTGAGTACTTCTTTCCTCGATATAAGGCCCCGTTTACACCGCGACGCGGTTTTATTCGAAACCGTCATTTTCTACTCACAGTTTTTTTACGTTTACATAACATCAATTGAATATGTAATAAAACCGTGATGTTTTGGAAACGCTGTTTGAGTCTAATACTACATACCGTTCTCATGTAAACGCTATGTAACCGTATTATTTTCGACCCAGTTTCTTGCTCATTAAACGTATTCATTAAGCGTATTCAAACGAAACCGGGTCCGAGGAAACGGGGCCTTATTCATTTTTATGCATACATTCAGTATATTATTAATAAAAATAAATAAAATAAATTGAAGAAAAAAAAAAACGAATCGAAAAACAAAGCTGTTTAATTTTCGCGAAAAAGGTTCCTTTCAGTCCTAGAGTTCTGGGGAAGCACGGGTGGCGTAGCGGTGAGAGCGTTCACCTCTCACCAAGGCGACCCGAGTTCGAGCCTCGCTGGGCTCGGTGTTGTATGTGAGTAGAGTTTTCTAGTTTGTTTTCTCCTGTGCTTCGAGGGTTTTCCTCCGGGTTCTCCGGTTTTCCTCCCTCCGTAAAATTCAACTTTTAAATTCCAATTGGAATAACAGTGGACGAATAGCTACTTCTGTAGAGGAGCCACTGCTAAATCCCTTTTTTTTTCCCTATATTGTTATTATTTTTTAATTCTCAGAAAGGCAGAAATTATCAACCATTGGAAACCTTATTTCCAACTGTATATGAACGAGCTGTTCCTATATATCGTATGCTGTTGTTGGCAATAAATCAAGCCTGTAAAACTTAACATAATTAATTGTCCACTGTTTTCTAGTCATCGGCATTTCTCTTTGACCATTTGCCAAACTGGGAAGAAAATTGTTGTATTGTTGTCGACCTCCCTCTGTGTTGAACTGGGACGCTTAAGCGCTTTTTTGCCACCAAGCAAGTAATACTGCATAAATCTACTTCATGATTTAAACGAAGCGCTATAGAGTAGTGCCCATAGGAAGCCCAATTTAGATAAAAGTGAAAAAGGCAAGCAGAAATACAGTAAAATAATCACGTTTTGCGTGGTTTTGTTCCTCGGGTCCCTCATCATGCAGAAATTGCCCTAAACCAAGATGATGACAGTAACAAGATAAGAAATATTTTTAAAAAGTTCAGTGCTTATTATAGAAGCCTAGTGGAAAATGAAACCTATTTTCCTCGACGTTCTCAACCGAAACTTACTGAAACATACGGTACTAACTTACAGCATGTGCATGGTACGACATGCCGTAACATTCAAATGACTACCAGTTGTCTTCCAGTAATTCATCCAATCACAAAGCTTACTTACGGCTACGGTAAGATACGGTGCGTCTACAGTATATACGAATTTGTCGTGTCGTTCCTAACCCATACGAAAACCGCTCTATGTAGTTTATTGACATGAACGGTCAGGTGATAAGGTAATCTAGGCTTGCCGTGCATTATGTCAAAACTAGATTTAAAATAAAAGGAATTTTAGAATGAAACAACAAAAGACAACGTCGCCATGTTGGCTGACATAGCAAAAAGGACCAAATCCTACCTATACCTATTTTATCAGTTGTTAAACCTGATGAAAAGATTGATTTCCTAGACAGATAATATCTAATATATATATATATATATATATATATATAAATCAGCCAGCCAATAATTTAGTTCATAAAACAAAAAACTAAAAAATGAGAAAATTCCACATAGATATCGATGTAACAATAAGCAAGCCCGCGGCTCGTATGTTAGTGAACTGCACTGATCATGATGCGATGCTAATGTGGGCAAATGTATGTAAAAGATTTTTCAAATTTTATCGAACCCTGAAACAAATTAAGTCAGCATAAATTAAAGTCGGAGTGAGTCACGAATTGATATTTAGCTTGTTAGTTTTTCTTTGGAGTTAGGAAAACTAAACAACACGGAGGAAATTAAAACCCTGGAATCAAGGGTGCAGAGACCCAACAAACTCTGCTCTCATGTGCCGCCTAGTCTCTTATCATATTATTATAGAAGATCATATACTTTATTTGCTTTCAGTTTCTTGTTCGTCTTCTTTTTTGAATTAATTTACAGGGCAAATGAATATTGTATAGGTAATATAGAGAAAATGTCTCGTTTGCACTATAGACCAAAAGGCTTACAGACTCAATCTGCAGTTCAACCGTTAGGGAACTTTCCACAGTTATGGGATCCAAAGAGCTTGCATGTCACTTGGTTCAATTCGAAAACAATACAGCACAGAAAATGAATGCGATGATATCTGGTACCTTAGAAACAGCGGAATAAAAGAATATTTTTTTTGATAGCCCTGGTTAAAATTTGGATGGCTTTGAATCCATGCAGCTCTCTTGCGACTATTAGTACGAGTGCGTACAGGCTATCGAAAGACGAAGCCGACAGGCTAATGAAAGACGGTGCTACAGGCTATCGAAAGCTTCACCAATATCGATTCTGCGAGAATCGCTTAAAACGATACGAAAAGTGATAATGTTGGAAAATCAGAAATATGTTAATAACGGTTTCTTTTCTACCATATGAATTTGCGGAGACTTTTGAAAATGCCGAATATAAGTTTAGTCGGTATTTTGAGTATTTGCTTGTATGTCAAGAGCAAAATATAAGCAGATGTGACACCTTTGCACCAGGAATATCCAAACGAGGTCCAAATCAAGAAAACCTTAGTCGACATCTTTAAAAGAATATCTCCTTGAAAAAAGTGACATTTTGATCGTTATCTCGAATATAATTACGATTAACATATGATGGGGCCTTTGTGAGAAGTACAATACTAAGTAAAGAATATGTATGTATGATGATCCTCGATTATCTAAGATAACTACGAGATAAAGTTAACGACAAGTAGAGAGAGACAGATGAGTTACTTTTCAGGCGTTTGTTTACGGTTACAATTAACATTATGGGCAGAAGGAAAGTCTAGTGAGTTAGTTTTGGCCCCTAGAATTAACAAGTAAAGTAGAAGCTTGAAATTTTGAGACGCGACAATTAAAGAAAACGTTATTTTGCAGTCAAAAATAGTAAACCTTTCCTCACAACGCGCCGAATTTTTTTTTCTTTTTTTGACCGTTAAACTCATTGGCCAAGTTTATCTTTTAATTTCCAGCCAAGAAGCTCATTTCAAATTGAGATTGACGTTATTTAGTTTTTCTTAATGAAGTCCTTTGTTGAAATTTTCATCGAAAGGTAATGGATGATTCAGTCAAAATGTTCTCTTCTCGACAGGTGCAACACAGTTTTAGAGCTCATTTATTTACAATTAAATGGGTTCTCGCCGAAGAGAATAGCCAATCAAATAGCCCATTGACTTACCGTATGAATGACATAGGGAAAGTAGCGACCATTAAGGTCACTATGTTGTATAAAGATTTTAAGTTCAGACTGTTGTTTTTGCCCTGCTCAATTCAGGACATCGTATTGGTATAAAATTTAAGGTAAACTTGATTTATTTTTATTTATTTTTAGCTGTTTATAATTCCAAACCAATTCAAAAATTCGTGAACGAGGTCTTTAAGAGTTCCAGGAAATTATTCTTAATTTCACTGATAAAAAAAATCGATAAAATTACTGCCAAGCGTCGAGCATTTTGAAGAAAAAGTGGAAGCTAAAAAAAACAACGAAAATCGCCAAACATTTATAAGCAAAAAGGTTATTTTACGGTGCGCAGAAAGAAAGTTGAAAAATGTTGTATAGGATTTGAATCTTTGACTTAGCGGATAAGAGTACAGGACAATATTTAATCACACGATCAGTAGAAGAATTGAAAAGAAGAAAGTTCGATTACAACGGAAATATGAGTTTATTGGGTCAAAAGATACTGATTGCTCGAAAAATTTGGAGAAAATTTTACACTTGTCTGTAATTATTTTGCAAATTTTTCTCCAAATTGGTTTCTTTTGTCGTATAAAAAATGATATTTACAGTATTTTCAGCAAGGATCAGGGATAACGAGGAAGTAAGAATATGGGAAGTTGCAGTTCTAAATTTCTAACTTGGTACCGTTCTCGGTATTTTGTCACCGCTTGATAAAGTACCTTACATCTTATTCAAAAATTTCTGTTTACTTCTTTATTTACTATTTAGGAAACAGATTCTGGTGCTAAGGGTCTCATCGAATAAAACTCAGTAGTGACCGTGATTTTTATAAAAAGTTTGAAACCGAATACCGAATGGAACTGCTAGAATTGTCCGGGTGAAATTATAACGAAAATATTTACTGAAGCCAATATAAACCAGGTTTAACCAAAATTTGGAGCCATCTTTTAATGAATGCAGAATATTTTTTCTTTACTTTTGCCTTACATTGTATATTTTTAGTATGTTAATGTGTGATTCGCTGTGCAGAATATGATCAGGTTTCGATCCTTTCTGAATTACAGTGTAGTGGCGTAGTTTAGAACCAAAATGTTATCATGTTATATCAACACTTGTCTTTATTTATTTCTTATATTGTTTCAGGAGTAGCAGCAAAAGTTGAATCAAAACAAGAAGAAACAAAACTAAAAAAAAGATGTCGTCAGATAAAAAACCAACTTTATCATCAGTCGTGAATTGCGTTCGAAAAATACGAAAAATGGCCGCAAGAAACGAACTGCAAATCCCTCGAGAAGACTTGCTTGCAATTCTCAAACCAATATACATCGTTTCGTCATTTATTGGACACAGAAATAAAAACTACCATCCTTGGCTTGGAAAATTTGGACTTGTACTATGGATTTCAAATATTTTGATCCACTTTTCGTTGGACTTTTACGACGCTACGTATAAATACGGCTGGGCTTGGGCCACAGCTATAGCAGTATTTTTGATTTCGTTTGCTTCAGGGACTTGTATGATCATAAGAGACACTATACCGTGGATTGAGGATGCTTTGGAAATCTTATACGTGGATGGAAACTTTACAGAAACCTTAGAAAAAGCGCGAAAACTTGCCAAGGTAGGAATATAATTAGAAGGTAGCTCGGTATGATATTAAAAAAGTTGTTTGACAAAGGGAAATGTTCAAGTTAAATATTTAGATAAAACCGTCTTTGAGTAACTGAGTCGGCTGATGACATGATAGACATGCAAGAAGCTTGAAGACATGCCGGGTTTGATGAGGGACTTAGAAAGCCGACGTTTTGCGGACCTTTTGAATTCAGCACTTTTAATATGAAAGAACGGCTGTACTGAAAAAGTAATGTCTGATGGAGATGACGGGTATATTTCGGTTTTCGTTCAAGCTGTGTAAATCGACGTTACTTTGATAATGTTTTGGGTTTTTGAATTTTTTCGCCATTTTAAAAATATTTATTTTAGAATAAATTTCAATATTTCAAAAGCCTCCCAAAAGCACCCATCCCAAATAGATAAAATTTCCATTTTGAAAACAAAATTACATCAAACTATCGTTTTTTCTTTATTTTTTCTTTCCGAAATATATCTTCGAAAAAAAGTGGTTTTATAGAAAACTATTAAAGAATTTTTTAGCTTTTTGATCTAATATTTGATCAAAAACCGTGAGCTTGAAAAATATTTTTTTCAAGATTTCTTTGTTGCAAAAGTTCTAAAATCAATCACTTATGGTCAGTAAACTGATTGTAATAATTATCAGTTCAGAAATTATCGTTCACTTTGCGTTAAATGTTAAATACTTTATCCTGATTATCATTAACACTTGATAAGAAGTAATTGTTTTTTATTAAAGCGAATGATTGACAAATACAATTTTCAAAAAGCACTCTAAAAACCTTATAAAAATATTTTTTTTAAACGTTTAAAATATCTTGCTGTCGGCAATCTCATATACTTCTACCACAAGCAAGAAGTTTAAGTATCTTATGTACTAAAATTAATGAAAACAGCTCCTTTTTTTCTCTGAAAGCCTGTGAGATTTGTATACATATGCTGTTTATATTTTTCTTGATTTCAATACTTGAATTTAGGTTCGGGTTTGTTTCTTTATTCTCTTGTTGTTTCCTTCGTTTCCCACTTCCTCCTTTTTTTTGGATTTAGTCTTTTTATTTACAAATTAATATTTGTGGCTTTTTAATTTTTTTGGTTGTAAAGTCAGTTTTCCTCCATTGTTTTAGGTGCAAATTCATATTTTTGTTAATCCTTTGACGGTCAATCTATTTACTTTTAAGTTCTACTCGTATGAGAGTTGAGTCGAACATTTGTTCTTTCCTGTGCTTCGAGGATTTTTTTTCTGGGTTCTCCGGTTTTCCTCCCTCCGCAAAAATCAACTTCTAAATTCTAATTCGATCTAGAAGGGCCTAGAGGAAAATTACTCTATATAATAATTTTAGAAACCCTACCAAACTTGTGGGGTTTTCATACTATTTAAATATAGGAACTTAATCCCACAACTAAAAGCCCAGCTATTCTTTTGTTTTCTTTTTCCTGTGAAAAATTCACATTGGCTTAATACAAATACGTGATTAAGTACTCTTTTTGTCGGATAATTTTATTGCTAAGCTCAGCAGCGAACAACACAAAAAAACCTCATTACAACGCGCGAGAAGAAGGCGGTGAACTGAATAAATATGTGGAAGAAATACAAGACCTGAACGATGATTATTTACCAAGTTTTTGACATATGCTTGACTTTATCCCCTATTTCCAGAAGTGTTATTTACTATATCTAAATTTAGTTTGTATTGGACGAAAACAATGCTATCAAACAGGATTTTTTTTTCTTGTGTTTTAAGGGTTAAAGTCATCCAAAAAAAACAACTTTCAAGACATTTTTACAAGTTTACAAATTTGTCATTATTTCTCCTTCTAAATTCGATTTATTTTGAGGGCTTTTGTTCGTTGAAATCCATTATTTATATTCAAAAGTTATGATGATTGAAAATGCTATATTGAGGTTTCGAAAATAATGATAATGAGAAAAAAACTATACTTTTTATCGAGAGAAATTCAACTCATCAGTTATCTGCTGCAGAAATAAACGAAGCGAGCTTACCATAGTTTATCTTATTTCATATCAACTATTTACACAAGAAGTTAAACAAAAACAGACAGATATCTTGTCTTTTTAAAAAGATGTTTCTTCCAAATGGACATTTTTCAATTTTGGAATTATTCTTTGACCCTAAGGCAATACCATTAGTGTCTCTTATTTCCAGGAAGAGAAGTGGAACTTCTTAAACATGAGGGTGGATTTAAAAAACGCCGTGAAAGTGCTTTTCCAACTGACATCATTTCTATTTATTCGTTTCCATTTTGGTGATAAAAAATGAAAATATCTCCCTTGTGTATTATTATGCTGCAAACAATGGAATATTTACAAAGTTTTTTTCTTCGTTTTAATCTTCATGGGAATGAGCTTCTGTGGTTTGATACACGTTGAAGTCCTTATCGTTAATGCATGGATCAATGCCTCACAGCACGTATTCATGATCAGTACAGAGATGTATTTTAACACTGAAATGGCTGCCCATGGTCAGTAATGATTATTGTGAAGGACGCACACCAAGAGCTACAGATTCGGTGGCTAAAATTATCCAATATTTCTAATAGTTTTCCGGCTCCTGATTTTCTATTGACTCATAGCTCGTATAGGTGCCAAAACATTTGTAAAACTGACTACGAATATCCGGTGTTTTAGTTTACTTTCCCTGCATTTTCCTGCTGCCTCACAGCTCGTGCACAGTAGGTTATAATCATAACACTGAAATAACTTCCTATTGCTTTTCTCTAGTTCTACGATGATTAATAGAAATTGTTTAAAAAATGTAGTAAAGTATAAGTAGCACTCAAGCGAAATCCGCTATATTTGCCTGGATATATATTGTATTGTATTGTCTCCACTGAGAATGAATTGCATGTCAAGCGATAGATATGATAAACGTAAACTTTAAAGCCAAAAAGAATTCTCTATATAAGATACTTCGAATTCAAAGCAGAATTAAGTAATTCTATATAATAAATTCTCGATTCAATATATAGTACAGCGTTTTGTAATTCGGGTAATTCGTTTTGTAATTTATCTCAAATGGAAGGTTTTTCCAATAACTCTTCAACCAAACTTGAAAAATGAGCTAATTATCGCTTTCTGTGTCATCGTTAGTCGGTCGAACTGATGTCTATCTCATGGAAAAGAACCCTTACATTGACCAATACACCTCAAAAATTGGGGGGGGAAAAACCCTTTAGACTCAAAGAAAGCCTTTGCTATTTGCTCAACATAATATCTTACAAACCTCACTATCCCTCCACAAACACTAGATTGTCACGGTGGGAAATCACCAGTAATTTGTGAACGAGAGCCATACAGAGGTTTTGTGCTACGAAAGAGAGACTGTAAAAGCTTTAGAAACAAAGAAAGCGTTTATTTGACTATTTGCTCAATAAATCCGGCTCTTACAACTCTCACCAAACAAAAATAAGACAATGAAATACACACTTTTGAAAAACGTAAATTGTCAAATAGTGAGTGCTGGACTTAAATCGGAGGAAAAACACAATCAAAACAGATTGAGGCACGGGATGAAGAGTTGCTAAAGATTATAACGAAAATATCTTCTGATAATTATATTCATGTGAAAAATTCCGTCTCTGATAAGAGGAGAAAATCCATGATAATTCGATCGGGATTTTTATTGTCTGATTGCAACCCACTGCAGCCTTGCAGTTCCTAGCCTTCTTCTGTGAACTAAGTACTTGCTAATTCTCCTTAAAGATAAAAAAGCAAAAATTGCAGTTACTGCGAAATGGCTTTGGAATTCACAAAGTGCTGTGATTGGACATTGTGAGCTTTTCCTCCTTTTGATTGATTGAGAGATTGATTAGGTCACGTAGCACGCTTTTACTTTATCCACATAGGAACTGAACGTCTCTGAATCCTTGGAAACAGTTATATTCAAATAAATAATGCTTCATTTTGAGGTGCTAACTACTTTAATCAACACTTTCCATTAAAGGAGTGAAAAATACATCAAGGTGTATTTGAATTCCAGACAATCTGAAAAATTATTATTGTCTCGCAATCATTTAAAAGTCAAGTTTAGATTAACTTTTTAGGTTTTAGTTTTATTGACTTCTAATTTCACTACAATTAGGAAAGCCGTTAGCTTCGAAAATTAAAACAAAATCTCCGAACATTCACGTGAAAAGGTATGAATAATTTCATTTGTGGTTCGTAATCTCTTTATTTGTGATTAGACTGAATGGAATGGCAAAAAAAAAAAACCAATTTAAAACTGAAATCACCATTAGTTTGTCAAAACCCAATCGATCAACTTTAACCAAAATGGCGGCCATGACGTCATGTACCAACTCACGAGCCTCTCTCGACATTAGAGATATATATCGAAGTAAAATTTGTAGTCAAAATCTTCATTTATCAGGCCCTAGTACCTGTAATTTTGACTAGTCAGGGTCAAGACTAATCTGCATCATGCAATTATCAACAAATCCGCTAAAAATTCATTCTTTTCTTCATACTGAAGCACTCTAAATTTCCACCACTAGTTCAAAAACGCCGCGAACACCTTGAAATTAATACGCTGATCAAACACAGACGTAAAAGAGCTTAATGAAAAATAACCGAGGGCATTGACAAAGATTTGTGACGCACTTGGAATTATAGCGGATATATTATTATAGTTAAGTGATTAACGGGTGAGTGGGTGAAAGGAAGTATAGGTGGGATTTAGTGCTCGATTGTGTTTGAAAAGATCAAGCGTAGAAGATGAGGTGTTTATTTGGGGACCTAAATTATTTGGGGGCCCGACCCCCCAGGCCCCCCACAGATTTTCTATGCCTTCCTCTGCGTCCTTGATTGTTTTTACTAACAATTCAAAAAATGAATATACTGTTGCGACAAAGATTGGGTTTCTTGACGAATAAAATGCCCAATAGATATTTCCCGAATTCAATTGAGTGACCACGAAACAACGGCTCCAAAAGTTGAGGTTGGACTTGACGTGTTAATACATTTACTGATTTTATCCTTGAAGTTTAACCTCAACTTGGAACCATTGTTTCGTGGTAACTCAAGCGAATTCGGGAAATATCTATTTCCTTCTAAATATCTCAGCGGATTTTGTGTTCCAGGGTCATACATGGACTGTATAGCAGGTGCTAGCGGCGCCTTCACATGTTTTCAGTTCGATCATGTTCGCCACTGCTGTGCTTGAGGTGGTGATTAGCGATTAACTCAATCAGTTCAAATTGATAACAAATCTCCTCTTTGATCAAAATATTTAGCTTTTCTCACTATAAGAAAGTTCCAGGTGTGATCGAACCCTGCTTAATGGACTCCCACATAATATACGGACCACCTGCTAGTTATTAAGAACACTTGTTTCCCCCCCAGCGATATACTTGCACTTATACCGTATTAACTCGATAAACCTCCGCGACGGTCTTCAAATTTTTAGTTTCGGTTGCGGCCCTTATTCGAGGCAGCACTTATCATTATTTGAGGGCGGCGCTCACCCTAGTGAGTATCGATATTAATATGGTCCTTTCCTTTGATATTTTGCTTTCATATGCGGCGCTTAGTTTGGGGCGGCCCTTATTCGAGGCAGCACTTATCATTATTTGAGGGCGGCGCTCACCCTAGTGAGTATCAATATTAATATGGTCCTTTTCTTTGATATTTTGCTTTCATATGCGGCGCTTAGTTGGGGGCGGCCCTTATTCGACGCAGCACTTATCATTATTTGAGGGCGGCGCTCACCCTAGTGAGTATCGATATTAATAAGGTCCTTTTCTTTGATATTTTGCTTTCATATGCGGCGCTTAGTTGGGGGCGGCCCTTATTCGAGGCAGCGCTTATCATTGTTTGAGAGCGGCGCTTACCCTAGTGAGTAACGATATTAATATGGTCCTTTCCTTTGATATTTTGCTTTCATATGCGGGGGGGGGGGGGGGGGGGGGGGCGCTTATACGAGTAAATACGGTAAGCGAACCCGCTACTCCGTATTTGTGAGTTGCCCATTTTAATTTATTTTTTCACTGCCGCCAGTCAAAAGTATAAAACCTACCGACTGATTATTTTTGATTGACGGAAGCGAAAAATCAAATTTCAGCGTGCAGCTCATGCAGCTACCGAGCTCGGCATGTTTATGAAGATGGCAGTTATACGGATAATATAAGATCCAGCCCGGGTCGTAATTGTGATGTGTCCCCTAATGCAGTAGAGTAGCGCGGAGAGTCAATACGCCTCCCTCCCTACCCTAGTGAATAACGATATTAACATTGGGTGTTTTTTTTCGTTGTACAGAAACTACCTTTCTTAATTCCAGTGGGAGCGCTGTTTGGCATGTGTGGCCAGTACGTTTGTTACTTCATTGATGATGCAGTTCAGCTGGAAATTCAAATCAAGTGGCTTTACATTACACTGAACATAGCGAGAATCATCAGTCTGTTCCATATTCTCTATGGTTATATTTTATTTCTGGTCCTGCTGTTATTTGTCATGTATATTACAGGACTTTCCATGAAAGAATTTCGAGGTTTGTAAACATATAATTAATCTAAATAATTTTCTTGTTCTTTTACTGACCTACATACTAGTTATACAATGGTTTCGAGTGGCATACCGTGGAATATCACACGAGTCACTTGTAGTTTCTAGTATACACACGAGCCTTTAGGCGAGTTTGTATACAAAGAAAATACAAGTGACGAGTAGGATATCCACGGTATGCCACGAAAAAACCATTGTATAACCATTTTATCCCACACCATAGAAAATACAAATGCGTAGATTCAACGCGCAGTGCATGATGGGAAGGAAGAGTGAAATACCGACGAATATACAACGGCTTTCCTGCTTTCTGATTGGCTGTATTTTCTATGGTGTGGGATAAATACCAATACCAAATTTATATTACGACCTAAATCGTGGTCTCCCCAGTCCTCTTGCGGGACTGGGCTACAAAGCAACAGGCTAAAGCTTGTGTTACACTAAGCAGGGCTGAAAAACGAGCCAGCGGTATTGGGTAAACCGCGGGCTCATCTGCTTCCTATAAAAAATCCCTATGGTTTTGAAAAAATCTCAAAGTCAGCTACGAAAGTCCAAAAGTTTTAAAGTCCATTTCTTGGAAGTTAACAAAATTTTACATTTTAATTTAAATCTAAAGTTTGCATGTTTTTACGGTATGTAGAACTTTTCTAATGTTTGTACTAAAACGCTTTTCCCTGAAAACCTCAACTAATTTGAGTGTATGATACGAAGTTTTCAAGCGGCCATGTTTGTTTTCATTGACAATTTGGCGCATGCGCACACGTTTTTCAGCCCCGTCGTTTCACTAGGGAGTGTTTCCGGCAACCTATATCGCAATTATAAGAGTGTGTTACAGTTGCATCGACAGGGGATATCACACTAGACAATGTTCCTCGCGACATGTCATGCAATTTTGTCACGCGATAAAAGAGTGTGTTACAGTTGCACTGACAGGGGATGTCACACTAGGCAATGTTCCTCGCGACATGTCACGTAATTTTGTCACGCGATAAAAGAGTGTGTTACAGTTGCATCGATAGGGTATATCACACTAGACAATGGTTCAAGCAATTTGTGTCAAACGGCTTCATCTTATCTTAAACAGATGGTATTGAAGGGGAATTCAGAGAGAAATCTGTTCGTCTGACCTTCCGAGAGGCCGTCCAGATCTTTGATCATCGAGCGCAGTTCATTAGACGATCATCTAACGCTTGCTTGGTAAGTTGTTCCTCCAAACATTTTAGAAAATTTTGTTTCTGGGGACTCAGACGATCACCACTCGAACCCTAAGTCTAACTTTGGAGTTACTTTTAAGGATTTGGTAGCTCGAAAGGGTTGGGCAGGAACGCGGTAAAAACTATTGCTGGTGAGAGGGATTAAGAGGGATGTCACGTGTAGTAACGTTTCAGGTCATTGCCAGCAATATTGCAGGATGTATTCACACGATGAAGCTTGTTGTATATACGCTACAGCTGCAGAGGTTGGACTCACGACCGACGCAATTTCGTTGCTGCAAGACACGGCAACGTTACTCACAACAGTCCCACTGTGTCTCCGTGCCTTAGGGGGTAGGAATGGCTGAATTACTTTTAAATACAACATGTCTGCCTGACATGCGCTTTATTGACCACCTTTGTACTGTATTTTTTTGTGTACTTTCAGTTCATGCTGGTCAACCTTGTTCTAACCACTGCCTTATCCTTCACCATTAACGCATACAATTTTCTCTTCCTTGACCGCTTTGCAATCTACCTGTGGTTCGCACTAGTGCCCATGATATGGAGTGTAACACCGCTGACCGTCGCAGCGTGGGCTACCGAGACGCATCACAGCTACGTCGCCTCGGTCGTGAAGAGCTGGGGCGAGCATCCTGCTTCAGACGAGAGCGAATCAGAAGGCGAAGAGATGGATGAATATCACGAAGCAATGAAGAAACTGAGAGTAAACAGGTCTAGAAGCGTGCTTATCGCGAGTACGAATCTATTAAAAACACTACAGAGAAAACGACTGATACTAAAGAAAGACAGAAGGCTTTCTCTAGCAGCACAGAGACGAGAATCTCTGGCAGCTACTGATGACATATACATCCCTGGCCAAACAGATGAATTGAAACCTCTCCCTAACAACCTCCAGTTGTTGTCCACTAATCTCGATAGCTTCAGGACACCGCCCATTTCGAGCTTGTACAATAATACCATAACAACTCAAGGGCCGACGCCAACCCCAAATAAGGAAAGGAAGTCGAAGTTCAAATTCAAATCTTACGTGTTGTACCTACAGGGACTTAATCCGAGTACTGGCTTCTCTATTGGTGGGATTATACTCACGTGGGAAAAGGTTTCTAATCTTGCCATCTTATTGGTTTCTATTTTGGCTGTTTTTATTCAGGAGATATTATTTGGGAGTCGGAAAAGTACATTGTTAACGTGACGAAGATAATGACTCTATGTTGAGAAGTGGTCAAGGATAAAAATGTGGCAAGACTAAAAAACCCTTTCTTGCTACCTTATCGGTGTTCTATCTTAGCTGTTTTTATTCAGGAGATATTGTTTGGGCGTCGCAAAAGTACATTGTTAACGTGACGAAGATAATGACTCTATGTTGAGAACTGGTCAAGAATAAAAATGTGGCAAGACTAAAAAACCCTTTCTTGCTGCCTTATCTCCTTATTCAGGAGATATTGTTTAGCAGTCGGAAAAGTATATTGTTAACGTGACGAAGATAATGTCTCAATGTTAAGAAGTGGTCGAGGATAAAAATGTGGGAAGACTAAAAAAACCCTCTCTTGCTGCCTTATTGGTTTCTATCTTAACTGGTTTCTTTTCAGGAGACATAGGAGTCGGAAAAGTACATTGCTAATGTGAAAGTGAACCATGGTTGCCCCGGATAAATATGTACTGAAAACATGTGAAAAGCCCTATATACAATCAACAATATACTTTTTTATTAGTTGAGATTGGCCATGGTTTGTGGAAGCAATAAAAAATTGTGGTAAAGCTGAAAAAAACCTACGTATACTTAAGCTTGCAATAAGAGAATAAGACTATTTTGGCTGTCTTTAGAGAATATTTACTGTATGTAACAAAGCCAGTGGCCATGGTCCAAAGAGATTAAAATGTGGAAAAGGAAAAGTCCAGTTATAATGAAAGACATTTTCTGGCTGTCTTCTCTGAAAATTCAGTTTTGAAGCAGAAAATTGAAAAAGAAACACTTCTGGCTTAAACGCCAAGAACCTAGTGACCATATGATACGATGACCAAAGATAAGATTCACCATTTCTGGAGTTAACTAAGTACAGTAGTGATATCATGACGTACTAAGGAGAACGGCGATCTGCGAATTGCGGAGCTCTTGCTATTCGCAAACCAATAACATCGAAGTTAGAAATAATAGTTTTGGAAACTTTAAACCGACTTTATATATTTCAAGACAGGAGAAAAAAGGATTTCGATTCAGATCGATGAAGCAAAGCTGAGTACGCATGGGTTCGCATGGCCTCAAACACTCCCATCCAAAAAGTGAAGGTTTTGCTTTCCAAACATAAGCAAATCTGAAGAAAATTGTGAATTTCTCAAGTACGCACATGCGTATATGCGTAAAGGAAGCTACGACCTGCCTCTGCGGGGACACCATAACCCCTCGTACCTTACCTCGTTACCTAACGAGTCTTACATCCAAATGTATATGCTAGAGGGGAAGGATGAAAGGTTTTCGCTAGATAAAGAAATGATGAGACTTTTATCAGCTGATTGAAACCCAGCAACTGACCTCTGATCTGTAAAAGATGACTTTTTAAGACTAAACGAATATGAAGATGTAATCTAATAATGGTGTTGAAAAACTTCAACTTTGATAGTGTGTAGTTTACATGCACGTGTATACAGTGCACACAGTTTAATGTAAAACACTAAGCATAATTTAACAATCATTTGTAATGAACTCTCAACCAAATACTAACTAAAAAGTTTTACATATCTAACATCCACACTGCATTGCCCCGTATAGATGACCACTTAGTGCACAAATGCAGTATAAACTCAGTTGAACTTTACGGTACTGAGCATGCCTCGTGTCACTGACTTCTATACCTCTTAGTGCGCATGCGTGAAGTATGCGCAGGAGTGAGCGGTGTACAGGGACCTTATAAAGGGCAACGAGATGAGAAAACGGGAAATAAATGAACAATATCTACCAAAGACACTTAATACTGCTACCTAGATATAAATTATTACCTACTAAATAATTTATTAATTTTAAATATAAAATGGTTTAAACCGGTTACTTGGCAACGTCCAGGGACATAAACCAAAGTATATCCTTCACTACTTTCCATACATCGATTCACTGGTCGAACATAAAGCACTCAGGTTACAAGGTTAAGTTCAAATTTGAATAATACTTATAAAACAACCTCGCAGCCTCGATTGGATGCTTTGTCTGTGACCAGTGAACCGATGTATGGAAAGTGGTGAAAGAACGAAAATCTTCACCAATAAAACCATTTTTCTTGAAAGAATATTGTTTGTTGTATTCAGTTAACCATTCAACTCTTAGATTTGTTGATTATATCGATTGGGATCCCTGTGGAAAACTCCACAGGAAGCCCAATAGATAAAAGGTTTCTCAAACCTAGAGATGAATGCATGTCACTGATTCAGTATATTTCTGCCTATAAAGTAATTCAAAAGACAATATAATTATATAGTTCATATTCTCTTGGAGACCCAATCGTGAAATATTCAAAAATGTTGAATATAGGATAACGCAAACTGTGATATATACATATTCCACACGCATTCGTGTGTTTCATTTTGATCAAACTTTGTAGGTTGAAACAGCTCTTCAATCTAAGCTGACACTACTTCAAGGAACAGAAGTAGGTCGTGAAGATCTGACAACCAAACCATGGTGCTAATTCACATTTTGAGCTAAGATTTCCTAATATGTAAGGTATATGTTGGATGAATAACTCTAATGCTATGGCTAATTCTAGCTCTTTTCGGTAACCATTTTGGCTTCATGTATCAGGGTCTAAAGTCCAATAGAAATAACAAACGCTTTAGAAAATCTCAGGGGAAGACTGGTAACCATCTTGTGGCGCATAGGATTGTGGGGCACAAAAAGCTCCCTCATCAAATTCATTCCCATAATTCCATGCAGTCTATCTCTGATGACATAAGTTTGTTATTATCGGCCTTCCAACCTTTGGCAGAAAGGCATTTCGAGGACTAAAATAAATATAAATTTGAGATATTTACAAAATATGAAAACGATGGGAAAAGTCATGTTTGGAATAAAAAATGTGTCCCCTTGGGGTAATGAATGTACTAAGATGATTACATAAGATTATTAAATTACTAGATTCAATGAAAGATATTTACAATCTTGACCAATTGCAATGGAAACCCTCTAATCGTCCCCCTTCCCTCCCCCCCTCGTTATTTCCTTGCGCAGCACAATAGCCGCGCGGATCCACCAATCTGATTCAAGGATCCCTGCAAATATTTACAGTATTTTTTTAAAAGGCACGATACACGGTACGATCACGGCGCGGCAAATGTTTTCATACACGGCACGGCACTGACACAGTCACGGCAAGGCGCGTTCCGTGCCGTAAGTTTTTCATAGTCATATGAAAACCATTCTAACTAAAATATAGTGTCCTTGAATAAGTCAAGGTCAAGGTTGTGCCTAAAATGCACAGGAAACCCAAGTTACGTTTTTAAGAATGTGAAAAATACCATCAATGGATCTAAAAGAGACTACGATACTGTAGAAACTAAACCAACATAACCGATATCCTTGAGCCAGAATATCCAAATCTAGTAAAACATCTTGGTTTGGGCTTCCTGTGTAAAGTACTTTACCTACCACATGGAAACAATACACCTCTTTAGACTTAGATTACCTTGGGTGTAATGCTTCCCATTTCAGACCACGTATCATTCTCTTGAGAATAAGATATTTTTTTTAGTTGTATCCATATTCATGTGTCTTCTCATGCGCAACCATTAAACAAAGAGTAATACTCAAGAGAATGACACGTGGTCTGAAATGAGAAAACATTACACCCAAGGTAAAGAGACCTATTAAAAGATTCACCAGCCTTTTCTAATCTAGATCCATCTGAATATCCTTGATACACGATGTACACATCTTCTTCCTGGCCAGAAGACGGCTGATCAGTTCATCACGCTCAGCGAGATCTCTTTGTAGCTGTTCTTTCTCGGAAACCTGTTCCTCTAGTTCCATGTCCTTCACCAGGAGGACACTCTTTAGTTCTTCGATTTCTTTGGTTTGCATTTCTATTTTTTCGCCCAACCGCTTGCACACCTTGGAAGAGAATTGGAGCGACATGTTAGAACACTGCAGTACTATAACAATTAGAATCAAGGCTTTGCACGATCACGTGATGGCAGCCATGACAGGAGGCAAAACAATAGTCTTTTTCCCCTGGGAAACTGAATTCTTTCTCATGTAAATCAGATTAGACCAGATTCAATTGTTCCTGTCTCCTGTCATGGCTGCCATCACGTGATGGTGCAAAACCTCTGTAGGCTTATGTGGCTGTGAAACAGGACAACATACACGGCACGGTATGAAATAGCATCTTTCACGGTTACTAAAAATAGATACTGCGGCAAAGCCTTGTGGGGTCGAAATGCGGACGAACTTCGTAAAAAGGCTGCGGTTACAAGGAAAAGAAGATATAATGAGCATGTTGACATGATTACCTCACTCTTATCTTTGACGAATTCTAGCTTCAGTATAGACTCGGCACTTGGCCTCTTGGGGGGATCAGCTGCCACCATCTTCAGGATGAGTTCACTCTAGTGAAACAAAACAATAACAAACTGAGTTATACAATACTTATCTAAAGTCAATTGGTTTTCGGCAATATGAGCAGATCTTACTCATGGGAGTTTCACTGGGTTGCCTGTGATTGCTCTTTCTCAAGCCACAGGTAGCCCACATAAACAGTTTATGAAAACTCCGCTAGGATGCCTTTCCTTCTTAAGCCACAGGGAGCCAACTCACACACTGAGTTGACATGGAAGGAATAATACGCTGTGGGAAGCATGGGTGGCTTAGCGGTGATAGCACTCGCCTCTCACCAATGCGACCCGGGTTCAAGCCCCGCCGGGCTCGGTGTTGTATGTGAGTAGAGTTGTTTGTTGGTTCTCTCCGGTGCCACCGGGGTTTTTCTCCGGGTTCTCTGGTTTTCCCCCCTTCGCAAAAATCAACTTCTAAATTCTAATTCGATCTAGAAGGACCTAGATGAAAATTACTCTGCGAAATTCTAGTAACCCTACCAAATTCTGAAGTGTTTTAATAGACATACCTGCTTAGGCCATGTGGTTTTAAAATCCTCAGGCAGATTTCCCTGTCTTAGCTCCTTGATACACGTCACTCGCTCCATTTCCGTGATAAAAGGACAAAACAGCTCGAATAATATTATACCCAGACTGTAAATATCAGCCTGTAGGGAAACAAAACGATACCAGGATAAGCACTACGCATTAATGGTCACGTGATTATTTTCTGTCGGTTCACGTGACCGTTTTCTTCCGCGTCACGTGATCATATGTAATATGCAGCTAGAACTACTTGTTAAGGCCCCGTTTACACGGACACGGTTTCATGAGCATGAAACAGGGTCGAAAATAATACGGTTACGGAACGTTTACACGAGAACGTTATAAAGTATTATATTTATCATAGACAGCGTTTTCAAAACATCACTGTTTTATTACATATTCAATCGATGTTGTGTAAACGCAGAGCGTAACCGAGTAGAAAATAACACGGTTACAAATGAAACCGCGTCCGTGTAAACGGGGCCTACTAAAGGCAGTGTTAGACCGGTCAATGTTCTTTTATTGAGTAAATATAAAGTTCGATGTTATAGGCAATGTCTATAGTAAATGATGGTTCAATCCTGCAAATACTAGCAGATACGTTTGGTAAATATAAACTGTTTTTCTGCTTTCTTACCCTGTTGTCATAACTACTGTTTCGTAGCTGTTCTGGAGAAGCATATGTACAGGTCCCTACACCAGCAGTATGGGTCTCACGTGACAATGGTGTAGCTAAACAACAAAGACAAAACACGAAACCTTTAGTACCCGCGTCATTACACCAAGAAGAATAAGGTCTATTGACGATATTCGTTGACCCAATCACAGTGCATGAGAATCAACATTGTTCATTTAGTAAAACAATGATTCGGTACAGCACTGGTAGCCTGCCTGCAGCCCGACATTAACTCTCGTTAATACAGGCTAAGCACCAGTAACGACATGTTACGTCTGGATCGTGAATCGTCTATAGAGTGCGGCGAGCTAGCAATTGAATCTAGCTGAGTTGACTCATGCAGAACAAACTCAAGGTCGACCAATCAGAATTGAGGATTCGACATCGTATTTTGATTAGCGGCATTTCCCATTATTCTGCCAAGAGAATTTATAAAATACGAGTTCTTCCTTCTTTAAATTAATTGTAAACGCTAGTCGAACTCATGGCAGAATTTTATTTCAATCAACAAGAAATGTCTACATTGTATACTCGGAAAATGCTAACAGCAAAAATAGTGACCCATAATTCCTTTCGGTGAGGCGATCAACTCAGCTGGATATGAAGTCCGTTCCACTAATTACTTTTTCATTTATTCATTCTATTTATTATTTTTATTATACTTTTCTAAGATTCACTCAGAGGTGGTTGTACAAACAAGGTAAAAATTAAAAACATAATTTCAGAAATAGAAACTCAAATAATTTTAAGTACGCATAGTATTTACTGTAAATGTGAAAACAATAATATCTACTTACCAAAGTTAGGACATAGTGGTGTAAGCGGTTCTATAAGAGTAGCTAAAGGACTACTGTTTTCTGGGTAAGCAACGGCATCTTTCCTCGCCAGACCAAAATCTCCAATCTTGACTTGCAGGGGTGGTGACGTGTCTCCTTCGCGTTTGGTTAGAGTGCGAAGAAAGATGTTACGAGGCTGTGATTGAAACAAAGATTAAACTGAAAAAAGAGAACCTCGACTATATGGCAGGCACAGTAAAGCAGTGTTCTAGTAATATAAGTTTGGTTAGAGTGTGAATAAAGATGTTACGAGGCTGTAGTTGAAACAAAGAATCGAGCGTAAAGAAGAGGCTTTCAACTGTATATCAGGCACAGCCCGTTAAAGTCGCGGAACAGCACAGCAAAGCACAGTGTTCTAGTAAATCTAGAAGCGCGCATACCCACGTCAAATTCAAATCAAGGAGCCCCATATAGTACGACGTAGGTTTGACAATAAGGAGCATGCGCAACTCCGACGTTCTGATACAGCACAGCACTATAGCATAATCAGCGTGTATAACAGGTTTGAGATCCAGAAGCAAGCACAACCCGTCACAGACGCAGTACAGCAGAACATAGAACTGTCTATCTACAACATAGCTTGAACGCAAGGCTGACCGTAGTTCCAGCAGGGCGCAGAGTTCCGTCAGAGTTGCGCAGCAAGATAAAACATTCTTGAGGTGCATGTTACGTCATTAGCCGCGATGTTAGTTGACTATACGAAGGATTTCTCATTAAAATGCTCTTGATACGTCAACCAAGATGGCGGCTGTTTCAATGATTGCATCCCAAAAATTGCAAGTCCGTATCTCGTAGTTTCATCACCTGAATATCGACCTCCCTTAAAACAAACAATATTTACCTTCAAATCTCTGTGCATCAAACTCTGTGAGTGGATATAAGAAACTCCCTCCAAGATCTGACGGAAGATCGCCATACTAACATTAGCCTCAATTTTATCTCCTATGGTAAAACAAATTTAATTATGTTAAACAAATAACGTGTTATAGACCGAATGCCAATATGGCCGTCATTGACTTTCAGAAATAAAAATCTAATCTTAGAAAATAAGCACCACCATCAGGAAAAGCAAGCAGAAATATGTATTTTTGGATAAATGAGGATAAATGTCTGCCTTTGTAATTACATCTAATTTATTAACTACATCTAATGATTAGAATTTCAAGTGGCTCGGATGACCACTTTAAATGGCGGTCCCGTCTCTCCACGCTTCACCATTAGTCATTACTAACCAATATTAGACACTGGAACGTAAAGGAACCACTGAGAACATAAAGAAACCCTGGCAGTGACCACCCTCTATGTCTAAACCTCATACTAACCATCTCATGAAATCATAACTCAGTGTAAAGTGCTATATAAATTATCATCGTTAAACTTTATTTTACCTTTTGGTGCTTGCTTAAGGTTGCGGTTGAGCAGCCAGTCTCTCAAGGTAGTGTTACACAACTGCATCTGGATGAACAGCATCATCCCAAATGACGCCTGGCAAAAACAGTTGCATTAAAAGTGGGTCCCTCAGAAGACATACGCACCCACAGTCGACAGAACAGGGAAATCAAGATAGGAAGAGAGACATGCATCCTTACCTGTTTGGGTCCCAATGAAGGTGACTCACTTCTATCATTCAATTGCAAAGAACCAAGACTACTACTAGATGCAGATCTCCTCATCTCTGCCTGGCCGTTAGGGTATGGTGCACAGGCCCCTCGGCTAGTACTGGCACTGCTCTTTAGTTGAGCTGATGAAGGGATCTTACGCATTCCATTTCTCTCTACAAAAAAAAAATACTCAAAAATGAGGTTTTTTTTCTAAATGAAATTTCAATTGAATGGGAAGAAATGAAAGAAAAATTAAAATATACAAAGAAACAACTGGTACAAAGAAATACAACTAAAGGGAATGACACGTGGCTTGAAATGGGAAAAAGATGTGCACAGAGTACAAGGGTGTGATAATACCTGGTATAACATGTGATAATGCCTGGTATAACATGTGATAATACCTGGTATAACATGTGATAATACCTGGTATAACATGTGATAATACCTGGTATAACATGTGATATTACCTGGTATAACATGTGATAATACCTGGTATAACATGTGATATTACCTGGTATAACATGTGATAATACCTGATAATACCTGGTATAACATGTGATAATACCTGGTATAACATGACTGTGATAATACCTGGTATAACATGTGATAATACCTGGTATAACATGTGATAATACCTGGTATAACATGTGATAATACCTGGTATAACATGTGATAATACCTGGTATAACATGTGATAATACCTGGTATAACATGTGATAATACCTGGTATAACATGTGATAATACCTGGTATAACATGTGATAATACCTGGTATAAGATGTCTTTTCGTTGCCAGTGAGTCGTCCTTTTCATCAGCAGCAGGAGCAGTAACAGCAAACACTATACCGCCACTAGAAGCATCGATCGATGAATGTTCAAACACAATACTGTTGCTTTGACTGTTGCTTTGACTGTTGCTTTGACTGTTGCTTTGACTGCTGCTTTCATTGATCCTAAAGGAAAACAAAAACCTTCATTCCACATCTAAACTAAAATCAAATACGTCATGAAAATGATAAACAACTACGTATTGTCCAAGATATTTCAAAAAAGGTTATCGGTCGAAAATCTGAACTCTGAAATCTGAGACTGAAATGAATTGTGGGCTGTGAGCTGTGAATTTAAATATGAAGGAAAGTGATAATTATTTTGTCTTTTTAGTAGTTCGCAACAAGTTATTATCTAAATATGCCACCACCTTTTAACGGTGACATGTGCTGCCTCTAGGTCTCATATTTCAGATTTAGATCTCTGACCAACAACGTTTTTTTGAATAAGGTGTATACAGGCGGTTTGAAAAAGCATTTACAAAAGTGAACTTGCAAATAAAATTCCCATTTCATTGCTAATTAATTTTTTAAAGGAAAAAATTACCTATCTATGGACAATTATCTTGGTATAGTATAGGCCTAGTTCAGGTGTTTTGGTACATACCTATACATTCCATTCCTTGATGAAACATCCTCAAACTCACTCAGGCTAACTGGATGAGTTGATACCCCTGTTGGGCAAAGAAAAACATAAATGAATATGAAGAACAGAAATGCCTGAAAGAAGTAAAATGAGTAAGACAAAACTTCAGGGAGGAAGGTAGAGGGCAGGTGGCACAGGGGTAGCGGAAGTGGGGGGAGGTGGGGGGCACTGGCCCCTCCAATCATTTTAATGGGAGGGACTGGCCCCCCACAAAATTCTTTGGTTACCTACATGATTTTACAAGGGGACTGTCTATTTCCAATTTGCAATGATAGAGACCTTTTTAACACCTTGGACAATTATTCGAGTCTCTATCATTGCAAGATCGCTACCTTTCAAAATAGTGCAGAGAACTGCGAAGGGAACTATTGGAAATGTCACTCACTTGGTATTGCAGCTTTATAAGACTGTGTTGTGACATACTCCAACCATGCAGAGTGGTATCCAACCACATTAACATGATTAAGCTTAGCTAATACCTTCACCTCACGCAAGATCTAAACAACAGAAAGGCTATTGAGATCAACATGCACCATACAGTAAGGTTTCAGTAAGTGGTTGGTGTCGGAAGGTGGTTGGTGTCGGAAGGTGGTTGTTTGTCATTGGTGGTTGTCATTTTCATCAAGAACAGCAAAAGGACTGTCAGGCTTTTTTGTTTACAAGTTAATTTACACATGATTCCTACAGCAAGGAGTAACTACCCAAATAGGTAAACCTATGGAGTACAATTAAGGATTATACTAGACCTTTTTAGCTTTGTTTTTTGTTGTGACCATTTCAGACCATGTGATGCCACTCTTGGGAGTTGATCCTTTCATGTGTAAATATTTTAACAAAAGAACATTTCTCAAGGGAATGCCATGTGGTCTGAAATGGAAATTTGCATGTGAAGCTAAAAAGGTCTATGTACACCTCTCGACCAATCAGAATCGAGTAATTTTGTTGAGTAAAGTGTAAGGGAACTAACACTTGATTTTTTGTCTCTGACTCAGCACACAGCAATGAAATCAGTGGTACCAGAGTAACCAATGATTGTGTACCTTAAGACAAAGGTCTGGGTCTCCTTCCTTTAGTGGTATTTTCTTTATTGCATACTCTCGTCCGTCAAGTTTGTTTCCGACCTGAAATTTAAAAGGAGTGACCACATTTCAAAATAACATATTACCGGTAACCAACTAAAAGAAATAAGCAATAGATTTTATCTTCCACCTAATAAATAGCCCTAAGCAGGATGTAGAAAAATTAGTTACCTTGATGACACTACCGAATCCTCCTTTTCCAAGCCGACCAATCTCTACAAACTCCTCTCCATACCTTGATCTATTAGTGTGCCATTGTTCGGGCCTTAATGACCTAATGTTCATGCAAAAAAAATGCACAAATCTAAGCAAAAATATTTGAATCAAGGCCTGTATGGAACCCAATGGAAATCCAAGAAGCCCTGGGGGGTACTCCCATATAAAAAGGGTGGGGATGATCTTTGAAAAAAAAAAGATTTTGGGTGTGGTCCTGGTTTAATTTAATACTAAAAGACACTACTTTGAAACTCAAGATAAATAATTTAAAACAAAAATCATTGAGTTTATTGGGGACACCTATAAAATTATGTACCCCTAAAAAATACTGCACATGCTAAAAACCAACAGCTTTCCCTTTTTCACCCCTAAAAGATGGAGTAACTTATGAATTTAATCCCTAAAAGAT
Organism: Anthopleura xanthogrammica; assembly: GCA_964019055.1. NCBI lineage: Eukaryota > Metazoa > Cnidaria > Anthozoa > Actiniaria > Actiniidae > Anthopleura > Anthopleura xanthogrammica. The sequence goes on from OZ025207.1 coordinate 27,080,633, forward strand.
ATGATGATCATCCCCGCCCAGGGCTCTTCTTCTATCCACATGTGCATACATATATATACACAAAATAGTTAAGAAAAGCATTCCATGTAAGCAGATAGGAATATACATACCATGGCAAAGGGCTGTTTGATGGATACTGTATACTACTTTTTCTGAAGTTCTGTGGCCATGAAAGAGGAGCCTATGGGAAATGAAAGCATCTTGAAATGTTCTGACTTATTCACCACTTTCCACACATTTGATCAATGGTCAAACACAAAACATTCAGTCCAGGCAGCAAGGTTCAAATTTGAATTATCCTTTGAAACTACCTACCAGCCTCGACTGAATGCTTTGTCTGTGACCAGTGAACTGATGCATGAAAAATGTTGAATAGAATACAATGTATAAATTTGGCATATCTATAATCAGCTGAGTAGGTATATATATGTACTCACCTCATTGTTGACAGATTTGGCTGCTGCCTGCATTAAATCACTAAAAGCATTTTTGTACTTTGATCTTATAACACCAAACTCCTCTAGAAATGAAAATGCAGGCATAACCTACAATCAAACACAGTCATATATATTAGTTACTAAATGTCAGGGACTGCAAAAAGGGAGGCACCTGGGGCTATACCCCTTCCCCCTATATACACAATTTTTGCCTACTTGTATATCTATCCACTACCTTTTCAAGTCTCAACCCCCCCCCCCTTTTTAGTCTTGTGCATAGTCAGCTATATTCAAATTTCCATGAATTAATCTCTTCAAAATAAGCAGATCATGCACACATCACTGGGAGACTGAATTTCACAAATCATGGTCCAGAGTAAGGTTGAATCATGCGTCACTTGTAAGTACCTGTGCCACCTTGCGTACCTCAATTATTAAATGTTATACTGCATGAGTCTAGTATAAAAAGGGTGTATTCTGCGGACCCCAGTGTAACCCATGATTAACAAAATAAGCAAAGTTTGGATATACCACAGGTAACCCATAGAGTAACTTTAAAATCATTACCTTCATGCGAGCAAGCTGTTCACATACAACTGAAAAAACAAAATCCTTATCAATATTTCGATCAACTATTGGCAATAGTATCTGGTTAGTAGGGGTAGTATAGGGGCTGCCCAAGTCTCCTGAGTCAGGGACTAATGTTAAAGCATTCAAATGTGTGCCCTCTAAACCCCCTCAAACTATCAGGGCTCCTTATAATTAATTATTATGGGTAATGGTATTCAATGCTAAAGCTACACAGAACAGAGAGAAGTCAAACCAGATGTTAACATCCTGATGATTTATAGCCCCCTGCGCAGCAGCTGTGAGGCGCTTTGGGTTCCCGTCATTCCCCCACTAGCATCTGCTCCAACTCGAAAACATTCCTAGTGGGGGAATGACTAGAACCGAAAGTGCCTCACAGCAGCTGTGTGGGAGACTAGATGATTTATCCAATACCGCAATAGCTTCTTACCATTGAATATTTTTTTACTTTTATCAGGGTTACTCTCATAGAACGAGCACAGATGTTCCAGCAGAGATACCAGCAGAAGATAGTTTGGAACACGTCCCTCAAGGGCCAGAACACTACTATTGATGTCATTGACAGTCACTGTATTGTCTGTGTCATTATCTGCAAGATGAAATATTATACAGTAAAATTATTATGATTATTACTCAGATATTTCAACAGCTTGTTGTGATTTAGTTCTTTGCTGCCATCAATCAAAACTAGTCAGTCGGTACCTTTTATATTTTTGACTCGTGGCAGTGAAAAACAAATTTCAACAGACAACTCTCAATTACTGAGTTTGCAGAATATTGAGAATTGCATTTGATATTCTCAAGCACACAACTCTCATCTCAGATGTGAAATTTTGAGGTGGGAGGAAAACTGGAGAACCCAGAGAAAACCCCCTTGGTTATATTCATCCTTTATTGATCAACCCTAAATGTGGAAATAAAACTCTATATTCTCTCTTGTGTCACAATACTTCTCACTTGATATGCATATGAAACATTTTGTTGTAAAGTTTTAACACCTAGGCCATGTTTCCATGGCAACCATCAGTCATTTGTGAGAATGCTTGCCTCTGATTGGGTACTGATTTTATACTACTATTACAAGGTCTTCTATACCCAAAAAAAGAAAAAGCACCTCAATGCTAAAAGGAAGATGAACTTATTAGGAATCGTATTGAAAATTTTTCGTGTAGCAAATTCTTGCCTAACATCACAATTTCCCATAAAATTCCATTTTATATGTAACACCATTTCTCCTATATGATATGTTATGAGCTGAAACATCATCTTCGCACAAGTATTGAGAAGCTCTTTCCATTTCTGACACAACTGTTTCATTTAAAGGGGGTTATGGTCACGTGACCTGTTAATGCTAATGGCCTCTTTAAAAGCTATTACGTTTGGAGGAGTGTTGGGGGACGGGCAAGATTGCTTAATACTAAAATAACTTGAACCATGAAATGATACAGCAAAAAGAAAAGCAACCAGGAAAGTAATAGCCTCAAGCATATAAAAATCATCAAAAAAGTATCCAAAATTTCTCTATCAGAATTCCATGGATTGGAACATTTGTTTGCTGAAAAGGTTATACGCAATTTCCCCACTTGAAAAAGTGTTAATCCCATTAAAAACATTGGAGCTGTCGAAAGCCAATAACATCATTTATGATAATTTTAGATCAAACATGCTTATAATTATAGTTCAAGCTGGAAAAGGTACGTGAATCAAAGCTTTAAATAAAGAAACTAAAGTTAAAAACCCGGGATGTTTTGAATATCGGACAAATTTAATCAAGTTGAATCAAAGCCTATTTTTGTTCAAATTTCAAGAGATAAGCTTAAACCATAAAAGTTATATATCTTAGGGCTTGAAAGGAGAAGAACCCCTGAATTAAAAAAGGAAGGAGTTAGATGCAATGTCAGCATGAATAAGCAATAATAATATTGATTCACGTACCGTCAAACTCGGTGAGTCGAACAGGACGACGTGGAAGTTCGATCTTCGAATGCGTCCATCTTGAACCAGGATTTCTCGAAGAAGACGCCATAAGATAGACTAAAACCACTTCTTCTGCACAAATGGAGAATCAAAAGATGCTGTTGGCTACATTTTGAAGTACTACTTTGATAGGAAAGGTTATTTTTGGCGCTGGGATTATCGAGTTAATCAAGTGTTCCCCCGCACCGTGTGGACACCGTGGAATAGAAAAATATTACGTCACGACACAGGAACCCCAACACATACACAATTTTTTTAACGATTTAAAAAAACATTTTTTTTTAGAAAATAAAAATAGATTATTAAGATGAACCTTCCTTTTACCGCTTTAAATTAAAAAAAGGCATAAACAACCGGGTATAGAAAATATTGAAAAACTTAAAAAGATTTCATCATACCACAGGGAGCCCAAGACCTACGAAGTGTATTCAAAAGAGTTTCATTTTGCAAAGTATTGTTTTAAAAAATCATACAAAGATTAATTCTTTGTAACTTTATTGGTGTTTTCTTTTAAGAAATCCTCAAATATTTTGAAATAATTTTTTTGAAAAAATTTGGTTCAAAACGCTGATTGAGCCTTCACTACACATAGTACAGCGGTGTCATAAACAAATTCAAGATGGCGGCTGCTGTGTTCAAATGTGCGAATATTTTCACAGTAAAAAAGCTTCTTGTGAGCTTTAGAATGAAGTCTTTTCAAGCTTTAGGCATAAATAATGTAATCACTAATAGGCTTGAGAAATTAGGGATTGTTGAGGCTACTGAAATTCAAGAAAAAGTGAGTAACCTCCGATAAAAATCACACTTTCTTTTTCTAAAAATTTGTACTCACTTTTGACCATATTTTTTATCAATATTTTATCTTTTGCAGGCAATGATTAAAGTATCCAGTGGAAGGAATACAATTATTAATGCAGAGACAGGAAGCGGGAAAACGTTATGTAAGCACAACTGGATATTTCATCATCATCATATCTCAGTGATTTGTGAACCCATTGATCCGTAAGCTTAACTTGAAAATCTTTTGATCCGTGATTACTACAACGCAATCAAGTTCTAAGATACATAAGTTTACTGATTAAAAAATGTAAAATTTGTCAGTAATTTTATTTCAAATGAGTTTATTTTCATTTTTTGAATTATTTTTGAAAGCGAAAGTGAAAATTAAGCTTACGTCTCCAGAGATTTTGCCAGCAAATTTTGTCTAATTTTTTTTTGATGAATGGAACTAATTTGCACATGTAAATAATTTATCAGATAAAACCAAATTTTATCAAATCAGTAAGAATATGCATTATATATATATATTTTAGCTGTTTAGTCTTCTGCCTTGAAGTAAAGATTACAGTAAGGCTCAAAAAATGTGGGCATTTTAGCATCGAATTGTCTTATCTCTTATCAGTACACAAGTATACTATTTATATGATATAATTTTAAGCTTACCTTAAGAAAATGTACATGTATTTTAGACCTGTCTTTCTTTTTCCTCTGGTCCATGCAAAATAATCCAAAAATATGATGCAAGTTATTGAAAGCTCTGTGATAACCAAGGAGTCTAGCTAGAATATGGGGAAACCCCATGTGCTCTCTACAAGCCTTAGACTCTGATTGGTTGATAATGTCATAAGCCTAGACATGCAGGCTGATAAGATCCAGCTTCTTATATTAGATCATGCATGACTGGACAGATTGACCCATATTTGATTTCATTGCTTTATTGATGAAATTAGATGTAAAGGATTCTCAGTGATATATTTATTTGTTGATTCTTTTGTTCTTTTGTTCATCTGACAGTGTTCTTTCTTACTTTGCTAAATGTATGGTTCCAGAAAATATATGTACTGTACCTCCCCCACTGAGCAGGGCAGGTCAGCTCTTTTCCCCAGGAAGTTCATAGAGATTATCACATGTTAAGAGCCTTATATCGTTTTTATTCACGAGTTTCCCGTCATATCGCGAACAAGCGAGTCTGCGAGCAAGTGAGCGATATGATACTGAAAACAAGTGAATAAAAATGATATCAGCTCTTAACATGTAATAATTTGTTAATTACACATTTAGGGTCGATTATATATTATCATATATCCCGAGATTTTATTGGACAGTTTGCCGTGAAGTGATATTGTATCACTTCACTGATATGGTTTTTATTCACGGCTTTATTTCACAGATATCGACCCTAAATGTGTAATAAAATAAAGAAATTGCTAGAATAAACTTTATTTCTGGAACTGTCCAAATATTTTTGACATAGACCCTCCCCGAATTTGGTGCAACTTCATTATCATAATTTTATAAATTCATAATGTTTTAATTAAGCATTGCAGTACTTAAATTATAGATTATAATGATATCAAAAAAGTAAAAAAGTTTGAGGTAAAAATCTTGAGAAGATCTATATGAGAATTTAATAATTTGAAAAAACACCACAATTAGACTAGTCAGTCCTCAGTAACTTTGTAATTTTGATTCCAAATAACTTCATTGGAATTCTATTTATAGCAATAAAACTTACAAAAATACATATTTCTACTTGCTGTTTCTGGTGGTGGGATTTATTTTTTAAATTATTTTTGGAATTCTGAAAATCAGCCATATTTATGTAGGGTCTATGATATCAAATAACTGATTAATTATCTAATAATTGTTTTGTATATTTTTCTAGGTTATCTACTTCCAATTGTTAATAAGTTAATCAATGAACCATCACTTGTTGACAGTCCACCTCATGCACTCATTCTTCTTCCAACAGTTGAGCTGTGTCATCAGGTTTGTGCTATAATTTATCCTTGTTTTCTTATGCTATATTTAAATGTTAGTATATAAACCTATTTTAGCACTAAGCAAGAAGTTGATCATGACAATGAGCTAATTATAAGTGTGATGTGTGAAATTTTCATTGTCTATAACTTGTTCTATAGAAACAGGTACATAAAAAAAAATTTTATCTGGGCCTTTGGACCCAAGTAACTGCACACGCTTGGCTCCCAAGCATGTGTTTTGGGTGCCAATTTTTTTATCATTATTATTATTTATGACATTTATGGAGGATGGCAATTGGAAGGAAAACAAAGAAAAGGACACATGGTTCCTTACAAAGCAGTGTTTCCAAGCGGTCAGAGTTGGAAACTAAATTAATATTTAGGAAGCCCTTGTCAGCACAAGTGAAGTGAGTCCTAGGATGCTCTTGGGTCCTTCAGCATTGTGTTGTGGGTGCCAATCAATATTTAGGAAGCCCTTGTAAGCACAAGTGAAGTGAGTCCTAGGATGCTCTTGGGTCCTTCAGCATTGTGTTGTGGGTGCCAATCAATATTTAGGAAGCCCTTGTCAGCACAAGTGAAGTGAGTCCTAGGATGCACTTGGGTACCCTGCATTGTGTTGTGGGTGCCAGTCAATATTTAGGAAGCCCTTGTCAACACAAGTGAAGTGAGTCCTGAGATGCACTTGGGTCCTTCAGCATTGTGTTGTGGGTGCCAATCAATATTTAGGAAGCCCTTGTCAGCACAAGTGAAGTGAGTCCTAGGATGCACTTGGGTACCCTGCATTGTGTTGTGGGTGCCAGTCAATATTTAGGAAGCCCTTGTCAGCACAAGTGAAGTGAATCCTGGGATGCACTTGGGTACCCAGCATTGTATTGTGGGTGCCAATGAATATTTAGGAAGCCCTTGTCAATACAAGTCAAGTGAGTCCTTGGAGGCATCAAAATTGTGATAATGAATTAAAATGCACAATTTCTGTGTTAACGTGATCCAACTTACTGTATTTGTATTTCAGGTTGCTGCAGTTTTCAAGTCAATCGCGGAACCAGACATGTTTCCTTCAATAGTCACACGAGATTCAAACCTGCTCATAAATAGAAACTACCCTGTTGTCATGGCAATGCCAAGTTCTCTCCTTAGCTACAACCTAGATGTCCTCAAGCATGTTAGAGTCATAATAACAGATGAAGCAGATTTTCTAACCACAAGTGGTGGGAAGGATGTTTGGAAACTACTAAACTTTTTCAAACATGGGAAACATTTGAAGAAAAAATCTCAATATGGTTCAAAATTCAACCAAAAAAGTACCCCTCAAAGTGATAGAAGAATTGATAATAAGGAACTCTCTGACTTAGATTTTTCTGCTCAGAGGCAGTTTGTGTTTGTAGCAGCAACTCTGCCCTCAAGGGGGAAAATGGCAAGTCTCAATGTGCTTACAAAATGGCTTCCTCAACCTGAGGTTGTGACGACGTCAATAGTTCATCAAAGATTGCCCACGATAGACATGGAATATGTTAGAGTAACAGAAGATACAAAACTACCAGAGTTGATGAAAGTCTTAAACATGTTAGTGGACCTGAAATATGAAAATGAAAATATTGATGTGAGGAAAGATTCTGAAATATTAAGAAGAGAAAATATGGAGCATGGGAATGAAAGAATTGAGTGTGAAACAGCATGCACAAATTCTGATACTAATCGAAAACCTCTTCGAGTTCTGGTTTTCACAAACACTGCACAACAAGCAAATAAAGTATTTGAATTTCTTTCCAACCCAGAGGAACAGTTGTCCAATCAGCAGCAATCCTTCTCTGTCAACGAAAATGACAATCCCCGATTGGACAAGGAGACTTTGATTGACACAAGAAGCAAGTCGTATTGGATGGACAAATGTGCAGAGCTGCATAAGGATGTTCCTGTGGAAAAGAGGTTGGAATCTCTAGAGCGTTTCAAGTCTGGGGAACTGAGTGTTCTTGTCTGTACTGATTTAGCATCACGTGGCTTGGATATCCCGGATGTCAGTCATGTGATTCAGTTGGACTTTGCTTCCAATGCTGCGTATGTTCTCCACAGGACGGGGAGGACGGCCCGTGCTGGAGCTCATGGAAAAGGTATGCATAGTTAGTTAAGAGAGGGGGGATGGCTAAGAACGGTCAGTCAGTCAGTCCGTCCGTCCGTCCCTCAATCAATCAGCCAGTCTTTTACTTCTACGAACTAACGTCCAAAACGTCAGTACAGTTACAAACTATTTTCCACGGTGTTTTAGTTTTCTTCTTATTCACTTGTTATATTCAACACACAAACGCAGTCCAATTGGTAACAGCTAGTCATTAGAGTAGATTCCCTATGACTGTGGAAAGCTCACGGCACGAACGCGGTTGCGACGAAAAGTCAGCCCATCCAAAGTCTAGAAAACATCACGATCTTGGCAAGGCACGCTTTCTTCGTCCAATCAAATGCATGAAACACGGCGCGGCAACGATCACGGCAAAATCACGGCACTGACTAAGTACGTCAATCACATTGCGCGAGAAAAATATCAGCTAATGAAAATTCTAGAACGAAACATCACGGTCGCGGCAAGGTCAAGGCACGCACACAGCAATGAACGTTTCACAGTCATACGATATCTGCTCTATTAGCCAGTCGGCCAGCCATTCCCTTTCTCGTTCTTTTTATGTTATAATCATAAACTCAGTATTTTTAACACCGATATTTAATATGTGATTTTTCTAGTGATCAACTTTATTACGAAAAAAGACGAAGATTTAGCGAGAGCAATCCGAGCCTGTGACGACGACCCGAATACTGACTACGACTCGACGTTTAGCCGAAATCGAATGTTCAGACGAAGAATTAAAAGAAATGTGCTGCCTTTGGCTGATTTTATTGAATATACTTCAAATTAGAAGCCTTGTATACTAGTCAGTGAAAATAGAATTAAATCATGATAAAAATAGTAATTTTCCAGGTTTTCGTTGTGTTTCTCGACGCATTCCAGTTGACACCTGTTCCAAGGCGGTATAGCTGTCCCAGGCACATGCAAGAACTTTCATCTTGCCGACTATGTTACTTTTTAAAGACCCCTTGCAGCACTTCGCAATGCAGCTCAATTAGGAGGACAAAATAATAGGTTCCAATTTTCAGGAGATTGAAACTTCGTTTGTTTTGTCCTCCAAATTGAGCTGCAATAGATAAGATTTCAAGGTTTGACTGGTTTGACTGCCATTCAGTTGAGCATTCCCCAAGGGATCGTGAGCTGAATTCAATCATTGCTTAGCACTGTGACCTATACACGCATCAAGCATTCCGAGCTACTGCTCTAAGCGCATGCTCAGGGGATTAAAAAGTGGGATAATATTTTGTAAAATATGCAATTTTTTGGTATATTTGAATCAAAATTCGCTTAACGGTACGTGATCTTGAATATTTAATGAAAATTGTGTTTGACAAGAAAAATACAACTAAAATATAACATGTTTTACAAAATATTATCTAACTTTTTAATCCCCTGAGCATGCGCTTAGAGCAGTAGCGCGGAATGCTTGATGCGTGTATTGGTATTTCAGCGCTCAGAAGTCGGGTTAATTTAGCAGTGATTGAACTATTTCACACCTAGCTTAGAGTCAAGCTTGCACTGATCGAAAGCCACGGTCTGCACATTGATAACTAGTACTGCGGGATCTTAGGAAGAAAGAACTGAAAGGGTCTTGAAGAATGTCGCATCAAAATGTCACCTACAGTGGAAACAAAATCACTGATAAAAACGACTTCCCCTACGACTGGTACTCGGAGGAAAACTGGTTTGGTCCTCAATTCTGTATCCGTTACAGAAAATCCGAAATGCTCCAACCTCCAGAGAAAATCATTTCTCAAGACCCTTATCGAGTGATTCCATTTGGTCCTAGTGTCAAAGAAGGAAAGGTGACAGTCGAAGCATCTCTGCAGTGGACTTCTTCTTCCTCAGTTACCAGCACCACTTCTCTGGAACTGGGATTAAAAGCTATGTCGACAACCAACGAAGCCAGTGCTACTTTTAAGAACGAAACCAGCACAACCAGGACACTTGGACAAACTCAAACCGCTACCTTCCGAACTGAGTACACCATTGGTCCAAGACACTTGGTCGAAGTATTCGTTGATAAATGGAAAGTCAAAACCAGATTCCATATTACGAGCTGGGAAAGGCAAGGCGCAGGAACACTGCATTTCACAGGGTTACGAAACCCTTGGCATGGATCGGGATTCATGAATTTCTCAGGAGATGAAAGCGTTACAGATTGTGAATATACACTTGATTCTTGGCCAAGAATCATCGCCTTGCCCATAGGAGACATGGAAGGTTTTAAGGAGATGAATGAAAAACAACGATCATTTGCATTCAAGTTCAACTGGATGAGATTCGCCAAGAATGTGATTGAGAATTATTTTGGAGCTGATAAGGTTGCCAAACTAAAGCCTGGCAAGGTCGAGGGGGTTGTGATGTGGTATTACGATGAATCAAAGCCTGCACGTGTTTGGTCTGATTTCTACAGTGATTTGCAAAGGTTGTTGTGATGGAAGAAAACAATAATCTAAACTTAGCTCGAAGCGGAATGATAACATTTTTTCACTGTTTACAAACATTGACTTCAGGAATCTTTTCTCATTAAAATTTGCCAAAATATTAGTCCAAAAATTTGTTTTTGTTTTTTATTGATGTATGGAATTATTTGTACATTTTTGAATAAATTACTTAGTAAAGAATACATCATATAAAATGAATTCAATCATTGCTTAGCATGTGACCTATTGGTATTCCAGCGCTCAGAAGTCGGGTTAATTTAGCAGCACTACAAGGATTGTGAGGCAATTTTCAAACATCTTAGTAGTAGTAGTTCGTCCACCTTATACGCGCTTATAGCACAGTGTCTGGTGAGTTTATTGCTTTTCAGGGTCAGGTTAGCCAAGGTATGTGTGGCAAATGAAAAGAATTCAAATACTGAGCACCAGATTTTTCTTTTGTAGCCATGAAGAGCAACTAACTACAGGATATTAGTTCCTGAACAATGCGGCCTCAATTGATATATTTCTTAAGACGTCACGGCTTTTTTTTACGTTGGCAAGAATAATAGAAATTAAGGCTCAATCTTCTTTCGTTTGGGGATATTTAGTGTAATATCTAGCTATGAGTCATGTCAACGAGCATTGATTTCAAAAATTTTGCAACTGGATGGGCTGATATAAATAGGTAATAAAACCTGTTTCTCGGTGTTTTCTCGGTGCACTGGCTGGCCAAGGACCAAGAGTGAAACAACGACTTGCGTAAAAGTTTGCCGGTGAAACTTGCTTTAAGTTTGAGGAGAGGTTTCTCACTGTCTTCGAGCTGGATTAAGATGAATAATAGCAGTAAGGCTTCTTCAGCCAAAGAATACGTGTTTATTCCCTACGATGTTCTTATTACCAAACTGGCTATCTATTCCTTGGTTGGTGTTCTCTGCGTCTACGCTGTCGTAGCCAATGCTTTCATCCTGTACATAAAAGCAAAACAGCGAATCAAGCGAAAAAGGAACGTTCAGAATCGAAGACCTTTCGATCGATTCCCAGTGGTCAGTATTTTTGTTCAAAGTCTAGCATTATCGGATTTCTTTTGTGCTTTGATTACCCTATCAGTCGCCATCACAGTCAACTTTGTTGATGTTATTACCAATGACATGATCTGCAAGACTGTACGTTTTAGCAACTTCTTCTTTCCAGTAGTGAATATGAACAATCTCTTTGTGATTGGAGTAGAAAGATATTTGGCAGTATTTTATCCACTTCTCGTCCCATCAAGTCGTTCAATCAAGGCACTTGTCATAGGAGCGTGGATTTCTGGAGGGATTTTATCAGTTGTTGCCTCCGCCACTTTTAGCCTAGAAACTCGAGTTATCGGCCCTGCCACATACACCAGGACGTGCGTGTATAACAAAAATGTACTCCTATACAAGACCATGTTCATAGCATTTGCAGTTGTTGTTTATCTCATGCCAAGTATCATCTTAACCTTTACTAGCCTTCGTTTAGTTTGTTTCTTACGACAAAAAAGAAAGACAACGAGACTGACTTGTAAAGTCAATTCTTGGAGGTTTTATGGGACGAGAAGTTTTATTATTCTCATATTCAGTTTTATCATTCCATATCTATCATTCGTGTTGTATTCCGGAATGAGTACTATTTTAAAGTTCAACTTCAGTTTCACAACGGAGATCATCATAAGGAGACTCAACGCAATGTTTGCCTACTCCAACTCCGCCATAAGCCCCACCGTCATGCTTTTTAGCATGCCTGATCTACAAAGAGCCTTCAGAAGATTCGTTAGATCAATAACCCGTGGAGCAATACCCTCGAGCAATATTCACAAAGAGACTGCTTAGAGATCAAGGGGATGTATATCACCAAGAGATGACGAATATACCGATGATATAATTAAAGAGATTGGAAAACTGGTGGATGTAGCTATCGATGACATTTCAACTAGTCATCGTCTACCGCTTCCAAAAAGTAGACCAAGTTCTGTTGCAACTACGGATCCTAACATTAGAGAGCTTAACATTCCTTTTTTTCTTCCTGCAAACGGCAAACATCACCACGTTTTCATCGTTTCCCTGCATCTCACTTTACCTTTTGCAAACCTTCTCACCAAAGACAAATATTCTTTTGTTTATCTATATCTTGGAAATTATTGCGATTCATTTTTAATAATTTTAAAGAAGTTTTCACTGGTCAACTGAGGTTTCACTTTTGCCGTAAACGAGATTCTTAAACTTTCTATTATAGTCAAGTTAACACGTCAGGATAATGGGACGAACTTTACCGGATAAGAAAACCGGAAAAGACCTGCATTTCTGGTTTACTTGGACCAACCATGGCAAGATTTTACTGCGGACGGGAAGGATGCTGATAGCACTGAGAGCTAGCACTATCACCAATGACATAGGCATACGAAAACTGTACTGGAACGAATACGAATGAAAAGAATTGTCGTTAAAATTAGGTATTATTTATTCTTTTGATTTACGACTCCAGATATTAATAATTTACCGCAGTTGGACCTCTGGTCTGCAATAAATTCTTTCAATGATTTGTCCAATATTGATCCAAATTTACCTGTCCAAGCTAATAATATACAACTCAAGAATTCGTCGATGATCAACAAATTATTAACTGTATTAATGGTAAATGTTTTTCGGCCCTTCACTCCAAACCTGCTCCAAAGTTAGAAGTTTAAATGCAACTTTTGATAAACTTACTCATGCTAATTAGGAATCATAGGTCCAAGGGCGCTAGAACAAATGAATCGGATTTATTTCTTTAGGTTATTTGTAGACGACAGATAGAGGCTTTACTTAGCTCGTTTCCGTTCTACTTATAGCGGAGCTCCCGCGCGTAAATGGTAACCCATCGAGTTGATTTTTCATGGCTTGATTGCGCCATCACCTTGTCCGTACGTACAGCATACCGGACAGCATACATACATACGGCGTGTACCACCACAGGGTTCCCGCGTGCTTTGCTTACTTGCAAAATAGAAATGCACAGAAAAAAATCGCAATGATGTAGTCAAAGATGGATCATGCAAGAAGTATTTTTTTCTTAATTTTGCAAAGCGCCGGAAAAGTACGTTTAATCGAAGTCATGTCTGTCTTAAAGTGAACAAAAGCAATTTTTCGACTTTAGCGACTTGCTAAAGAAGATTTAGCGAAAGAAGGATGAATTTTCGTGAGTGAAACCTCAGTGAGAGAAAAAGTGGCCTGTAGACCAGAAAAACCTGATTATACTGCAAGAATAATATTTCAGTTCCGTAGAAAACACTTCATAGAAGGTAAATTCATGGGTGTTAACTAATATTTCGTAAAACTTCAGACGTTGACAAAATATGTGTAAACTAGCAAGGCCGTTGCTTCGGCAAACATTGAATGACATAAAAACATCATTAAATATACAAAACTTCACTGGTACAGATAAATTAAATTTGGAAAGCATCATTCCTCCCTTCCTTCCTTCATTCATTCTTTTGTCGGAGCTATATGTGAAAGTTTGTAAGATCAAAAGAAAAAATAAAGGAAAAAACTTGTAAATCATGCAGTAAAAAGTATTAGTAAAACAAAAAAACTGGAAGGGAAAAATAGTAATAAAAGCAAAACAGTTGAAATATCAGTTCCCGGACTGAGCATCAGATAATGCCCTTTTCCATGAAATGTTAATTTCCATATCATGAATAAAGTGGAACGTTCATTTTCACGATATCAATTTCTAGTAATTTCATCTTTAATCTACTTTTGAAAAATTATTTATTTTAAAACTGGACATTACAGTTAGTCACTTAATAGCAGCAACATTTCAGTTTTTGTCGAAGATTATATTTTCGTTTTTTATTTTACAAGCTCTTCATTTTCACTTTCAGATGAGTTATCTTTGAGATGAGAGATGCGAGATCAACTTTATTTAGACACGCTAGCCTAATTCAATACAAAAATAGCACTGGTTTCCAATAGGGGCGTGTTATTTACAAAATACAATAATATTAAAACTGCAAAAATATTTTAAAATATCAAATATGTAAATAATTAGGAATTAATAATCGATAATACATATCTATATATACGAGGAAGTTTCTCTAATAACTAAGTACGGTAAGTTTAAGGTAAATATCAAAGATATATAATATGGTGAAATATGCATATAAAAAAGAAATTATTTACCTTAAACCCTGGGACGGTCTTTAAATTTGAAATGGAAGAGGACAGAGAATCGGAATTTCTTACTGCATTTGGTAAAGAGTTCCATATCTTAGCTCCATTATAACTTAAGCTCTTCTTTAGAAATTCCGTCTTAGGAAGAGTGTGTCTATCGCGTTATTTTCATTTAAATGGGAATTTTGGCTTCTCTTTCGCGTTAATTTTCTTCATTTGAAAGTATTTTTGCCCTCAATTCGCGTTAATTTAAGTCGCGCGACTTAAATTAACTAAGGTATTTAATTTGCACAGTGCCTCCATCCGTCTGTCCGTCCGTCCATCCGTTTATTCATTCCCCTATGTAGTTATTTTGACCAGCGGACGCATTAGTACCCAGTTTCTCACGGTTATCCAGTTATGTATTTGTAAACTTGACCAAAAGAAAAATATTTCTATTTGTAGACATTTAGAGATTTAGAAGCTTTTATCCACGATTATGAACATCTTACACCACAAAAGGTAAGTTTAAACTATATTCATAAAGGACGCCTGCTAGAATTTAGATATATTGGCTAAAATTTCTTAGCCTCACGATTTGAATTTCATCGTTCACATTGAACTCAATATTCTAAAATTACTTTATCTGTTTTTAGTTGGCATGTTCGAAATAAAGACAATATTGAACGTGTACGACGGGATGAAGAAAATGCCAGACTTGAAGAAGAAAAGAAAGCCAAAAGAGCTGCCTTAGCTGTCAGTATATGATATTTATTTTATATTCTATTTTATATATTTATAAACTTACAGTCAGTTAAGTTTACATCAAAATATTGACTTGTATTCTGTCATTTTGTTTTTACTGCTATTTTCATAAACATGTGAACTCTGTAGTCGCTGTTGCCAGTCAAAAATACAAAAGGTACAGATTGATTATTTTTGATTGACAGAAGCAAAAAAAAAAAAAAATTAAGCATGCAGCCCGCAGCTACTAGCTTGAGTTTGCATGCATGTTTATGAAAATGGCAGTAAATATTTTACTCAAGATTAGAGAATGACATTTAGTTTCTTAGGTTTTATGGGTTGAGTTGGAAAGACACTTAAAGAGACAAAAATTAATCATTAATCAAAAGTTAATCTATAGAGTTTGCAAAGTAATTTTAGCCTTGATTATGAGCTGTGTAGAGTGCACGCCCAGTGGTGGATCCAGAAGGATTTCAAGGGGTTGACTGGTACCTAGCAAGGCATTACATAGTGTATTTTTTGTTCTTATCTTATCCTTTATTCTTATTATATTCAACTACAAGGGGGGTGACTAGTCACCCAATTCACCCCCCTGGATCTGCCCTTGACGCCATATATCCATGAAACAAACTAAACCAACAGTGTACTATTTTACACAAAATAGTAAATATCACCGGAGCAGAACATTGGGAACAAGAGCAAATACCTCTATGCAAAATACTTTTAAGCACTACATAGCTAGTAATTTTTTTATGGATATATGGTGTACACTCTAGTAGAAAGTGAGCTGAAAACAGCCTAAAATTGTAACACAACCAATATGATTCTAACTTTTATACCTGATTATGAAACAGGGATTTACCTGGGTTAGTTGATTTGGGGGTCCACTGGACTCATATCCTTTTATTTTAGAAAGAAAAACACTAGCAGAAATACATTTTCTGTGTCATATTGGACACACTCTATTATATTTTTGAGTCCAATTTCAATTTATTTGCGTATAGAACGCAGAATTGTGCGTCTGGTAGATCCCTAACCCTGATGACAGCTGTCAATCATCATCCCTTAATAAGGCAAATTTGTATTTTAAACAACCCTGTGTCAATCTAGTCAATTGAACAGGAGGCTAGTACCAAAAGGAGTTCCTTCCCATCCATGAATACTCCCTTCTCTATTATTGGGTTTTCTAACCAGGAACAAGAAGCAAGAACAGCACTACTGCGTGCCAGAGCAAACAATAGCCAAAGTAAAGAACCAATCAATGACAGCGAGCCATCTTCATCGCCCAGCTCAGAATTGGTACCAGTATCAGACAAACAAAAGCATATCAACCTCTTTCAAGACATTGAAGAAGGAGTAAGTTGTGTTGTGTAAAAAAGTCATCACATCTTATCGAAATCCTGAAACAACCTCTGGGCTGATCTAAGTCAAAGCTCAGCTAACTCACAGATAGAACCCTGAAACAAACTCTAAGCTGATCTAAGTCAGGGCACAGCTAACTCACAGATAGAACCCTGAAACAAACTCTGGGCTGATCTAAGCCAGGGCACAGCTAACTCACAGATTGAACCCTGAAACAACCTCTGGGCTGATCTAAGTCAGGGCTCAGCTGACTCACAGATTGAACCCTGAAACAACCTCTGGGCTGATCTAAGTCAGGGCATGGCTAACTCGCAGATTGAACCCTGAAATAACCTCTAAGCTGATCAAAGTCAGGGCATAGCTAACTCACAGATCAAATCCTGAAACAACCTCTAAGCTGATCAAAGTCAGGGCATGACTAACTCACAGATAGAACCCTGAAACAAACTCTGGGCTGATCTAAGCCAGGGCACCGCTAACTCACAGATAGAACCCTGAAACAATCGCTAAGCTGATCAAAGTCAGGGCATAGCTAACTCACAGATCAAACCCTGAAACAACCTCTAAGCTGATCAAAGTCAGGGCTCAGCTAACTCACAGATAGAACCCTGAAACAACCTCTAAGCTGATCAAAGTCAGGGCATGACTAACTCACAGATTGAACCCTGAAATAACCTCTAAGCTGATCAAAGTCAGGGCATAGCTAACTCACAGATCAAACCCTGAAACAACCTCTAAGCTGATCAAAGTCAGGGCATGACTAACTCACAGATAGAACCCTGAAACAAACTCTGGGCTGATCTAAGCCAGGGCACAGCTAACTCACGGATCAAATTCTGAAACAACCTCTAACTCAAGTTAGAACTTAGAACATTAGGACCTGGTATTATGAGCAAAAATTGAAGAGGTTATTAAGTCACTCTCAGTCCCTCTAGCTCAACACCCTAAAATTCCAGCTTCCCCTTGCAATCATTGTTAGTACAAACCTGCATCTTCTGAACATATGTCTTTTATTGAATCCTTTTATTGAATCCTAATAAGTTAAAACAAGGAACCAACCCTGAATATGAAGCAGAGAAAAAGGCAGAACAGGAAAAACAAGAGAAAGCTATTGGATTATTAACATACCTTGGACAGAGTGCTAGTGAAAAACATTGTAAGTAGCTAGAATGGAGTAAGCATTCTGTTTAACAGAACTGTGAAAATTCAGATGCCTTCATCGTGCATATTAATAGTTCATAAGCCAAGGGACCTGCTCGTTACATATAGACATTGTAAAGTTCAAAGATGCTTATGCATTTGCCCCCCTGACTGGTTACTACCAAATGTCCTCAATTTGGGTCTTGGCTCATGAATTATAAAGAGAAGGTTTTGTGTAATGGCATAAGCTGGTAAAGTGTAAACCCAGCCTGATTTTGTCTCCATCATAGTGAGGTTTCCACCAACTTGACTTTGAATTATTCTGTTGATTTTAAGCTGACAAGCCTTGGTATCTAAAGAAAGGCCATCAGAAAAAAGCCACAGTTGAGGATGTAAAGTAAGAAATTTATGCTGACTGTATATTTAAAAAATCACTCGTAAAGGAAGCTTCTGCAAGGTTCACTCCAAATGCATTACCACCTCATTTGCTATTTTTTATTTGATTTGTATTTAGATTTTTATAAGCTGGATTTTATAGACAATTATAAACTTTTATTTCTGCTCTTTAGTTCTAGAGATATGAAAAGAAAAGATTCTCTTGATCCGTTGAACAAAATGAAAAAATACCTTGAAGCTCATGAAAAACACAAACACAAGAAGCACAAGAAAGAACGTAAACACCATAGGAGTAGAAAAGAAAAGGTAGGGAAATAACTATTTCTTTTATTGTATTACATGTTCTTATAGCATAGCAAACAAAGGTGGCTGACGATGGTGGGCTGGGGAGCTAGATCCCTCCCCCCAACTTTAGATTTTGTGGGGCTGAAATCTCCCCCCCCCCCCCCCCCCCCCGCACACACACACCAACACACACATTTTTTTTTTGCTTCGACAATTTGGGCGATTGTAGCACATCCTTCCCCCCCCCCCCCCCACACACACACACACAAACTTCGTGACCCCCCTACTCAAAATCCTAGAATCCACCCAGCCTTCCCAATATATGGTAAGGAAACCTCTCTTCGCTCAAATCTGATGTCTTTCGTCAACACAGAAAAAAGACGAGACATCTCCAAGAAAGAAAAGTATACAAGAACTTAGAGCAGAGCGGATGAAAAGAGAGGAATCTGAACGAAAAAGAGAAAGTGAACTTTATTCTTCTTCAAGAGGAGAAAAGAAAGCTTCGAAACCTGTAGAAGACAACCCTTACAGGTTAGTACTTGTATTATCTTCTAAATTTCAATTTTTCTTTTCAATTCATGTTTCTGACTCAGACCATGGATGATAAAAGGACTGTTAAGTGTGACAAGATTTTAATTCCACTGGGAAAAACTGCTGCAACGTAATCATCCATCCATGCCCAGACGATAGCGAAGCAATCACCATTGCAGCAGTTTTTCCAGTGGAATTAAAATCTTGTCCCACAAATAACTACACAGTGTCTATTTTAAAGTGTACTACAAGGATTATGAAGCAATTTTCAAACATCTTAGTAGTTCGTCCGCCCCTTATAGCACACGTCTTGTGAGTTTATTGCTTTTAGAGTATTTGTGACCCAAAGAATTCCAAAATTCGAAAATGAAAAGAAACTGCTCCAGGCCCGGATATCTCTGAACAAGGGCTGTTAAGTGTGACGTTAATCGTATAAAAAAACGACTTCCTGGTCCAAAACGAAAAGCAGTTTTATTAGGATTTTTCTTACTTTTCCTACATGACCGGATTTGTTGTCCAAAGTTCTAATTGTTTCAGGTGGAGAGTAATAAATCATTGAGAACAAGATATTTTTCGCTTTATTTTAATCAAGCGGAATATCAACAAATGTTAATTTAGGGTACTACCAGGTGATCTCGCTTCTCTCAGCGAACACTTTGTTCGTAGCTCAATGTTTCCTAGTTCCAGGTTTTCAACTCGATAAACAACAGCTTTTACTCAAAAGTATAGAAAATAAAACTCATCGTTGGAAAGATTCACCAAATACCTTTTAGAAAAGGCATATTTCTTCGTTGTTGGTGGAAAATATGTCATTTTGACAAGAGATAATAGAAAATACTTGGAAATTTTCGCTGTGACAAACAATGCATTGCGCGCCTAGATTCCAGATCACCTGGCTAATAGCAGTAGAACAATTAACAACTTACTTGTCATGATTTTTTTTAAACTTTTCCGGAAAATCAACGCGGAAATCGACCACTTTCTTTACATTGACATATACAACGCTCCCGGTAAACGAATCGGATAATAAATAGGTTGTTTTTGTAAACTAATTTTTTTCATGCTGAGAAAAAGGAGTGAAACCATCCTCTCTGGCATCGTTCAATATTTGTAAATAAGCTTATTCTTTGGATTTGAGGCTCCTACAACCATCTTTTTGCCGAAACCAGATCACGACGAGTTGATCTTGGGGTTTTATTTATGAAGTCTTGTTGTTGAATCCACATATTTTCGATTACAAGCAGTTATTTTAGTAAAATTGTCCATAAAAATGAATTTTTAGCCAAAATTAATTGAACAAAGCCGTCTTTTACAAAATGACGTCACACCCACCAACCAATCAGCGCGCGAGTTATTTCTAGCCAAGCTAACAATCTGATTGGCCAGCGAAATAATGTTTTTATGAGCAGTTGGACCCGACATCACGGCATTTTTTTTACGTTGGCAAGAATAATAAAAATTAAGGCTCAATCTACTTTCGTTCCGAGATATTTAGTGTTATATTTAGCTATTCTTTAACTTACACCAACACATCCGAATGGTATTGATTCATGGTTCCCCTTAGTTACCGTTGCTATGTCCCACAAGCTCAACAAATTAGCTAGAATATCTAAGAATTTAAAACTCTGATGTGGAAAATTTACCATAAATTGTTTCACTTGTTTACTGTCCTGTAAAAATTAAAGAAAATTGCTTCGTATTCCTTGTAGTATAAAACATACTGTGCAGTAATTTGTGGGGAAAGATTTTAGTTCCACTGGTAAAAACTGCTGCAATGTCTAGCGACCACTAAAGCTTAGCGTTAAAACTGGACACCAGATTTTTTTTTTTGTGGAATGAAGAAAAATACCGGAAAATCTCTGAACAAGACCTTAATTGCGCATTCGTATTGGTGTTCTGATCGTACTTCCTGAGTCATCTGAACGAGCATTATGTAACTGGATGGGCTGAAATAAATAGGTTATAAAACCTGTTTCTCGGTGATTTTGATTAGTGCACTGGCTGGCCAAGGACCAAGTGCGAAACCACAGCTTGCGTAAAAGTTTGCCGGTGAAACTTGCTTTAAGTTTGAGGAGAGGTTTCTCACTGTCTTCGAGCTGGATTAAGATGAATAATAGCAGCAAGGCTTCTTCAGCCAAAGAATTCGAATACGTGTTTATGCCTTATGATGTTTTTATTACCAAACTGGTTATCTATTCCTTGGTTGGTGTTCTCTGCGTCTACGCTGTCGTAGCCAACGCCTTCATCCTGTACATCAAGGCTAAACTGCGAACCAAGCGAAAAAGGAACGTTCAGAATCGAAGACCTTTCGATCGATTCCCAGTGGTCAGTATTTTTGTTCAAAGTCTAGCATTCTCGGATTTCTTTTGCGGCCTGATTACCCTACCAGTCGCCATCACAGTCAACTTTATTGATGTTATTACCAATGACATGATCTGCAAGGCCGTCCGTTTTAGCAACATCTTCTTTCCAGTGGTAACTATAAACAATCTCTTCGTGATTGGAATAGAAAGATATTTGGCAGTATTTTATCCACTTCTCGTCCCATCCAGTCGTTCAATCAAGGGACTTGTCATCGGAGCGTGGATTTCTGGGGGGATTTTATCAGTTGTAGCCTCCGCCACTTTTAGCCTAGAAACTCGAGATATCGACCCCACCACATACACCAAGACGTGCGTGTATAACAAAAGTGTACTCCTATACAAGACCATGTTCATAGCATTTACAGTTGTTGTTTATCTCATGCCAAGTATCATCTTAACTTTCACTAGCCTTCGTTTAGTTTGTTTCTTACGACGGAAAAGAAAGACAACGAGAACTAAAGTTAATTCTTGGAGGTTTTATGGGACAAGTACTTTTGTTATCCTCATATTCAGTTTTGTCATTCCATATCTATCATTCGTGGTGTATTCTGGGCTGAATATTGTATTGAAGTTCAACTTTAGTTTCACAACGGAGATCATCATAAGGAGACTCAACGCAATGTTTGCCTACTCCAACTCTGCCATCAGCCCCACCGTCATGCTTTTTAGCATGCCTGATCTACGAAGAGCCTTCAGAAGATTCGTTAGACGCCATTCGAGACTAAATCCAACGCGTATCCACTCTAACGTGGTCCTGAAGAACAATTCTGATACCGGATCTAACAACCTTCCAAGCGGGCCGTCGAACGATAATGAACTAGGCCTTTCTAATCCATATATAATACAGATATACTAAAAGCGGAGTGGGAAAATATAATAAAGGTTTATTTTTCAGTTTCCTAAACATTAACTACTAAATCAAATGCTATAGTTGATTGGGTGACACGCGCTTCTACGGCGCTTTTTCTTACCACGGTGCAATTCATGCCTTGGGTAGCGCTTTCGAATCTCGACTGAACCGCATATGTGAGTTGGGTTTGTTCGATATGTTGTTTTTCTCCGGGTTCTCTGGTTCAGTTCCTCCCTCCGTAAAATTCAGCATGTGAGTTGAGTGTTGTGCATGTGTGTAAATATAGAATGTAGTGCGTGGGAGTACTCCCATACAGTCTGTATAGAGAAGGGCAGGGATTCTCGTCGGAAATTTTGAAAATGACCCCTAAGAGGTACTAAAATTCTCTTTCTGGTAGTAATAAAAATCGCAAGTTTCACCCCAAAATGGTGCCAAATGACGCTAATTTTACAGCATTTTAATTCGTTTTTCGTTTAAACACCCTAAAAGGCATCAAATAACGAAAATTAACCCCTAAAAGGTGCAACAATTAAGCATCCCCGCTCCTTTCACATCGTAGTATAATACGAGTTGTTTTTATCATCTATCAAGCCTATCTTTTAAGTCTTCAATATAGAAATCAGATAGATTTCTGTCGATTCGAAGATCGAGAGATTAGACAAATTAATCAACATGTTTATTCTTACATCAAACGGCGGACATAACAACGTTTTCATCGTATCCCTGTATTTCAGTTCACCTTCTGCAAACCTTCTTACCAAAGACAAATATTCTTTTTTTATCTACCACTGAATGTTTTTTTTTTCTTCGATTCTTTTTTATTAAATTCTGAAGATTTCTTTACTTGTCAGCTGAAGTTTCAATCACGTTAAGCGTTAACGAGATGCATTAAGTCTCTATTATGAACAATACAATAGGGGAGATTTGGAATCTCTGCTATAAAACAGAATAAAGAACATGATTATCTGAATGTGTCATCTAATGTACGTCATTTTAAAATGGTTCCGACTCATCAGACAATAGCGAACCAATCACCATTGCAGCAGTTTTCCCAGTGGAATAAAAGTCTTGCCCCACAAACAACTACACAGTGTCTGTTTTAAAAAGTACTACAAGGATTACGAGGCAATTTTAATTCATTTTCACAGGACAGTATACAATAGACCATTTTCGAGATGCACGAACGCATTTTCGGGCAGAGTCATTGGGTCCCTATTCCTTTGGACTTACTTACCCCTTATTTGGCTGAACCAGCATTTTTTCAGTTAGTATATAGGTAATAGCATGGTTTGCAGTGATATTTGGCATAAACGCCCTGTTATACACTCTGCAATTGTCCCAGCAACAATGTTGCGAGACAAGTTGCTGGAGAATCGCACAATGTAACAAGGGTTGTCCCGCAATTATTTTTTCTCGCATTTTTTTTGTTTGTTGCGCGTAGCGTTGCACGAAGTAGAACTCAGTCTGTTCTCAGTACTTTCCGCAACGGATTGCAGCAACTGGCAACGCCATTGCACAGTGTACCACCCCTCCAACAACTTTTCTCGCAATTTTAAGGCATATTTTTCAAGTCGCTGCAAGTTGCTGAGATTTCATACTCGTACGAAACCTGCTCCGCTATCTGCACCAAAAGCCAGTGAAAGTAAACTCGTTGCCATGTGAATAAGACACCAGACCTTCTACAGGGGTACTCATTGATTGTTAATAATTATTTATCTTTTATTATTTTATAGGTATAATTCTCAGTTCAATCCTGACCTGGTAAGGAAACCTCGTTCTAGTCATCGCCACACACCATATTAATGAGTGCTGCCTTATGAAGATACTGCTATTGAAGACCATCAACACTGGGAGGTCTATGAGGAAGTCAGTGATCAGTAATAATTGCATGGCTTGATTTGGAAAGGGTGACATGTTTAACGTTTCTGAACGAGACGCGACCGTCATTTCATGTGGACATCCGAGCCACGGCGAAGCTCTAATGATTTGCAGATAATTTTACTAATTTGTGAGAGCAAACGCAACTGGTACCTTCAACTCAGATATTTAGAAGACCCTGAGTGTTGGTCTGGCTGAGGCTTCAACTCCACGACCTCCTGCACAACAGTCTGATGTTCAACCAAATGAGTCAGTCGGAAATCTGCCTGAATGAGCAGACCCTCTCATCGCCGTCAGAAAGAATGTCTTGGTTTGGTTCTCTCTCTCAACTCTGCTTCAATGAGAATAAACCTTCGAATGTTGTCGATACTTCGCTGAAACAGCCTCTGGGATAAGTCAGTCTATAAGTCAGGGTACAACTATCTCACAGATCGAATTGGAATTTAGCGTCGACAAGCACAACTGTGATGTAGGTTTTGTTTCCGTCGTCACACTAAAAAGATTATTAGTGTACTGGAACATTATTTCAATACATTATTCAAGAAAAGCCCTCATTGTATGACTATATTTTATTTTAAAATAAAATATATTGCTTATCTACAAAATATAAATTATTTCTTAATTGCACCTATTTTTTTCGAATATGGCGTCTATGACGTCAAACGAGGAGTCCAAGAAAGTCCCGGATGTTATGAGTGATAATGATTGTGTTTTGAAATCCGGGGTATTCTAGTCCTGGATGCTGCTAGTGGAAATCATTGAGTTTCGACATCCGGGACATTCTCATTCTCCTCGTTTGACGTCAGAGACGCCATATTCGAAAAGGGTCTATTGCACAAAACCTTATTTATTTAGTAGTCCAACAGTGCTTCTCAATAGAGCAGTGAAAAACTCGCGGCACGAACGCAGTCATGACATGGCAAGGCACTGCCACCAGACCAATTACAGTGCGCGAGAATTTACTCTCCATCCAATCAGATACCCGGAACACTGCGCGAATACGGTCACGGCACTGCCTGGCAAATAACATTTCGTAAGAAAATAATCAGCCAATCAAAGTTTTAAAAAGCGTCGCGGCAAGGCACGCATACGGCAGCGAGTTTTTCACCAGTCATACGAAAAGTGCTTCAGCACGTGCGGAATCGTCGTCGCGACGAAGTAGGTTGAGGTACATGTATTTTGACCTACCCCATTCCACGTGAACAAGCATCCTACCTCTGTCTTTGCACATGCATCCCGCGCAAAGCAGCAGCTTTTCAAAAGCAACTTTTACTTCTATGAGAACAATATCTGTTCAATAAGCTCCATCGTTTCTACTTTCCCAGCTTCGATAGCCATCTCCAAAGGAGTTCTTGTTTGATTGTCCAGCGCACGCAGATCTGCACCATTCTTGATCAACAACTCAGCAGCTTCCTTCGCTCCTGCTTGTGCGGCCAGATGCAGGGGGGTCTGGTCGCACTTGTTGGTAGGGTCAACATCAGCGTAATTGTCTAAGAAGAGTTTCACGATGTCGTCACGTAATGCTGCGGCTGCGTAGTGGAGAGGTGTGTTGCCAAGGTGATCGATGGCGTGAAGGTTTGAACCACGTCGTACTAATAATTCCGCTGTCCCAAATGTCCACCTGTTCAGAAAATAGAAAATATAAAAAAACACATCGACACAAATTCAAAGAAGACCCCAAAGAAAATTTGAGTGTTTTATCGATACCTTGAAACAAAATCTGGACTGAACAAAGTCAGGGCATTGGTATTCGCAGATTGAATTGGAACTTGGCTTTCTAGGTTTTGAGGAGGAAGGAAAGCCGGAGAATCGAAACCAGAGAAGAACCCTTGAATCGAGAGAGAGACCCAACAAACTCTACGACTCACATATGATGTCGAGTACAGGCAATCAAACCCAAGACCCCGGAGATGAGAGGCAAGTGTACTACTGCTACAACACCCTTGATTCCCTTCCCAGTATGATCTCCTTTTCTCACCTTGACTTGGTGAACCTTTCTCTACTACGCTCACACTTCATGGCCGCCACCAAATGAAGGGCTGTTTTTCCCTGGTTATTCACAGCAGTCATATCAGCACCTTTCTTAATGAGCAGCCGAGCAGTGGAGGTATCAGTGATGGAAGCAGTTACCAGGTGCATGGGAGTGTTACCCTCGTGGTCTGCTACGTTGACTTTACTTCTACCTTCTTCTATTAACAATTCAACTGTGTTGTACTTCCAGACACATCTCTTGCAGCCGTGCGTGCAGATACATTTTGCCGCCACTGCGCAGTGTAGAGGAGTTCGACCTTCAAATAAAAAGAAAAAATTGAGAATAACTTTTCAACATTGACCTCTTTAGCTTAGGGATGATGTTTTCCCATTTCAGACCACGTGTCATTCTCTAGTGAATAAGATTCTTTGCTTGAATTGTATCTATATTCATGTATCTTCTCGTGCGCAACTGATAAACAAAGAAATGACACTCTAGGGAATGACATGTGGTTTGAAATATAATGGGAATACATTGCGCGCAAGTTAAAGAGGCCTATACATCGATTCCGCGCCGTAGATTTTCTGTACAAAGTGTCATGCATTGACCAAAAGGATTCAACATTTATCATGGTACTGTAAAGCCTGGTTCACACTAGCGTCGTAATCGTAGGCAATCACTCTAAAGGGCTTTCTCTTCTTTTCCCTACCTTCTTTATTAACGACATTTACATTGCATTTCTTCTTGACAAGTAAGTCTGCAGTAGGCGTACTACGGTACAAAGCAGCCAGATGAACAGCAGTATTACCATCCTCGTCCACCGCCTCAATATCTGCTTTATTCTGTAACAATATCTCGCATATTCGCCTTGAACCATTCAGCCCTGCGGCATAGTGTAGTGCCGTACGACGAGCATTATCAGCTATCGTTATATCTGCGCCGTACTGGATCAACACCTTCACGACAGGCTCAGCGCGACGGGAGTAGAGTAGACAACAGGTCAGTGGAGTGAAGCCGTCTAAGTCGGTAGCGTTGACGTCACTTCCGTTCTCAATGAGGTGAATAACCAGATTAGCTGATGTACTGACTGAAGCAAGATGCAATGGAGTCTTACCTCGAATATCTTGGACCGTTACGTCACCTTTATATCTGTTGAGAGATTGATTTAAATGATATATTTTTCCAAATGACAGTTAGGTCGAACTGTCTTGAACCCAACAAATTCTACTTGCATGTAATGTAATCCAGGATTTGAACCCCGAGCCCCCACAAGTGCAGCATGTATGATCGTGAGGCGAGTAAGAAAAGCCGTTACGCCCCCTTGCATGACTGATCCCTCCCCCACCCCTTCATCTGCAGGTGTGAGCCTAATTTTTTTAAATTTAAATATATATAAACGACATTAACCCTAAATTTTCAAGCATTCCTCCATTCTTGATTCACCTTGCGCAAGCCTATTCTGGTATTCCCATTCAGTGAGCACTTGTTTCCATAGCCCAAACTATCCTTCACCGAGAAAGGACTGGAATCTATTCTAGGGTTGGTTAGGTTTAGGGGGTTTAGGGTAAGGTTTAGATTTAGATTCCAGTCAAGTCCTCTCTCAACAAAGGCATTTTGGGCTATGGAAACAAGTATCTACCATTCCATGCCGATTCCCATACTAATAGGAGACGATTTGAGCCGGATTTATGATGATGTACAGAATCAGTCAAACTTACTGATGTATGACTGATCTTGATTCAAATAGCTTGCCTACCTCAGAAGTAGATTAGTAAGCTCGCGTGTAAGCCATTCCTCAACTAGCACGTGACTAAGCGAGGAGTACACCCTATGCAAAGGAGTCTGACCCTCGGCATCTTGAAGATTGCAATCAGCATTGTGCCGCAGCAACACTTCCGCAACCTCACGATGAATCTCAATAATAGCAACTGCAAGTGGAGTCCTGTCTCCGGAGTCGCCTGAATTGACATTCGCTCCCTGTTCAAGCAAAAGTACGGTCATTTCTCTCAAACCCTGACGACTCGCAATATGTAGTGGTGTATCTCCTTCACTCGTCTGCGCTTCTATGTCAGCCCCGCTGGATATGAGCAATTGTGCAAGGCGCGTCCGTCTGTTTCCGGAAGCAATGTGAATAGCAGACAAGCCATGAGAATTCCTTGCGTTAACGTCAGCACCTTCCCGTAAAAGTAGCTCGACAATCTCAGTACTTCCGTATCCAACGGCAATGATGAGAGGCGTGTCGCCGTTACCAGCTACAGCGTCAATTTTGCTTCCACGTTCGATCAACAAGGCTGCGATACTTGTGGTTCCTTCTTGCGCGGCGTAATGTAGCGCTGTCCTATCGTAATGATCGCGCGCGGTCACCTGTGAGCCGTTCAGGATCAGAGTTTCTGCCGCTTCAAGCTGGTCAAAAATTGTAGATTGAAATAACGGAGTTTGGCCTTCGAAATCTTTAGCATGGATATCCGTGCCTCTGTGGACTAGCAGCTTAATCATGTCAATATTGCCCTGTTGTGCGGCATAATGCATGGATGTTCTCCCGAACATGTCATGTGCATCCAAATCGCATCCATACATAAAGAGCATTTTGGCTGTCTCGCAATGATTCGCTGTTGCAGCTAAGTGAAGCGGGGTTTTCCCTGAGGTCGTTGCCTCGAGATTACTACCCTTCTTAATCAGGAGACCAGCGATCTCTGTATGGCCTTCCTTACAGGCGTGGTGTAACGCAGTGAAGTCTAAACCTCCTTGTATATGTACGGAGCTTCCACGAGCGAGAAGATATGCAGTAGTCTCTTTAAAACCACCAATGACAGCCAACATGAGTGGCGTGTCCCCCCCTGAAGTCTTCGCGTGAATATCACTTCCATTCTGTATCAAAACTTCCACAGTCTTCGTGTGGCCATACTTGGATGCAAGATGGACCGCCATTTCTCTACGCCCGTTGATTTCATTAACATTTACACCACTGTATAAAAGAAGTCTTACATTTCTTGTCTTGCCGTGGAAGGCAGCGTAATGAAGCGCGCATGACTCCGACTTGTCCTTAGTGTAGATTGAAGCTCCTTTTTCGATTAATACCTCCATAAAACTCGTCGAACATCGAATTGCTGCAAGCATAAGTGGAGTTGTGCCGCAATCTCTAGTCACTTCATTGGGATTAGCGCCTAACTCCAATATCCTCTTCAACTGTTGGTAACTTCCTCTGCACGCTGCAATATGAACCAAGGATCGACACATGAACTCGTCATCAATCTTCGACAGTAACCTGTGGATTTGGTCATGTTTCTTGGTATTTCCAATATTAGATAGAGTAAAACAGCTGGTACTGTTTAGGGGAGAGGCAGCAGAATCTGTTGTTTTTATGGTCAAAGCGATGGCATTATCCAGACGACTTGGGCTTAAGTTTAAAAGAAGCGAGACAGTGTAAAAGTCTCCTTGAATACAGCCAGCATGAAGAAGGCTGAGACCAGCTGTTCGTCTCCTTGGTGTAGTTGTTGCCTTGAAGGACAGGAATTTCAAGGACGCCTGCAAAAAAAGAATATACCTTATTACATGAAATTTTCGCGACGAGTTAATTTCGCGATTTCGTAGGTCGCACATTTCGCTATCAGTTTTGCTATAAAATCATAATTTTCACATCATTATATTTTCACAACACCAATTAATTTTCGCGGTTTTTTGGGAATAGCGAAAATCGCGAATTTCAAGTGTCATGAAAATCTCGTGTAATAAGGTACTAAATCAATAAGAAACCGGGGGGGGGGGGGGGGATGTCTTCAAAGTCATTTGGAATCTAACGAGAATTACTAAGTCGAGATTTCACCATATGGCAGCGGATCCCGAAAAAATCTGACCGTGTTCTGAACATTTAAGAATGATTTTGTGATCCCATGAATATATCTTGGAGTGAACGGTGGAAACCGGTCCGAATCCGTGTACGGGCCAATTGCGTGTAGGTGACTGAGTCCCGCGCAAGTCCTTTTGTAAACATAGTCTTGTCTTTTGACCTCTGTTAGTATACATTGAATAACTATTAACTGCGCAAAACGAACATTCTGTTCCTTGATACTCAATCCTATACTCATTATAGTATCATTCAGTCTTCAATTGAAATCATTCACAACACGACGAGCTGGTAAAAATACTAAATAGTGACCAGAAGTTGCCTTAGAACTGTTTATCAGAAAATGCAAAAATGATGATTACAAACCAACGGAAGCGTGACAAATTACATAATTGGATTTCGATATTGAATAATTGGGTTGAAAAAGAAAACGAATATTTCTTCGCTCGTAGCACAAACCCTCTCCTAAAAAACACTATACCGCCGTGAGTGAAGGCTCCAGAAACGCAAGAGGTACTTAACGTTGTCAGGATGGCAAAAAAATCCTTGAATCAGCTCAATTAAGTTACAGCGTTTCTCTTAACACGAACATGAAAGCAGAGGCAGGATGTTCAAGATATAAGCATGATATATTCTTTGTATTGGTACATTAAGGGGTTAGTGGTATTCACGTACCGGGCATATTCGTGAGACGTCTTCTTCCATGATCTCGATTCTGTCATATGGAAAACTACGTTGTAGCTAGATCCTAGGCCCTCACCTCCAAGTCACACTGCAGCCAGCGCTGGGCCGGAGAACACTTTTCTGGTATACTCCACGTTTGCGTATAAAATATATGACTGCAAAACACCTCCCACATGGAAAGGAGTGACCATAGCGGCAAAACCATCACTGGCACAAGAGACAATTTGGATTTACTGGTCATAACAAGGGGTTAATCATCTACGGTCTATGGCCTCACTTGCATGATTCTTAAACAAAAGAATATCTCATTTGCATGCATCAGTAATAACAGCTATTTCACAAGCCGTTGAAATGTCCGAGTTCGCAGAATATAGAACCTTTGCAGCACTTCGGAATGCAGCTCAATTTGGAAGACAAAACAATAGGTTCCAATTCTCAGGAGATTGGAATTCTCTCCTGCATTCATTATGAAGTAGTTTCAGATGACTCAACATAGTTCAAAACCAATTCTATTTCAAAAACTTTATTTATAATGCTTGTTTATTTACAATACAAAGACAAGGTTTTCCTTTTTCCAGAGTTTGTGTAGATATATGATACAAGTTCTTGGACTGAAATACTAGTATCTACATACAAGTACAGTTACAATTTTCAGAGTGAATGTTGAATAAAACTCTTCTTTGGGGGTTCTTTGGCAACAGAGTCAGGGCTTGAAATAATGGCCAGTCATCAGAATTGGAAATTTTCCAGTCAAATCTCTGCTGTACCAGTCATTTTGACCAGTAACATTGAGCCAGAAACAAGGTTTTACCAAGCTAAAACTGATTTGGCTGGTCATCATGACCTGACTGACCGGCCATTATTTCAAACCCTGAGAGGGTGTTTTGATAATGGAGCACTTCTCATGTTTCATTCAGGTCTTAAAGCCCTAAGGTCTCAAAAACATGAAAAGCACTCAAGTTTACAGCACTCTCACTGTACATCATACCTTTACTTTAAATAAAAAAGCTTTTTTCTGTTCAATTTTCTCAAATTACAAGAAAATAAGAAGACACTGTTACAGTATAGGTGTGCATTTGCCTGTCAAAAAAAAAGACCCCTTGCAGCATGGAGGACAAAACAATAGGTTCCAAATCTTAGGAGATTCTTAGAAATTCTTGTTTTGTCCTCCAAATTGAGCTGTGTTGAGGTCATGTGTAAGGGGTACATAGCCTTAGAAACAGCCTTCAAATTAACCAAAAAATACAGTCACAATACTGTGCTCTTGCCTTATCCATTGAATAACAGTTACTATCAATGCAATTTATACAGTCATCTAATGAACAAATGTAGAACTGCCATCCCAGCTTAGAAAGAGCAAAACACAGAAGACCATGTGTTCTGTGCCAATTCATTACATGGGACTTTCACTTTTCAAATGTATCTGCTTTCTCTGTAAACCCTCTTCATAAAAACCCCTTTATCTTGTCAAGTCATTCATCAATTGTACTGGCGACAAACTCTCCACGCTGGTAAAGAGGGTACTATAGATGCTGTTCTTGGGAAGTAATATTATCTTCTACCGCGATCAGGTCCTCCACGACCTAATGGTCTGCCTCTTGCTCTTCCTCTGCCTCTTGCTCTACCACGACCTAATGCAACTGAAAAATTAAGGAAGTCATTAGTTTCTCATTTGCTAAGAGTTGTGTTAATATACCAGTTATACCAATATATCAGACCATGTGTTATTCCCTAATATATCACTTGTTTGTTGAACAGTTGTCAGGGGCAGATCCAGGATAGCAAGAGTTTGTACGATGGCAATGAAAGCGAAAGTAACACTTAACTCTAGTTAGTCCTCATTCTCTCGCTGTCTGCCAGCTAATTGAAATTTTCATGGGGGGTTGAAACCCCAACAACCCTCCCCCTGGATCTGTCTCTGATAGCACATGAGAAGACACTCAAAGATCAAACCCTGAAAGAACCTCTGGGTTGATCAAGTCAGGGCACAGCTAACTCACAGATCAAACCCCAAACAAACTCTAGGCTGATCTAAGTCAGGGCATTGCTAACTCGCTGATCGAACCCTTTATCCTGACTTGCACTTATGCAGACCTCTACAATGCACAAGCCCCTGTAATTCAGACACTGAAGTCTATTCTTGAGCATTATATATTAGAGAGGGTTGACTTCATTCAAAACATACCTGTTTCCTTCTTTTTAGCCTTTGCTTTAGGAGCGTCATCTACTAACAATGTATCTAGTGGTAAGCTCTCTGGTAGTATGAAATATCGAATATTATTTCCTCTGATACTTAAAGAATCCAACTGCATAGGTTCTCTGTTTTTAACAGTCATCTTTACAGCTTTGAGATGAGTGTTCATGCTCATATCCACACCTGAAATAACAAGAAGATATGTTTTAGTTAACTTGAAGTAAACTTTGCAATAATGCGCAAAAATAAATTATGAACTGTCTTAGAACCTTTTGAGCTCGTAAGTATCACTTTCAAAATATATTTATACTCGCTACACTCCAAACAGCAGAATAGAAATTAGATTCTTTTAGAACAAGACGAATGTGAAACAAAATGTATGCAAAATTATACTAGGCCTCAAACTTTACTTAAATATGGTTAACTGCCAGAATATTTGGTTTAAGGCACGTTAAACTTACCAGTTATAGTTCCATGGACTACTGTTCCATTTTTGAGTTCGATTGTCACCGTCTCGTGGCTTAGTTTCATCAAAAACCTTCGGACGTAAGAATAAAAGGTTATCAAACCAAGCTTTGAGTTTCAGGCTAAAAAAATGCAAAACTAAACCAGCTTATAACAAAAATAAAAAGGGAATAACTTAGATGGATCATTGATCTTTCATCTTACCTGACAAGCTTCATAATTGCACCTCAGATGAACAAGATGCAACAAGATTAAAAATTACCAAACTTTGTAAAGTAATCAAAGATGGCTGTCGACTGTCAAACAACGTTCTTGGACGTTGAGCCTCGTTACCATTCCACGTGGCCACACAGGGAGCCCAAATTTGTATTTTAAGAATGCTTAGAAAATTCATGTATAAAATTAAAGCATCTGTAGACTTTATAAATTTTTCTCTAAATTCTTAGTATTTTTGCTAGAAAAAAGTTTTATTTCCATTTTAGAGCTAAAGCCAAAGCTTGGGCTCCCTTTGGTGACGCGTTCGAAAGCACGGCCTCACACGGCCTTTGTAGACTTTATAATTTTCTATCTTTATGATTTTTATTTAAATCTTGGTAATTTTTGGAATTTCGATTAAATAGAGATTTCAAGGGTGCTAGCTATTCAAATATTTAAAAAGCTTTATTTACACTTGGGCTGCCTGTGGTGAGGCGTTTAGCGCGCGCCTCGCATTCGTACTGTTGCCATAACAACGAGAGCTTTACTCGAGAAATACAAGAATCAAAATGGCTGCCTCGGATGTGGATGTGAGTAGTTCCCTCGACCAAGAAGAGGATCCCTTGACTGAATTAACTGATCAGGAGCTTTATAACCTGGTTCAGGAGACAATGTAAGAATCAATGCAACTAATAGAGTTAAGAATTTTGCTTTGTTGTGCAAAAAGGTTTAAAAGTTATGCATTTTTGTTTTGGTTGGAAAGTGAAAATTTGATCGAGTTTTTCTTTCTTTCTAGACATGCAAATGAAGTGCTTAGAAACGAGACTTCGATGTTTGAAAAGTTCCTTAAAAGAGTTGATCCTAAAGACTTGGGGATGCAGCCATCAGGTAGATATATTCGACATTTTCTATTTGATGGAACTATGACAGAAAAAATATTGAAGTGCTGTATGAAGCATAGGCCATAGCACTTGTCTTTCATGGGTTTCCTTTCATGGGCTTTCATCTTCGGGTTATACTTCGTCTTATCTATATTTTTTTTAAAGAATGCAAACCCCTCCCAATTTCACCCTTGCGTTATCTGATTTAGCGGTCGTCTATTTATAGTATTAGGTGAGAAATTAAGAAGAAATTCTAAAGGAATTTAGAATCGAGTTTTTTGAACGTATTTTTCTGTTCTTTTCAACAGCCCCAACTACTATACAACCCACTATAGAAACACCTCACAGAGGACTGAAAAAGAGGTCAAGATCGAGAGGACCATCACTTGATAGGTATTAATAAAACAATAACCCACTGTTTCATTGCTACATGTATGTGCTGATCGAGACAACAGTCAATCAACACTGCCGTCAATCAATTATCAGTACCATACAATATATTTGATTGATGGCAGTGTAGTGCCTGACTTCCCTGT
Source organism: Anthopleura xanthogrammica (assembly GCA_964019055.1). Lineage (NCBI taxonomy): Eukaryota > Metazoa > Cnidaria > Anthozoa > Actiniaria > Actiniidae > Anthopleura > Anthopleura xanthogrammica. The sequence goes on from OZ025207.1 coordinate 27,115,407, forward strand.
TGAATTTACTGAATCAAGATCCAGAACAAGTATGAATCACACATCACGCATAACCCCTGTGCCACCCTAACTGACAGGGACTGCAAAAAGGGTTGGCTTTGTGGGGTATAATCACCGAGATTTCTTGATTTCCTTATCTATACACGAGCTCAGTTAACAATTATATTGATCATATGCAGGCATTTAAAGTTGAGCGCTGAACAAAAGTGTGATATTGCACAAAGAGAGCTTGAGGAACTGCGAGAAGAGATCCAGAAACTGGGAGAAGAGTCAGAAAAAATTCTAGATAACTATAAAGTAAGTTAAGAAAAATGCATTCAAAGTGTATCCATTGAGTCATGAAGGCATGAAAGATGCTGCTAAGCACAAGACAAGCATAAAGGTGCACTTAGGTAAAGCTGAGTGCAACTCTAGCTTTTTAAGTGCTTAGACTGACCAAGAGCATTGATAACTCAATGGATGTATGCTGAGTGTTGACCATTTCTTTTATAACATGAAAAAACAATAAATTTATGCTTTCATTTTAGCAAAATCTTCAGTACATACAGTAGTACGAGCTTCATACTTGCTCAAAGTGCACATTGTTATACTTAAGCTATGTTATAATACATACACTGTATTGATACTATTAAATTATTTTGATATTATTAATCTATTAGGCAATAATGGAAGAAGGAGAAATCAGAACTGCAGAAATCAAGAAGACATCCTATGAGTTTGAAAGAGACATAGTTAAAGGAGCTATTAATCAAGTGAGTCTTGCAAGCTTCATATTTTTAAAATGCATGCGTATGTATGTATTCAACGAAGCTATAGATGCTGAAATAATTGATGGAAGGAAGCTCTAAGTGTAGCTCTATAAGCTCTATATTACAGTATAGATACATGTCAAGAGGCATATTATTTTATTGGCCCTCCCTACCCTGGATAAGGTTTTTTCCAGACCTGTTGTCTGGTTTTCCTGCCTCTATCAACCCTTACTCTCTAAATTCCAGTTCTATCTAGATAAATGAGCCATTCATGCCCTGACCTAGATCACCCAGAGGTTGTCTCAGGGTTCAATAATATTGAAAGTTTCTAAATAATTAAGAATATTTAATTACCGATCTTGCATAAAAGAATCTCAGACATGAGTGTCCTTCGATAAAAGCAGAGTAAAAGTACGTTAGGTCTCAAGTCTGGTTATATTTCTTGTTTTTTTCTTTTCAGAGAACCAACAAGGTTATAGCTGAGAGGGTAACCAGATACTTTGAAGATAAACTCAGATCTCGAGTAAGTGTGTCTGCAATCCACCTTTTCGGCGATAGGCTTTCTCATGGTGCCGTAGTGTTACGGTCACCAAAAAGTTCGGACATTGTTGTTGAATTGCCATACGATCGTACTACCTTTTGTACAATTTATTGACTTGATTTGTTTATTTTAGTGAAATCTAAGTACTGCATAAACATTTTAATTTATAAATTTGAAAACTCAAACTAGAAATACTAATTCTAGTTGTGATTTGCAGGACACACTGATAGAGAAGCTAAGGCTGAAAAATTCCACTTTGAAAGTCCAAAAAAGAAAACTACACATGCAGCTAAAACAGGTAACAAAACTTCCTTACCTATTCTTGTCAATATCTTTATATCTCCACAAACAGTCTTATATTTTTATCCCTAATATGATTTAGTGGTAGAAATATAAAATTAATTTGTTCAGAGGAGGATCATTCTCAGAAAATGATCATTCCCTTAGAAAATTCTGATTCACACACCATATGGGAGGTATGCAAGGTCACATCATGTCTCGCTTCATTGCAAAGGTATGGTGGGGACTATTCCCCCCTCTACATGTATTGGGGATCAGAGGAATTAGTATTCTCGGGACCACAAGTTTAAGATTTTCATTATTTCTTCAGAAAGAGGAAATGGGAGAAGTGTTGCATGAAGTCGATTTCAATCAACTTAAGATTGAAAACCAGCAGTACTTAGAGAAGATTGACGAGAAGAACCAAGACCTCTTGAGGCTAAAACTAATGACTGGTAACGTTCAACAAATACTGAACACATACAAGGTAAGGATTATATAGACCCCTTGCATGTGACGTCAAAGCAGCTCTATTTGGAGGACAAAACAAAAGAATTTCAATCTCCTGATTTCATCTTGAATGGGCCTAATTTTTCCAGTTATCTAGGTTACATAAAGATTTTGGAATGGGCACAAGTGTTGTTATTCTCACTGGAACTTTAAGTGACAATAATATTTGGATTTTATTTTTCTAATAATTTATGTTTTGATCAACAGAAAAAGCTCCACACACTGACAATGGAATCTGACAGGTTAAGAACAGAGATATTACAAAGAAATGAATTACTGTACAGAATTGATGCTGAAAATCATTTGGTGGATAAGGTGTGAATAAGAGGAATATGATTTATCTATAATTGAGTATTTCATTTTAGTAAGAATGATTGAATTTGTAAAAGTATACAAAAGATTGTTGGACAATTTAAAGAATGTGCCTCTCATTCTATTCTTCTTTTCTTCCTTTCTTCCTTTCTTCCTTTCTTCCTTAAATTTCTTCCTTAAATTTCTTCCTTTCTCTCTTTCTTTCTTTCTTTCTTTCTTTCTTTCTTTCTATCTCTCTTTCTTCCTTTCTCTTCCTCTCTTTCATTCTTTCTTTCAATATTACTTTCTTCCATTCATTCTTCCCTTCTTTCTGTCTTCCTTTTCTTTTCATTCTTTCTTGTTCTTTTTGTTTTTTTGTTTGTTTGCATGCTTCTTTCCCTCTTTTACTTGTTATATTTGTTCTTAATTCTCTCTTCCCTTCCTTCCTTTTTCTTTCTCATTAACTCTTGGAATTATTGCTGTTGTTTTACATGTAACAAGTTAATTTGTTTCCAGACTATTTGATTAACAAAGCTTGTCTCTATAAGACTGACTTTTCTTCCTTCTCAATCTTCTGCAGGATAAAATAACTTCTGAGAAGCTGAATGGTAAGCTGAAGCAGCAATTGACAGATTACAAAGTACCTGATGTAAGTCAAGGAAACTCTCTTGTACTCCAGTTTTGAATTCTCGGTCACTCCATTGTGTACAATCATATGCATGACTGTCTCAGTGAGGGTCTGTTGAATTTCAATTTATAAATTCTGATTCAGCCTCTGGGCTGCTTCCTGGAGGATGGGGAAACAATTTTTTTTTTATCCTGTGTTTCAAAGTGGAATCTTTTAGGGCTAAAATTCAACCAGGACCACACCCAAACTCTTATCTGTCCCCTTTTTATATAGAAGTACCCCCTTTCAGGGGCTTATCTAGATCTAAGTCAGGTCATGGCTAACTTTACTAAAAAATAAAGGTTATTGGTTGCATCTGGATTTTTAAACAAATAACTTTTCTTGGATTCCAGGTAATGGATTATGTAGAAGAAAGAGCCAAGCTCTATGAGCTGAACAAAGTGGTCAAGATGTGGCAAAGAAAAGTAGAGATTGCTGAGGTAATAATTATAACTAGGGGGGTCCGAACCACCGATATTAAACAATGACAGGAAGGGGACTATTGTGGAATAACATTGCCTTAGGCTGTCAAGCATTTTGAAATGAACCTCATTGCTATAATTTTTACTATCTTCCCAACAGATGGCTTTACAGACAAACAAAAAGACCTGGCATAAGCTGCTAGTCTCAGCGCAAGATGACAGGAGTCAATGGATTGCTTAGTAGGACACAGCAATAGTGTGCACATTATACATGAGACTGGCCTTGTGTAAATATGTACCCAATAATATGTAAATATTTATAAAAGTAAAAATGCATTTTGAAAATTAAAAGACAAACCAAACACAAATCAATGGTGTTAGTTTTTGTTTTTATTCACTAATTTAATCAGTTTTTAGTTTACAAATAATAGACCTAAAGAATTTATAATTATTTGTTCTTGTCTTTCTTTACACTTTGCATATCCCTTATCGTCGAATAGACCTTTCCCAAATTTGCTTGGATGATCACAAAACAATGGTTTTAAGTGGAGGTTGGCCTTGTTAAACAGTAGGATCAGTTCAGTCTTGACTTGGAACCATTGTTTCGTGATCATCCAAGCGAATTTGGGAAAGGTCTATTGCACTATCAGTGAATATTTACCAAGATGTATAGTTGAGATAAATATTCACTGAGCCTGAGGTTAATAATTGTTTTAGTATAATTTTTAGACTAGAATATTGACAGAGGAAAGATGAAATTCAGGATAAAAAAAAAATGTTTCAGTATTACTTCTGCTCTGGCAAACCTCATAATCACTGCTCAAGCAGTGAATATTGTCTCATAATCACTGGTTACTCAGCCAATTACAGCACACAAAACTCTATAATCAAGTCTAAAATTATACTAAAATTTTTCACCTAAACTGGAATTGATTGATGTTACTAAAAACAATATATTTTTGATTAGAAAAACAAAACTCTCGAAACATGACATTCCACATTGTTAAATAAAGTCATTGAATTTTACAGTTCAATACATCTTTAGCACAGCAGAATTTTGCTGTGACTTTTAAACAATCTTACAAGAAAATAATGGTCTTACTTTACACCAAGAGATTCAAGAATAAATAAATAAAACGAAACAAGATCTTTCTTGAAAAAATATGCTAGCAGCGAGTAAGGGAGTAACCAGGTTAATAATTACTGCACCAGGTTAACTTTTGCAAATGCATTTTAAAGCTGCAAATAAGCGCTGATCAGTGGACAATATCTGGTAAAAATGACCACTTGACTATTCAAATATTCCCCAAATATTATTCAAATATTATTTGCATTTATTGCATTGGCCAAAGTTTGTCCTGGTCAACTTCAAAGGAGCTGGTGTCTGCTTTGTATTGGAGGCCAGCTCCAATCCTGCAGCTAACATCAAAACTCACAGATCTGTTGATTATTTCTCCCATGTGTCCCAAGTCAAAAAGGTATTGGTTATCAATTGACCCTTGATTGATGTTTGCAGTCAGACAAATGGACATTTGAACAAATATAGTCAGACAAATATAATTCTTTGTACTGGTGCAAATGCATAAATGCAATTTGGAAATTTTTTAAACTTTTTTGGCCCATTTTGTCCATCTAGTTACAAATGCACCCTATTGCTAGCAATTGTATCAATAACTATGCATAATATCCTGGACTAGTAATTATGGTATATGAGGAATAGAACATGACACTGTTGATAGAGCAGTTTTTGTATGAGTAGGAAACATATGGTACAACATGCCGTGCATTGAAATGGCTTCCCATTGTCTTCATATCATTCATCTCACCACATTAATACATAGTTACGGCTTTAGTAAGATATGGTACTGCTACAGTATGGCAATGATTTGATATATTGTTTCACACCCATAACAAAACTAATCTAACATTGTCGGTTATATTTACTACACTTATCCACTTGAGTAAGAAATGAGAAAGTTATGTCGTCAACAGTATAATGTTGTTAGGGGCAACGGCATAACTAAGGTTATTATGTCGAAACCAGTTGCTTCACTTTAAGACTTGTCTGTTTCTTAAAAACACAAAGTATTTGTGTTTTTTGTTCTCTTTTATGATTGATACTGTTTATCCATGTATTGCACGAACCGGAAGTATTAAGACCGGATGTATCAACCTTGCTTCTGCATTCTTTACACGTTTATCATGAAATTTGCGTAATTGTATTTTCAAAGATTTTATGCACCAAACAGTTAATTGCTTGCTTCATAACTTCGTTATAGCCTTCTCCCTGTCGGGAATTTAATTCAAACCATCCTAGAAATCCATTTTTCACGCAAAACCGGTCCAAAATTTCGCGACTTTCGACCATTTTTCCAGGACCGATCCATTCGGTTGGCTTTCCTCGCTTTGATGTAGGGATATTTTCGACGATTAGGACCATAGGACGATTACCCATGTTAGCTTCTTGGATCTTCTGGCTCCACTTTAAAGTGCTACTTAATCTAGAAGGGCTTTTGGGTCCCCAAAATACCAGTGCTCCAGCACAATTACGGCAATAAATTCCAGTCATATTGAGAAACCTTTCGTGTTCGGCGACATCCCAAAACTGCAATTTAACGCTGAATTCTTTCTTCTTTACGGTGTCTTTCCACTTGAGAAAGTGAATGTAAAAGTCTACGCCGATTGTGGGTTTGTGGTAAAAACTTAGAGGTCGTTCATGGATGTAGTCGGCCACAAAACCTCCCTTCTTTCCAAACCCTGTGTAGTCTCCAACACACATGATTTTGAATGTGTAGTCGCTCTTCTGGGTTTTCAAACTATTAAAATAAGCTTCATCTTGTATGTTTATCGCCTCAAGAGTCTTCATTTCTAGTTCATCCGGTTCATTGTCTTCTAGCGACCCATATTCGACCTTATCGTTCTCAGAAAGTTCTGCTTGCGCTACTTGTTCTTCCATAGTTAACAATCTCGCTTCGTGTTGTTTGATAATCGTGGGCTAGGTAACTTGATACGTGTCCAAGATTCCTCCTAACTGTCATCTGGTTAATGATTTTCATGTATTTTAATGAAATACCGACACCAGTCGTATAGACTATTTCCCTTTAAGTAATATTCTTAGAAGCAGTAATCGCTTCTTAGAAGGACGTCTGGTGTTCCATCAACACTGTTCCTAATGGAAACAATTGCAATCCATTATAAACATACCCTTGTGCTATACATATTCGTCCCCGAGATACAAATATTTATAGGCGTCCGGTGGAATACCGAGTCTTTCGGTTGCACTGGTACTTTCACTTTTTGCAATAACGAAATTTGCATAAATATAACATGATATCATGCATGAAATTTTGTAAACTAGAATAATTAATTTACAAATGACAAATCAGATTTGTCAAAAGAAGAGAGAGGATCATGCAGACAGAAAAAATGGAAAAAAAGAAAGAAAAAATAGAAAAAGGAAAAAAAAAAAATCTATAAATGAATAACATTTTGTTTTTATTTTTCTAATTTCTAGTTTGAATCGATATTTCAATTCCTAGGAATGTAATAAACAATTATTGGATGAGGTTGAGCATGATATCATAAATTATCAAGGCTGTGTTATCTGCCGAAGCAGTAGGCTGAGGCGGGTAAAACAGTCAAGGTCTTGATATTTACGATATCATGTGAAAACCGAATTTGATAATTGCTTTATCATACATTGTAAACTAAGAATAAAGATTTTTAAATTAAAATTCTGCTGACGAAAAAAAAGCAAACGTATTTCCATTTCCATTGTGACTTTGAGTGAACTCGACATGATAAATATATTATCTGCTACAGATAATACATTTATCATGTCGAGTTCACACGATATCAGGGATTGGCTGAGGGCTCTCGACCAATCAAAATTGAGATACTGAGTAAAATGTATAATAATGTAGTATTATCTGGCATAATTTCACAGAAACAACTATAACTGTTAATTTCTTATTGACTGTAAGAGCTTTATTTCCAATCAGTTTTAATCTCCAACCAGCCTAACTATTGCTAATCCAGGCACTTTGTGAATGGTAAGAATGTGTAGTCAGTCAGTCTAAGTTGTAATTTTTTTATACTAAATAATTTAATGCCCAGAAAACTTTATATAATTATCGATATTTTTGGATAAAACACTAATTTACAATTCATCTTTCCTTCTTTATTCTCATTACCTGATTTTTATTCACCTCATTTTAACTATCAGTACCTTTAACTAGTTACCTATCTGAACCTACTATTGGTTGATCAATCTGGTTCTGCAGTTTCAAAGCCAGTCTCTAGCTTTGTTGTTATGCCTTCACTGTCCAGGGATTTCTCATGAACATTTTTTTTGAAAAAGTCAGAAGTGTTGAACAATTCTGGTGGTTGCCAAGTTGGTGGTTCCATCTCAGGATTTGTAGGTGGGATTTGTTTTTTCTAATATGAAAAACAGAAAAGTAAGAGTTTCAGCTCATAACATGTGATGCAGGAAAGCTATCTCTAACCAATGTGGCCCTGGTTCAATAATTATTACTGGGCTCAGTGTCCTATGTGAGTAGAGTATGATGAGAGATTATGATGTCAATGCCATTTGCATAGTTAGGAGGCAACCACGTGCCCCCCCCCCCCTAATTTTTGCCATAATTGGTTTTTATTCTAGCTTCCTGGGATACCAGCCATGTAGCTGATGTTAAACATAGTTGGGCACCTTTACTTTTACTGACCTGCATTAGACTGAGATAAGGAATGGCATTCAACACCTTCTTGATGGAATGACTTCCCAATTCCTCCTCTGCCTTCTCTACTTTCTCTTCAAAGTCATCTACACATTTCTTTACTTTCTCTAGAAAAACCTTAAAATGAATAAGCAAATTGTATTCACTACTCTCTTTGATTCATTAACATTTTCAGCATTTTCCTTATAACCATTATCATTGCAGAGTGCAACCCGCAAAGTTTGATGTCTTGGTTGCAAACTAGCATTTCTGCAGCCATCAATCAAAATACTTTTTTTTATGAAATAACATGGCACTCATGGTAACATGGCACTCGTGTCTAATTTTTGGCAGATTTATTTAATTTAAATCTTATTACCCTCCATTGCAAACTTTGGTCATAAATACGAGGCATGTTTTTCTAAACCAATACTTTGTTTCCAGTATTTTGAATGAATGAATCAACTCCTTGCAACTCTATTGCTTCTCAAATAAAAATAGATTGTGTGAAAGTATATTTACCTCAAGCTGATCAATTCGATTAAAAATAGTTGGTAAGGCTTGACACTTTGCACATAACTCAGGTAGTAACATGAACAAGATTTGTGAAGAATCATTTCGGATCTGAACAGCAAAATCATACATTAGACACTTTTTTCATATCACTTTATAAATATAGTCATTTTTTCTCTCCCTGGAGAGAGAAATGAGCCCAAAAATTGCACCAACCCTTTTCAGAGTGGTGACATGGTGTTGTTGTTCAGGTGTCAGCAAAGCAACCCTCACATCAGATCCTTGGATTGCCGCTCTACCCCCGATAAGGACGTTAGTGCAACAATGGAGCATTTAATGTATGTCTACAGAAGTCAAGTTAACACGTGTGGGATCTTTTTTCTATACTCTACAAACGTATTAAAAAAGCATAAAACATATTCTTATGGGCTTAAGTTCATTTAAAGTTATTTTTAGGATTAATTAATCCTAATATGATAATATTTTTTGTGAAGTATTTTCCTTGTAACTAAAAATTTGGCGCCTCGCGCACGCGCACTGAATGTGAATGACGAAACAGCGTTTGAGAAAGCCGAAAGAATCGATTTTCTTACCGTATCTGCAAGGTGAGAAAACTCATCCAGGTTCGCTAACATCTCCTCTACACTATCCTCCAAACCTCGTGTCTAAAAATCAGGGAGAAAGGCAAATCAGCTTCAATGAAGATAAGCTTAATCTTAAGAAAAACATGACTGGCAAATCCAAATCTTGAAATGAACGCATGATTTTACTTTCTTGTATTGAAAGTTACCTCATCTGTTATGTCAACTTCACAGTATTTAGAAAAATCTCCAGCACATTTGCGCAAATCTAGATCTTTTTCGTCCTGCATTTTTACGCTTTCCTCCTCTTCCGCCATTTTGGTTCAGTAATATGTTATGAATCACCGCTGTTAACAATGCCTGTGGGCACTTCAAATTTTGAATATTTAAAAAAATAAAACCAAATTCAGAATAAAATTAGCTGGGAATTATCCCAATATTGAAATTTAAAATGTCTTAAAATTTAAAATGTTTTTTTAATAGACCTATCAGGAAATTTTGATAAAGATTAATTATAGTTTCAAGCTCAGCTTAGATTTGGGTTCCCTGTGTCTTTTGTACAGCGGTAATCCATAGAAGAACGTCGTGGAACGTTTGCATTTCTTTTCTGTATTTCAAAGTTTGTAATTTTTCATCAGGTCGTATCAACGACCATCTTCTTTTCCAAGATGGTAAGTTATCTGTTTTAAGTTGACTTGATAATCATATTCTTCATTTCTTATTTCATTTTTGTCAATTTGTTTATAGCCTACGATTGGCAAGAGTTCGAAGATGCTGCAGCATATCAACTATAGAATGCGGTGCTCACTACAAGATGGTCGCGTTTTTATAGGAACTTTTCTTGCTTTTGACAAACACATGAACGTTATCCTTGGAGATTGTGATGAATTCAGAAAGGTTAAACCTAAAAGCAGCAAATCACAAGAACGAGAAGAAAAACGAGTTCTCGGTTTAGTTCTTCTTCGAGGAGAGCACCTTGTATCGTTGACAGTTGATGGACCACCACCTACAGACGTAAATATGATTTACTTGATTATTTATCTTTTGATTGTAACATTCTATTGATAATCTATGATATGTAGCATTTGCCCAACAGGGTGATGGCTTTATACAGTATTATTAAAATCTTTGAAATAAAATGCATGCGCCGATTGACTGGATAAAATATTTGAGACATAACGTGCAGGCTGATTTTCTAGCTACCACGTTTATATCAGAGAACAGTGACATGCTCACACAAAATCGTTCACAAATATTTTATAAAAGCAATATATACGCTCTGTATTGTGAAATTAAAACACTGGGAGCTGCAGAGCACTCAACAAGCAGGAGAAACACTCAGCTATGACTCGTGTTCCAAAACATGCTTCTCTTGTGCTCCACAGCTCCCAGCATGTTTATATTACAGTACAGAGACATGTATGCGTGCCATTTATATTCCTTGATTAAATAAGGTTACTTTTGGTTGATTCTAGGAAAAAGCCAAATCATTAGGAGCAAATGCAGCACCTGGACCTGGTATGGGGAGAGCAGCTGGTCGTGGTATACCAGCACCTATAGTACCAACCATTGCAGCACCTCCAGGTAAATTATCTTTTCACAAACTATATGGTCTGACAAAATAGTAAACAAGCTTATAGACTGACAGAGAGGGTTAATACTAATGTGTTGTCATATATAACACATAAAGGGAAGCAAAAATTCTAGCTCTTTTTGATTAAGTCTTGAAAATGTTGTTGTCACTGATTGAATTTTGGTTGACACTTCAATCTTCATCAGTTTGTTGGAAACTGAAAGTTAAGCTGTAGTGTCAACCAAACGTCTTTAATAATGAAGAAATAGATAGTGTGCATATGTGATATACAGCACGCAGGGATTGGTAGAATATAAGAGATGTGTTAAGAGAAGCATGATGCGTAGCAAAATGTAATGGTAAAAGTAGGCAGCTCAGATATGGAAAGTAGTTGTCAGAGTCCACCGGTTGCCAGTGTAATGAAATCCCTGAGACAAATAACACATTCTTTGGTCTTTTGGATGTCCATATTAATGGGGTTTTTGCTGAACATAATCCACATACTTATTGTTGTATGGTAATTTGTTGAAGGTTTGGCTGGACCAGTAAGAGGAGTAGGTGGACCAGCACAACAGATGATGACACCACAAGGACGTGGAGGTATGGTTTATTATTATATAATTGCTGGGTTTCAATTAGCTGATAAAAGTTTTTGAATCTCATTATCTGCTGATGAAACACTGACCACCATATGTTGTCAGCAAGAAAGAAATTCTATCAAAAACTAGTGATTCAGCTGATAAACATTCTGCATGAGACAGAAAATGATTTCAAGTAATACCCAGCAATACTGCTATCTTGCATGTAAACATACATACTAGTTTTAAAGAATTTATCAATTATAGACCTTTTCTCTTGAGCATAAGATTCTTTGTTTATATTGTATCCATACTTATGTCTTCTCATGTGCAACTGTTAAACAAAGAAATGATACTCTAGGGAATGACATGTGGTCCGAAATAGGAATGCCAAAGCTAAAAAGATATATTACCATGCTTACAGCTCCATACAGATAGCTATAGACTTCTGCCTTTTTTCTTGTTTTGGACTTTTGTAAGCATGCCGCTCTTTTTTCTTGTTTTGGACTTTTGTAAGCATGCCGCTCTTTTTTCTTGTTTTGGACTTTTGTAAGCATGCTACCACTCGGTATAGTTCAGTATTGTAATTTGATTTCTTGACAATATGTGTTCTGCTTTGTTCATTTTTTTACTGCATGTTTCATGCATGTTCTTGGTTCTTAGGACCTCCACCTGGTGTCCCCCCTGGTCCACCTGGAATGATGAGAGGACCTCCACCACGCATGGGAGGACCACCAGGAGGTTAGCACTCTACCTGTTAACAGTTATATCCAAAGACAATTACATAATGAAAATCATTCATTTATAAATTTATAACGGCAATTGAAGGGCTCTTAATTCCCTCCTTTTTAACTCAAGTGATAAGCAAAGTATGTCTTCAGTCTTATCCTGGACACAAACAAAATATTTTTTTTTGATGTAGAGAGGAAAACTATAAAACTGTTTACAATATTTTCTTCATTAGCATAAGTTAATTCCCAATTTGGAAATGTCAGCTTTCAAATTTCTGACTAGCAAAAGCCCTCAAGCAAACAAATTAAGCTCAAAATTGCAGGGAAGAATAATTTTCTCATTCCCTTTCAATATTTTGAGTTGATTTTGTGGTAGTGTGATCAAAAAGTGAAATGCGTAGGGTAATAAAGCATGATGTAAACAATGACGTCAGCAAATATCCTCTATATCTGGTGGTATGTAGTCTTGACTTGCTTTGATAGAACTATACTTTTGTTTGTTGTAGATCAAGGATCACAGGGTGGTAGAGGTGGACCTCCACCTGGAATGCCTCAGGGTATGGGACCTCAAAGTTTAATGGGAAGAGGAGTACCACCTCCAGGCATGGTGCCTCCAGGAATGCCACCACCAGGAATGAGAGGGCCACCAGGACGAATGCCTCCACCTGGTCTCATGGGTAGAGGTAATGTAAAATGCTATATTATTAATATTACTACAATACTCATTCAAGCATTCAGCAGTGAAGAATTTGCACGTTTGTTTACATTTGAAAGAAGACAGTTTATCAGTTAACTTTTGACTTGACCAATCATAGTATCCATTTTTCAAGATTTTTTTTTTGGCCATTGAGACTTTCAAAGTAAATAAATTTGGAAGAATTTACTCAACAGGAAAGCCTTTAGACCAAGACTTTAAGCATTTGATTATAGTTTCAGTAAATCGCGAAAAAATCCAGGAACATGACTATCGCATGAACAAAACATGTTTGTTACATCCCAAAACCTGATTTGTTTGCCACTCAAAAGAGTTTACTATAACTGGTCCAAGTCCAAATTTCAAACAACAAAACATCTTGTTTCAAACGTAAACAAATGCACAAGTTCTTGGCAGCTGAATGCTTAAACAAAAAAGGTAGTATAAATCCCGACTTCAACTATAGTATTTTATCATAATAATGACGTATGTTATACATTTTAGGGCCACCACCTGGTATGCGACCACCACCTCGATAAGAAATACATCGTCAACCAACAGTCGTAGAGAATCATGGCTAGCAGAAATCGTCTCCATCTTAACCAAAGGCCATCAAGTCATCCATTGCTCTTGATTTTACTCTCTGACACTAGTCTTGATATTTTAGCTCTCTGGTGTTTGCAATACACTTTTAGACTAAAATATGAACATCATCTGAAGTGTATATTTATATCTGTAACACTTTAATACTGTTATGCAAACGAGCATGAAGTATAGAGTCAAAGTTTTCATTCATAAGTTAACCACAAACTTCATTTACCAGTAAACTGTAGATATATTGCTAATATTTCAATTCAGTTTTGGTTTGATGCTTAGGACAGTATTGCTATTCAACCTCATGGAATATACTTGTGATGAAATATTTTTATTACAATAGTACAGTACAGTACAATAGTAATATTTCTCTAGAGTTTTTTATATTCTAACATATTTGTACATATGTCTCGTAGGATTGTAAGATTGATTTAAATAAATCTGTACTGTTCAAGAAAGGCTTTTTTTTGTAAATCCAAATACAGCTTTAAATAATTTTGGAAAATCAGAAATATTTTTGAGATTCTGTACAATATAACATAAAATATTATGGTTGTATGTAAGGTATCAAAATCCCTATAGAATGGTTTTCCCCAGACTGAACAAGGGCACTAGGACACCTAGAGTGGTTGGATTTTATAGTGTTTCCTCCCGATTATTTGAATCAAATGACAATTTTAATGGTACTGAAGGCAAATTAATTTGGAATACCTATATTAACACTCGACCATGATTGACGGGCGTTTGAGTATTACTGAGGTAACAGATATTGCTTGGTCACGTTGTTGGTACAGAACCAAGTACAAAATGACTGTTACTGGAATAAGTACAAAACGGTTATTCAAACCCTTTGACCTTTAGAGGAAAACACAAGATAAGTTAACAAGTATAATGCTCATTTGATTCAAATAATCGGAAAGAAAAACTATGAAACCCAACCATTTTAGGTGTCCTAGTGCCCTTGGACTGAAATAGTAGACTAATAGTGCCCTTGGACTGAAATAGTAGACTAATAGAGGTTAGGGTAAATCTTATTTCCATTGTTTTCTTTTGTGTATATTTGACCATTATACACTAACTACTAGAAACTGTTTCACAATCTAAGTAAAATCTCTACCAATCCCACAATCAACTCATTAAGAAATCATTAGCCTGTGTAGCAGTGCTTAGGAGAGGAAGAAGGGGAAGTGGGGACTGCCAGTGTTTCTTTTATTACCTCTTTAGTGGTTCAAAGCTAGGCTTAGAAAACAGATGTCCTTTTGCTTAGCCGATCCCATCCCCTTGTGAAAGCCAGTATTGGGAATTTTTTCACTTCCATTTCAAGGCCCAATTATAACAGTGCAGATACGCTAACCAGGACCACTTGAAGAAAACTAACCCATCAGATAACATCTAAAAACAATGACATTCCACCAAAAACTGTCTGAGCCAATCAGCTTTAGTATTCGAAACTGGTATTTTGACAAAATTTTGGTCTTGAATTTATTATGATTATGTTGTTTGAAATTTGGAATCCTTCGAAGACAGGAGGACAGAAAATATTTCCTATATCAACTTGGGATAAGTAGACCTTTCACTGCATTTTTGACAAATTGTGCTCATTTTCGATGCTGTTTTGTGTTCTGCTCTCCGTATTTACCTAATTAATTCGAAATGGCCTTGAGAATGTGATGATCTGATTGGCTAATACAGTTATCAGCTTAATCTCTGTCTAGTGGTCCCCGTTAGTGTGTCCTCACTGTAAGGATGGCACACACTAGGTGTCGAGTCACTGCAATACGACATGGGGACAATACCCCCGTGTTTGCACACAATGCAATGCGACAACGCCACTCACTTGTTGCTGCAACAGGTCGCATGAATTCAAATGACAAACCAGTTTGAATTTGTGCAACATGTTGCAGGGCAAAATTCTGTCAGGGACAAGATTTTTCACAGAAATTCAACAGTACACACAAGGGTTATTGTCACAGTGACGTGTCCCTGCGTCGTGTTATGGCAACTTGACGCCTAGTGTGTACCAGCCTTTAGGGATTCTTTCATGTTTTCACTTAGTTTTCTTGATTGTATGGATAAACAAAGTGAATTCCAACACCAAACCAAGAAATCAAAACATTTTATTTTTTTTATTCAGCCATGTTCCATATGCCGCTGTCACTAAGTCTTGTTCTGACTGAATTAGCTATGTAAAATTATGTATGTATACTATTAGATAATAAATGTCGTACAGAATAGCTATTGAAGTAAATATTTACAAAATAGAAATGGTTTCACAAGTCTCTTCAAATAATTTATACCATAATTATGTTAATTTTCTACTCCTGATGATGGTCGGGCCTTCAGTATTAGCCTTCCTTTCTAAAAATGAATTTCAAGAGAAAAATGATGAGATTTTCAGCATAAAGGACCTGTTACATGTTGAAACTTTTAGCTGAAACTTGTGTGCAAGGGCGTTGCAAGACAAGTTTCACGGGGGTGTTGCAGGGTGCAATTTTGTCCTGAAATTTGTTTGCGACACAAGGTTCGGTTGCAGGAGTAGAAGACAGTTCAACTTTTCGTGAAACTTTCTTGCAACAAAAGTTTCACAAACTGGGGTTGTTACACAGTGCAATTGTTTTGCAATGCCATTGCACACAAGTTTCAGCTAAAAGTTTCAACGTGTAACAAGGCCCTAACTAAAATAATAGGGTAAGTTAAAATAGAGCAGAAATACTCTAAACCATGCACCCTATTTAGCACTAAATAGTGTTATCTTTTTGGTTTTCTACCATCTAATTAAAGTCATTTAGTACTAATTAGTACAAAATGTTGCATGCTTTTAGTGTTTGTACTCTAAAACTAACTGCCAGTAAATCTAGACTGATTTTATCAGTTGGTCCCAGTTTGCTCTTTGTCGGGGTTTTATCCGTGACCACCAAGCACATAGGAGCGAAAACTATGACTTATGGAATCAGTCTACAAGAAGATCCAATAATGGAAATGATTCTCAGTGCTCTCACTAGCTAGTATGCATAAGTAGTCACTGATTAGCAGAGTATTAACCTCTGTTCAAACCTGCAAAGGTCGAACAGTAATCCAGTGTTCTTTTTGTGATTTAGTATTTCTGTACTGTCTTACTTTACTCTTTCCCCTGATCATGAGGGTTTTTCTCAGCTGCGTTTTACAGTTTTTTCCCTCTGTAAAACTGAACATGTAAGTTGAATATTTTGCATTTCAAATAGCCATGCAGGGAATGATGGTTAACTAAACATGAGCTTAATCCATTCACATTACTAAGGTGTATGCTGCAAAACACCTGGTTGTTAGCCAGTCTCTTCCTTTGTACTTTAGAAAGCCCTTATCTATTTCCCACCTCCACCTGGCCTTACCTCATCACAAGACATGTTGTAATCATGTAACACCATCTTGGTTCTAGATATGATGCTAAAATATTTTTAAAGAAAATAACAAAGAAAACCATATAATATTATGTCAATTTTGTAACTCTATGTTGCAAATCTACTTAACTCCTTACGAAAGCTGTTGATATTTAAGAAATAGAAAAACAAAATTTCTGTTCTATGGATTACAACTGCTTCTCTTCACACCCAATTTTGCACTTTCATCACTTCCATGCTGTATTACTGAACAAATGTTACTGGAAAAATGTTTCATCTGTTTTATTATATTATAGAAAGGAGGGGCGTAGACAGGATTTAGCCCCTGGGGGGCCAAAACCTGTTTTCAGAACATCCACCAAAAAAATGGCCAACCAAAAAAGCAGTCAACCAAAAAAGCAGCCAACCAAAAAAATGGCATGGATGTGCGGCAAGGGTTGATATAACAAAATCAGTTATTCAAAGGATACATGTTTGGTGCTGCTACTCTCCTGTGAATTCCACAAAGTACTAAGACAAGCAAATTACAGCAACTTACGGTGAACAGCTTATGATACCACAATGATTGAATGATAGATCCATGCTGAAATAATTATCAAATACCACAGGCGTTAGAAACAGGCACTGCTGTTATGTTATGTCACTAATAGAAATTGAAAAACATTGCAAAAAAAGCAAGAATAATGTCAACTATTATGATGGTAAATTCTTCATTTGCACATGATGTCATAGGCGCCATGTTGGAAGAATTTGACAAAAGATTTTTCAATTAATTCTTTTGTTATATCTTCCAACATGGCGGCCTTGGCTTGTGTTATTTTAATCCCTTGGGAATGATTGCAAACCAAGAATAGTTGTCATCATTCTTCTACAAGACAATGCTTGGCCTGTTGTACTGCTGCACCATTAAATTGCTTTAAAGTGTTGGCATGTCAGAATATTACATTCTTCCATAGCTTTGAAAAGACGTTCAAGAACACCTGGACTGGGTGGGTATATCTTATATATACTTACATGAACATCGTCTATTATCAAACCCCAGGCACCAAATAACGCTATCATTGACGACACAAAAAGAACAACTAAAGAAAAAAACGAGAAGTTTGAGCTGTACGGAATAATAAAAATGTTTCAAAAATAGAAAACAATAAGCTCTATACTTCTCCATCTTGTTGTCGTTCCATTCAGCGATGTGAGATATTCTGTCATCCTACGCTCAAAGGCTTTTAGATCTAGAGATAACAAGAGAAGTGGTTATTTCTGCAGGCCGTATAACTGTGTTAATACTAGTGTTTTTAACCCACCTTCTGTCACATCCGTCGGGTTGTAAAAATCCTCCATCTTGTTTTGGGACTGGTCATACGCATGCGTGGTGATATGGACACAGGCAGCCCAAGCAATCTGTTCTGCAAAGTGGAAAAAAAGAATAAAAAATTCATAAGATTTGACATACCTTACTGTTATGTCGTTGATGATGGACTTAAACTTCTTTCTGTGTTATTTTATAGCCGTCTTTTTCTGAATTTTAAAGAAAAAAATTCATAAGTGCGCAAGAACTTTGCCTGGGGTTCCTGTGGTGTGGAGCATGCGCAGTAGTATATTACTTTCCAACATGTCGTCTTACTGGAGACAAGCAGGGTTCAAGTGAGTAGCTTCTTTATACTGGATTTTGAACTTATTATTCACACTTTTATCAAACAAGTTTAGCCTAAGATACTTGCCTAACTTTCATATTAACGTGTGGTATTAAAATATGCTGTCTTACTAAAACCCTTCATGAATAAAATTGCATCTTACGCACCACGCGTATGATGTAGCTGGAGGGGCCGGCTTTACTCAGCTATCAAATCTTAGATGGTTTGGCCTGCAGAAATAAGGTGCCCCCCCTCAATAAGTCTTAAAAGTTCATGTTCGTGGTTTCAGTAGAATTTGTTATTTAGGTGCTCTGCACCAAACTTGTATTATAATTTTTATCTTAGGAAATGTTTGATAGGAGATTCGTTCAAATATATGCTTACTGCCATATCATTTATAAGTGCTTTGCACTTGATGATTATCAGGTAGTACTAACCTTAATTTGGAGCCTATAAAGTTACCGCTGACAATAATGTCTTATAAGAGCATACATGCAACATACATGTACACTTTCTCTTTTGAGAGTAAATGGTTTGAACCCAGGTGTAGTAGTTGAGTGAGTAATGTGATCGTACGGGTGAGTGTAGTCTTGAGAAAGACTGTTGTTGGTAGAGACTGACGTTTCGACAACATGAGCGGAAGTCATCTTCCCCACTGTACTCTGAAGATGACTTCCGCTCAGGTTGTCAAAACGTCAGTCTCTACCAACAACAGTCTTTCTCAAGACTACACTCACCCGGACGATCACATTACTCACTCAACTTTCTCTTTTGTCATGTTATATTTGAATCCAGAAAAACGGAATGGCAGAACACTCACAAAGTATTGACAAGCACTCCGCTATGTATCATGATTCTCCTAACTTATATTTTGTGTTCTGCAAACCCTTGCATGCTTTATAACTGCACATAACATGCACATTTCTACACTAAATAGTTTGAAGAGTATCTTCAGAGTACAAACCTGTGACCCTTGTTCCATGAATGGATTGAAATTTAGAAGTGCTGATGTATATCCCTTAATATTCTTACATTTTCCAGCTATCTCAAGTATTCTGCAGTCTGTGCAAGGGTGGTCAGACGATGCCTGAAGCCTGAGTTTCAAGCTACTGCAATCAAGCAAGAAGAGTCTGGTGTGAAAGCATTCAAGTGGGAAAATGGGAAACAAATACCAACACCAAGTAAGTAAGAGCAGGCATAGCTCAGTTAGTGCGCAGCCTTTGGAGCTAGAGGTCCACGGTTTGATCCTCAGGATCTCTACATCTCTAATGTAGCTTTAGCTTTTACTCTTAAAACAGAGCACTGATGGAGAGAGGGGGTAAAGTGCGCATTGTCAGCTTCCTGAGATACAAGCCATGCAGCTGAAGGAACTACTGACGTTAAATATTTACTTTACCTTAACAGTAGTTGATGGTGTATACTACATACTAATCATACAGTGGTTTTGAGTGGTATACCGCAAAATATACCACAAGGCACTTGTATTTTCTAGTATACATGTACACACAATTCTGCAGGCACATAATTATACAGGGATAGCACTAGGAGTTTTCAATCCGCATCCTTGCACCCTAGTAACTGCACAAATTTGGGTCCCAATAATTTTCTTGTGGGTACGAATATTCAGGACTGAAGCTCTCGTCACTCAAGTAAAATGAGTCTTGGGATGCACCAAAATTGCAGAAAATGGAGGAAAAAATGCATGATTTCGGTGTTAACACGATCCTTGTTATACAAGTGACTAGTGGGATATTTCTCAGTGTGACAATTTTATACCACACTATTGAAAATACAGCTAATATTCTGTTTCCTTTTCATCCTTTTCAGAGAAAATTAACTAAAGCAGACAAGACCTAGGAGTATGCTGTGTGTTTTATGGTGTTTGACAACTATTTTCACTGATTTTGTAAAGTTTTCAGCTTCAGTATTGGTGATGAAATGAAAAAATAAACATTTTCTGAAGTTTTAACAGTGAAAATTTGTCTGCTTTTTCTTTTTCCCTTTTCTTTGGTCAACATGCTCACTGTCAGTTTGACCATAGAAGGTATTTAAGGACAACCCATAACAGGTTAAAAAACATACTCTAGTGTTGGGTACCCCAGCGGCCAGACCAACACTCAGGGTCTTAAAATAACTGAGGAGAAGGTGCTGCCTTTGTAATAACATCTACAGATGGTTAGACCTTCACGTGGCTCGAATGACCACATAAAATGGTGGTCCCTAGTCTCCACACTACCTAACCCTGCATCGGAGGGACATAAAAGAACCACTGAGGATGTAAAGAAACCCTGGCAGTGACCACCCTTAGTGGTCATAACAAAATAGACCTCTTGAGTTTAGTATGCAAATTGCCCTTATTTCAGACCACATGACATTCCCTTGAGAAATGTTCTTTTATCAAAACATTTACACATGAAAGAATCAACTTCCAAGAGTGGCATCACATGATCTGAATTGGCAAAGCAAACAAAGTTATAAACCTTCTGATAGATACATTTAAAGTTTATTTCTCACACTTTATTTTAAATTTATTTATAACTGAATAGATTACAGACAGTAGACTTGTGAAAAGGTATTGAAATGAAATAATACTTTACAACTGTTTTCATTGCTACATGCTGATCAAAACAACAGTCACAACAGGGAAATCTGGCAATACATTGCCATCAATCAGAGTGTGTAAGGGTACTGAACAATTGATCTGATTGACAGTAGTCTATTGACTGATTTCCCTGTCGACTGTGGTCTCTTAGCATGTAGCAATGAAAACAGCAGCGATTGTAAAATCGTTTGTTACTTACATGCTATTTACCACTAATTATTTACTGTGATCTAGAAAAAGGCAAAACAAATTATCTAAATTGTAAAAGGTTATATTTTTCTAATATTATGTAGCTTTACAACTTTTTGTTGATTCATTGTTGAAGAAAATGTTATACTATTCTAACCCCTAATGGCTAATTCATATACTTACAAGTTGATCAACAACATGGCATTACAAAGAGAAGTAAATGCCGGGAAATACAAGCAACAAAATTGTGCAACATTGTTGCATTGCAAGTCGAAGAGTGAATGTTGCTTATAATACCTGTGCAACAACAAAATTTTGTTGCAAAAGAAGAAGTGCATCCTACTATCTGCAACAATGAACATTTGTTACATGCAAGGTGGTATACGAGCCATATTCACTCTGCAACTTGCAATACAACAATGTTGCATGATAAGATTTTGTTGCTTGTAATTCCACACGTTAAGGTAGGCAGAGAGCAACTTGTGTTTTTGTCCTGTGTCTACCTGGATTCATTGATCAAATACACTGATTGTAGCTCTTCTATTATTCTGTAGATGTCTAACTGAAGCATCTGTGATGAGGACACACTGTTCTATTCCTAAATGAGTCAAATTTGGAAGCCCATTAAGGATACATTCTACCCCTACCACCGTTACTGACTGACAGAGAGTTAACGTCATTTCAGTTAGTCCACCCAAGTACTTAACTGCTTCATGTAATCCTTCATCTGTAATATTAACAGAGCCAACATCAAGCTCCTCTAAGTTACTCAGAAACATTGCACCATCAGTTAATCCCTTATCGGTTAATGGACAGTTTCCAGCACCCATAGTCCTTAAGTTTGGAAGATGTTTACAAATGAATACGAACCCTAGATCTGATACATTGGTGCTGTCAAGTATTAAATGTTGCAGCTGTTTGAGATGATTGCCTATCGTCTTTGCACCTGTAGAAAAAGAAAAATCCAATCAAAATAACTTCAAATTTTAACTTTGAAAAACCTGGGCTGATCAAAGTCATGGCATGACTAGCCTCCTTTGCAGCCGTTCTTATTATCAGTCTCAAAATCCCTCCCCCTTATGGCTGCTTACTGCAGCCCGACATTCCATTCAAGTGGCTTAGCCAATCACAGCTCTAGTACTAAATAAGAGTTTCATTCATTGTTTTGAATGTTAGGAAAAAGCTAGCGGCTCATTGTTTATTATATTTTGCAGGAAATCAACAGGATGCATATGGTCCATCACGGGCCTGTCTCCTGATTGGCTTAAATCAAACAAGAACCCCCTGAATTAATCCTTTTCATAGAATTGTTGATTTTAAATAATATGATAAGGCATGTACTAGCTGTACTGGCTAACAAACCTTCATCTGAGACTCTGTGACAGTATGAGAGGTTGAGGCTGACAAGTTGAGGCATTCCCTCTGCAATCAACACTACTCCAGCATCTGTTAGTTTTCCACAAGCCATCAGGTCTAAACTGTTCAGGGACCTAAGATTTCTGGCGATGTATTCAACTCCTGCATCAGTAAGCTCTGAATGGTTGGACAGCGTGAGAGACTGTAGATCACAAAGACCTGTTGTTAAAGCTTTGATTCCATGGTCACCAACATTACAGCTACGCAGATCTAAAGTCTTCAATCTCTTTAGTTTGGTGCACAATGTGGTAATACTGTTATCCTTTATCATGTGACTACTTAGTGTCAAAGAGGCAAGTTCTGGTATACAGTCAGCAATGGCGTTTGCAGTCTCCTCTCCAATACTCTTAATTGATCCCAAGTTCAGAAGCTTTAAATTAGGCAACTTCTTCAGCAAGGAAACAATAGATAACTCAATATCTTTATCATATTTTTCATCGAACACATCAAAAGTGAAATATTCTAGTTCAGTTAACTTGGAGATCTCACTGAACATCTCTTTTAGTTGTTCACATTCTGACACAAAATAAAGCTCTCCTCCTCCAAACGACAGCCTTCTCAGTCCATTCAGTTTTCTAGCAGTCAAAGCAATTGTTTCTCTTGTTAGAGATGGGATACCACTAATGTCTAAAGCCTGCAGATCTAGATCATCAGCAATAAGTCTGATACTATCATCATCAATCTTATGGCTGCAGTTGAGATCAAGTGTCTTGATGTGTTTGAGCTTTTGTGTTATATGCTGAATCCCACTGAACGTAACCCAGTCACAGCTGGCTAGCTTTAAACATGATAGTTTAGGACAAGATTCAGAGAGGGTTTTCAAACACCCATCAGTCAATCTTTCACACCATGTTAACTGGAGTGTGTCCAAGTTTTTTAATTTCTTTATCAGGGCTTTAAATCCAACATGCGAGATATTTCTACAGTCTTCTAAAGCCAGGATTTCCAGCTTGTCAAATGAACCAACCAAGGCATAATAACTGAGTAAATTATTTGTAACTTGGCGACATCTACTAAACGATAAATGTTCCAAATTTGTTAATGACTTTAATGTCCTCATAAGACACTCCTCGCTTAATAGTGGACAGCCTTTGATGTTCAAATGAGTCAAATTAGTGATGTTAGTCAACAAGCAAGAAAAATCGTCTTCCGTAGAGCGCAGACATGTATATCTGGTTATTTTACGTTTGTTGAGGCTGTGTATCAATTTATCAGATGGATTTAAAGGCAAAACAACGGTCACTTTCTTCCAAAGACGGGCTTGATAAACAGTACTTCGCCAGTAGCGGCAAACCTTGGCTACATTTTGACGATCCGCCACGGATAAAAAAGAAAACACATGAACAGCGATGTCAGCGATTAGAGGGCCTTGCTGAAAACATAGGTCTTCCTCCATGCCTGATACTGTATATACATATATACATAGATAGATGATGAAATCAATCCTTCTTATGATCGATTTTGGCGGGAAAACAACCCTGTTTGAAATGATGTCCAGGGCTCCTCTTTCTAATTGTCTAATTTCTAATTGTCCGATAAGAGACTGGATCAAATATTTCCACAGGGTACCCAACACACATGTGGGTTGACTTTGACTTGAAGCAATGGATCAAGAAAGCTCTTTAGAATGTCATGCCTCAGAACCATCAATCCATGTATATAACTTTAAGAGAGAAGCAGAAGAGAAGACTTACCAATTTCATGTTCTGAAACTAGAAGGAAGTTTGTTTTTCTGGGTTGGAACGTCTGCTAAGATGGATAATTTGTGTGTGGCAATGAATACGAAATATGTGAGTATTGATGCTTGAATTATTACAAATCATTAATAATCATTAATAATATACATTTGCCATGATACTATGGTAACCATATGTTACAGGAGAAGGTTATATATTAGGTGCGTGGGATTAGATAGAAGCAAATATATTTTATTTGTTGCATATGTTACATTTTACATAAATTGATAATTTTTTTTCACAATTCCATAAGATATGCACAAGCTAACTGTAATAACTTAAAGTCAAACTACACAGTTAGCTATCAAGATATAAAATTCAATTAAATAGGTCAGGAAAAAATAGTATAGCTAATATGGGAAAATATAAAGTGTGCTTATTAAAGTGTAATAGTCAGATAAACACAATAGAAAACAAAAGAATGAGAGTGAAGTAGAGTGTAATATGCTAAAGTGTATTTCATGGGTTTAGAGTGGTTTTCATTAACCCGTGAAACAAAGTGTGCTTATTAAAGTGTAATAGTCAGATAAACACAATAGAAAACAAAAGAATTATAGTGAAGTAGTGCGTAATACACTAAAGTGTATTTCACGGGTTTATGAGAATCACTCTATGAGAACCACTCTATACAAACCACCATGTACTTCACTTGACTGGATAATTTCTTTAAGGATGTTTCTCCTGCCGTGTCAATTTTATTGGGAAGTCAAACAGATTCAAGCTGTAATCCACTGGCACAAAGACTTGGTAAGGATTCAATAACATTATGAATTCAGGGAGTCAAGCAAATCATATCAGACTGCTTTGCTACATAATGCACCAAATACAAGTGGGTCTGATCCATGCATGGACACTGACTGGTATTGTATACTCAGTTGTCTGGGAACCCTGTGGTTCTGCATTCATAAGTATTTGTTACTAGCTATATATACCGAGCTATACGATATTTACTCTTTAAATATTTTGGCGTTTTTGATGCAAAGCTATCTGGTTTTACCAAAATATAAGGTGTGTAAAAGCTCGTTTGGAGCAAAAAGCTGTGCCTAGAGGTATGCAAATACATTAAAAGTGGTCATACTTTTGCACGTTGCTCTGTAACATTGATATATTGTTCTTTCAGCAAAGAAGACTCAAAAACAATGTTTTGTGAGCCTGAATCACACGTTGGATGACAAGTGTCTTGGATTTGTAGAACAAGCATTGATGGAAGAAATGAAGGAAAACCCTTCCAGGTTTTGATAGTTACTGTAATTTTATTACATTTGACTATAGTTATATAATACCAATACTTGCAGTAGTCAGGAAGAAGTGTGTCCTATCACAGCCTGGGTGGATCTAGGGGGTTTTCAGGGGGTCATTCCAATCCCTCTAACCACAATCGAACCCCCTCAATGACAATGACAGGTATCCAATGTATATATTTTTGTCTTTGATTTTGCGGTTCAAACCCGGGCCTTGTTTCTCACGTCTCTTTTTTTGGGTTCAGCATTTCAGCACCCCACCCACACCAACCAAAATTTCAAACCCCTGTTGCAAAAATCCTAGATCAATACATCTTGAACATGCAGGCCTAATACTTTTCTGTACCTACTCAAAAAATACAGTTCCGTGAATATAATCATGAAACTAATATTACAGTACGTTGACACCAAAATCTATTATTTAACAAAAACTTCAAGGGATTTATAACCAAAGGGTTTTTAATTTCTGGTTCAGAAAATGTGTTCCAAGTATATATTATTATGTACATGGTGTATTTACATTGTTATTACAGACATTGTTAGTTATTATTATTAGTACTTAATTATTTAATAATATAAGATCACGTTAATTATTAAAATTAAATTAATGTTTTAGAACTTCATTGAAACTTAGTTTAGATGTTGTCAGAAAATAGTTAGAGCAGCTGTAAAAATTGTTGTTTTTATCATTGGAAATTTATATAACCTGACAATAATGTAATCTTTGTATGGGATTTGTTTTGATCAACACACATGGCATTAGAGCGGTTTTCATATGAGTGGGAAACATACGGTACCATCTTACAGCACATACACTGTACAACATGCCATAACACTGAAAATATGGCTTCCCATTCAATCCCAGTCAATCATTAATTCATCTAATCACAACACATAGTTATGGTTACAGTACGGCTACAGTAGGACTACAAATTTCCTGCATCGTTTAACACTCATATGAAAACTGCTCTATGTCATCCTTGAACTGTAAATGCACTGAAGACAAGAAGCTTGGATATAGGATATTGAATTCACTTTGGGCTTTGGTAGAGAGTTAAGGATGCAATATGGTTGTTAGGCATCACCTACAGAAATGAAAGATATAACAACGGCTTCAGGTTAATAATAATAATAAAACTTTATTAGAAGCATTCTACAAAATCTCAATGCTTTTACAATCTAAAAATAATAACGTAAATTGTTGAGCATCATCAGGGTCTGGGACGAGAATGGTTGAACGTTTAACTTCACCATTCTGACATGTTCATTGTAACAATTAAATTTGCACTTTGTCATGCAGAATGAAAGATGTTTTTAGGTGGCTTGGAACAAGTTCTACTGGATATAAGATCAATCTTAACAGTCGAAAGTTTTCAAGCCACTAGAGACTTCTTGCATTCTGCATGATAAAATGCAAATTTAACTCATTATTTTACCTCAAATACCATCTGCTGAAGACTGTAACAGAATGTTGAGCCAAAAGGGTTAGTTGTGTTGGTGGATGAAGCCCTGCAGTTGAATTAGAGCAATAGCAATTATTCATGTGTACTAACAATAGCAATGTGATGCTAATGTGCCAACCATTTTCACAAATTAAAGCTTGCTTTACCAGACAATCCATCCCCGGCGTGGCATATGAATGACTAATTAACAAATAGAAAACGTTTGCGGTGTTTACATAGCCTTATATAAACACGAGGGAAGTTTTGGAGAAGTCGAGAGCTGTTGTGTAATACCGAGGCACAGTAGAGGTTTACACAGAGCTTAAGACTTCTCCCAAACTTTCCTGAGTGTTTATATCAGGCTATGTAAACACCGCCTAACGTTTTCTATTTGTTTTATAAAATATAGAAATTGCCATGTTTACATAGCCTAATGTAAACATGGCTATCAGCCAATCAGAGCGTGCGTTATATCTGAACTATTTTACAAAGGGTTATGACACATGAAGTAACACCTATTAAGGAGGCTAGAAATGGTTTTTGAACTTGCATATACACTAACAAAAACACTAACTAAAAAACCCAAAATTAATTTGGTAATAATTAATCAAATTCTATATTAGTTCAAACTCAAACCTGTTTAGGACAACTGGTGCTTCCGAAGGTTTCCCAAGGTAATCCTGTACACTGTCCCACTGCAAAAACAAAGAAAAGTTGATGAAATGAATAAAAAATAAAATCAATATGAAGACTTGGTAAAACAAGAATCTATCTTCATGACAAACATACCTTACTACCTGGTGTCATGACCAAAGATTTCTCATCTTCATATCCTGAAACTACAAAACAATTGCTGTAGTTAGTAGTTACCTAAGTTTGTTTCTTTCTCTGATTACAATAGAAAGTTGGCCACCTGTGTAACCACCTGTGCAATGTTACGTGGAACATTGCCAGTAATGTTGCAAAAAGTAGAAATGAGTTCTAATTTTGCGACATCATATGCAAGGAATCTCAATCACCTTGGGTAAGCAATGTCGCACAGGTGGTCATGATCACATCTGGTGCAATCTAGTTTTGGCAACATTGCATGATTGCAACGTTGCATACAAACTTGCATCATATGTCCACACTTTAATTATAGTGATATACCTTTTGGCTCTCTAGTGATAGGGATTTTGAAGTCACATCTCTGGTACCTACATATAAAGTGCAAACAAATGTTAGAGTTTTTGCAGCTTTAGTAAGTTGTAATAGTTGAAGTAATTGACTATTCACTGGTTTCTTATCTCGATCTTATCTCGACTTTGAGGGGCACTGTATAGATACAATAGCTGGTAATAGTAACCAGTAGTGCCCCAAAAGACCTGTCGACTGACTATCAACCAACTGTCGACTGACTATTGACCAAATGTTGACTGACTTGGGCGCTAATGGTTACTATTACCCAATACCCATAGCTTGTTATCCACTACACATGAAGCCAAATGAGCCAAATCAAAATGCTTTATGGGTTGTAAGAAGCTAAGGCAGCATATAATATAAATACTACATAATACATACTACATAATAATTATATTACTGACAATAATAGACATATAACTTACATGTTGAAGTTGTAGTGACCTGGAAAATTAGTGTGCAAGATAAACTTCTTTACTTGATGAGTGCAGGCATCAAACAAAATGTCCTATGGCAACCATAAATGTATAATTTAGTCATTTAATTGTTTCAGTATATTAACTTAATTAATAAAATATTTTTTAAAAATGTTTGTTCTCCAACTTACCAGGCCTAACGTAAAGTAGTTGTAGAAATAATCGGACATTTTGGACTGCGCCAGTTTGTGTGGAGATGGTGCGTGTATTCTCATCTAAAGATGTCCAGATAATAAACACCAGGCAGTTAGTGGAAAATTCAACATATATACTATATATTATAGATCAGACTTGACTTGTAATAATTGTTAACTATAAATACTAGTAAAATTAAGTAGTGCATATGAGCAAAGGTGGTGTGAGCTGCTAACATGCTCCCTCATCTGTATATTGTCCCCAGTCTGGCCATGACATTTTATTTTAAAAAACATTTTTTTACAACCATCACTAGTACTCTCCGTCGGGGCTCTTCTGTGACATTCGCTTCGCACTACCACTATATTCTATATTTACAACATACAACACTCAACTCACATGTTGTTTTTTACGGAGGGAGGAGAACCAGAGACCCTTGAGAAAAACCCCTTGTGGCAAGGGAAGAGCAACACATGAAACAAACTCAACTCACATATGATCCAGCCCGAGCTCGGGCTCGAACGTGAACCACAGCGGTGAGAGGCGAGCGGTAAATCACTATACTGCCCATGCCACCCATAATGGACATAAGAGAGTGCCACCCATAACGGACATAAGAGTAAAGTTTCTAGTTGGTTCTCTCCTCTGCTATAGGGGTTTTCCCCAGGGTTCTCCAGTTTTCCTAGATATCCACAAAAACCAACTAAATTCTAATTTGATCATGGAACGAGGACCACAAGTTGTTAGCCTCTGGCTATTTAGTGTTAACCTCATTAAACAGCATAATGACAATTTTTATTTATTTATTTTACAATTCTATTTTATGTGTAATATTTACAATAATAACAGGAATTTATTTGCATGATGAACAGTTTACCTTGTCTTCTGCCTTGTAGTATACCTTACATGGTGATCCAAGTGAACTAATTACATCCTACAGTGAGTCAATAAATTAATTAACATCATGCACAGTTCCGTTTCTTACAGCGCTTTACATAATTCTGTAGCCTAACCACCCCTAGGCCTTTATAATTTTTGGTGTTTTGGCTTCCATCAATCAAACTACCAACAGCCAAGTTCAATTCCAATTGCAAGCAATATAGAAATTCCCATGTGAAAATGGCTGTTGAGTCATGGAAATTTCTTGACAGCCATTTTTGCATGGGAATTTTTTTATTGCTCGTGCAAGCAGAATGAACTCGGCAGTTCATAGTTTGATTGACGGAAGCCAAAATGCCAGACACCTGGAGTCCATTAGGTCGCAGAATTATGAAAGCAATAAGTAAGCAACTATCTATTTTAGTCAATTGAAATAGAAAATAAGCGTATATTAAGCATATAATTCATTTCGTACCTGACAGGAATCTCCAAACAAAACTGTCCTTTCAAATGTTCTTCTTCTTAACTCTAATATCTTTCCAGGACCAGTACCTGAATTATTAAATCATTAATTTTATTGATAATTTATAATTATAACTGATTTGTTTCTTTAACATGAATAGCCTGCCCCCTTCCTCCCTCTCCCTCAAAGCGCAGCTACATACTGGTCTTCTGCTTAATTAACCATATAGATTATAATTATAGTATTTTGTTACCTTCAGCAACTAAGAAGAGTTTTAAACCCTTAACATCATCATCTTCTCTTATGATCTCAACATTGTCAGCAAAGCAGTTCCCATGGAAACACTGTAAAGGGAAAGGTGGTGCCCTGACAACACCATGAAAGCAGTTGTTAAGAAATACTGACAGCATTATCAATAATAAGGTCTGTTAAAACACCTTCAGTCTATACTAAGCTACCTTGCATCGGCAATACTGTTCCCATGATAAATGGACATACGTGACACAGTTGGTGATGCACCAGAGGAGAACTTCAGGGACCCCAGACCATGTGTGTAGTATGGCTGCCGAGATAAAAGATATGATATCAGGATTATGCTGAGCATAGATTAATATCTATATTCACAGTGTTAGTTGAACTGCTTACTGATTGTTTTTACCTCAAATTTGGAATCAATTTGGAAGGAAAATGACAGCCCTCTGAAGTTGAGAATAAACAGCTGTAGGCTTGGATCATAGACTGGAATAAACAAAACAACTTATTGTACTTTATGGACTCATGCAGTATTGGACATCACACAATATATAATGTTTTCAAATATGAGTAAATTGCAAAGTTACTGACAAAAGGTTTTGATTTATTCTATTGTTATTAGGTGCAGTCTAAAAGAATCATTGATCAATACTAATACATTGATTTGAATATCAATCTATAATACATTATTTTGCTGATGAAACTGCTCCTTCTCCAGACCAGGCTTCAAAACTTGTTTTACAGCACTTTTCATATTTCTACAACCTAACTGATCATGACTCCAGATGTCTGGCGTTTTGGCTTCTGTCAATCAAATTTTCAAAAGCTAGGCCATGTTCATTCCAATCGTGAACAATAAAGAAATTCCCATGTGAACATGGCTGCCTCCTAGTAACAGGAATTTCCTTATCACTTGAACAGAATGAACTCAACCCATTGTAAGGTTGATTGACGGAAGCTGGCCAAAATGCCAGGCATCTGGAGACTTCAGTTAGGTCGCAGAAATATGAAAAGTGCTGCAATTGGTTAAGTACCTCCTGGATGCGTGGCTCCAAACGACATGTCAATTTGTTCAATGGTTGGCTGGACTTGAGGAGAATTGAAGTGAACTCCACTGAAATCAACAAGATATGCTCCATCAAAGAACAGGTTAAGGTTACAGAAGTAAAACAACTATGAAAAAGTAGAATTCTTTGATTGCACATTACATCATCATCGCCATGTTGGTGGTCATATACCTCCAACATGGCCACCATGTCTTTGCCATTTAACTCTCTTGTGAATGCATGCAACCCGTCAATTCAACTGCTACAACTCTTCCATTCAACATCTTTGTCAATCTTAACTTACCAGTACTTCAGTTTTACTTTGCTCATGTTGTTAACTTCAATGATCTGGAATAAAAAAGAAAAAAGGCTTAACATCAATGATGTTTGAATGACTTCTTTCCATCTTGTATTAGATTAGAAAATAATAAGCTTTATAAAGCCTCAGATACACGATGCAACACTGCTTGCTACATGATTACAGTACTATTTCAGCAACCAAAACAAGGAAAAAGTCGATTTTTCTGCTTGATTTACGAGGATAATTACAAGTAACTTCAACAAAATAAAACAGACGTTTAATTATTCATTTTCTTATATTTTAGTGAAATGTTGCACGCAATGTTGGAACAATGTGTCTGAGACTTAAAAACATTACGTCAAATCCCTGATATCATCATCATACCTTGAGCCTTTGGCTTACTGAATCAAAAACCAGTCTTATCCCATCGTTAGGCATATTCAAGACAAGATCCATAGCTAAAGGATTCTAAAAATAAAACAACAAACACATCAGCTGAGAGTTTGATGACCGACTATAAGCTTGAATTGTACAGGGTACATTAAAACTTACCGCCTCACTGTACATCACTTGTACTGTACGAATAGTTCGACATTGACGTTTTAGGATCTGTACACATTGAGCTACAGGCATACCTGACAAAATAAAAGAAACTGTGTTATAGATCTATGTGTTTCATAAGCTTATATCTGTAGGGACAAAACCGAAGGCGTCAGTTTTGATGCCCAACTCACCTAAAATGAATTCCCATTGCTCATTCCCAAGCGAACGCTCTGGAACTACCTCCAGATCTAACATCTTGATGCCTATTTGGGATAAAAGTCGTTAAATATCGATAAAAACAAGATTTAGTCAGTCATTTTTCGTTTGTTTTGATCCAAAGAAAAAATTCTGACATCACTGCGCCATTTTGGACTTGTTTACATGCGCAGCGCATACATATTCACTAGTAACTGCTGACCAGCAACTGTATTGCATTCATTCTTTTCCAGATTTCGTTTAATTTTTTTTAATTTTTTTGGGATGGATGAGGGCAAAATTCCAAAGCTAATATATCTTCACCATTAAAACCATGCATGATAAATTCGCATCCCTTCAAACCATATTTCTACATGATTTACGGGATTTTTTGCTTGATTTTTCCGTTTGCTTTTAATTTTTTTCATCGCTTAAAATATTTCATTTTTATTTCTTATAACACAATGTTTTGGTCTCAAATATGAAATATTCAATCAAAGACGAAAATAAAATTGGGGAAAAAAATTCCTACATATCTCTGAGCTGGGCTCCCTGCATAGCGAACATTCCTATATATGTTGCACAGAGGGATCCCACAAAGCATCGCGGGGTGCAATATAACAACACAAGTGAAGTGGAAGGTTTGAGGAGAAAAAATGCTGTGACTTAAACATCTTCTAATTTAACCCACAATATCTCTGTTCCTTCGGGAAATATCCCACTATGTCGGGCAACGAACCCATCAGCATTGCTTCTGTCAGGGACTACATGTTAAAGAATAACAGCCAAGTTAGAAATCATGATTTGGTAACTCATTTTCGACAGCAGCTCAACGACCCAGCCAACAAAAGTATTGATTTATTCGATATCTTTTTATTTATTAGTCCCTTTAGGCGTTTTCTCTTACCTTTGTTTCTCCGTGTTTTAATTTCCAGATAAAATCAGAGGCGATTTCAAAGAAATAGTACATCAACTGGCTACCGTCCAAGAAATAAATGTAAGCTGAAGGGAAAATATTCGACATCAACTAACCTCTTTACTCGCTCAAATATTTATTCTGAAGCCTTTTGTTTAAAATTAGTTTTTACTTGTTTTTGAATACTGATAATTACTTAATAAAAACCAGAAACTAATATGAGGCTAATACAGAGTTCTAATAGATTTTGTTTTAAAAAACATTTCCTGACAGCGTTCAAAAATGTTTTTACCCTGCTCATTTTAGCTCGAAGTATCTGGAATGTTGTAGTTTGAAAGTGAAAATCGGTCAACCAATTTATATTTTTAGCTTGAAGCAGTTATCAATAATTTAGTGTTTGGTCCGAATTATTCAATTTAAACTGGGAAGACATTACTAATCCGATTGATTGGGTTATTTTGATTAGCCTTTGTTTCTTAGATTGTATTATGTCAGACTGTTTAGATATGGGTACTTTAGAATAACATTGTTTAATACTTTATTGTTATAACTTATAAATATACTCTTGTATCCTGTAGTGTTTTCGTGGGTTTGATTCAGACAAAAATTATGTTACAAATATGCATATATATTAATTTTTGTTGTACCCTGTTTATGAACCATGGGCAAGCTTATTATATTCATTAGTAAGGATTCAATATTTTGATGGGCTGAAAGAGAAAAGAGTTTGGCATGCATAAATGAGAGTTAGAGGTAGGCTTGTAAATATGCCAGTGGGCTTATAATTGTGATGTTACAGTATGTCCTGAAATGAAAGTAGCAATAGTAAGCATCGTTGTGTATTTGCAAGAAAGAATTTTTTTAATGTGAGGTTTTTGGAGTTCAAGTTATCTTATCTTTCTTTGAGTGTTTTTAGTCAGCATGACATATGATTGGTATTATTGTTATTGATGGTTTTTATGACTTTTGGAAGTAATAAATATTTCAGACTAAGTAGAGATAATTCGTGGTTATATTAGGTTGTTGTAAATCATTTTAGAAGGTCTTCACTGCAATACTGGGTACATGTAAAATATAGATTTTTAAAGTCGCAAGTCAGGTGATAGGTGGGTGAGTAATCCATAAAAGTCTATAAGTTTTATTGTGGTATAATGCGCTGTACAAATAAATATAAATCCCACAATGCAGGTCATTGACAAGTTAGGATTAGCATATAATATATATATATTGTTTTTAGGGTTTAACTACATAGATTTTGTGTATTAGGCCAGAAACAATCTAGGATGGTTTGAAGAGAGAACACAACACTTTTCACATTTTTTAGAAGACATGTCTTGGCTGAATCTGCAGATTCAACTGCCATCGTCAGTTGTTGAGTACAGAGTGGAAATCTAGCCAGCCACTCTGAATATCTTTCATGTTCTATCAAGCAATATTTATAGCTAGAACATCCCTTGAACAAATTTTCCCTTCTTTACTCCATTAAAAGACTAATATCGAAACTTCATTTTATGATATGATATGGTATTATATTAAAAAAGATTTTAAAAATAAATAGGATTTAGCAGGGCAATTTCCACAGCGTGGCTCTTCATTGACCGAAATTCCAATTGGAATTTAGAAGTTGATTTTTCCTTATATCATTTTAGCCATTACATCATTTATGAGCTTTATGCATCAACACATCTCAAACCAATTTACTTGATATTTTTTTTGTATTTTAAATATATTTTTCAATGTGTAAATCTATAGATATATGTGAGCCACATGCCAATCTTTGCCCTTCAATCTTTTAGTGTTCAAAACATATACTCATGTCTATACTTCTAATACTTGTAGTTGGATCTCAAGTTCACTATAATATTATTATCCATCTCATAACAATCTATTCCATGTTACATGCAAACTACAGTAAATGCGAAACCGTATTTCATGAGATAATTAAATTTGACCAATATTTCAAAGTATAACTTCTTTTTCCAGGGAGAGAAATATTTTGTACTCAAGAAACCCAAAGAAGCACCTGCTGTTCTCCGCAAGCCACCACCCAGGCAGCATACGAGCCATAAGGGCCACAATAGACCAGTATCTGGCCCTCCAGTCATGAGAAACACCAAGATGTTTGAAGACATGTTGGCACATCAGGCGTCCAAAGGCCATCCTCCAGGTACTTTGGGGGCTGTTGCTGAACGTGACAAGGAAAACAAAGGGGTTGATGTAAGGAATCTGTCCAAAGATTACATGATGAGGACAGCATCTATCGATAGTATTGAGGTAAAACACTGCAGCTTGTTTTTAATTTGTTTCATTTATGAGGTTTTATCTATCAATTTTAAATGCTACTATACTGTAGGCTGGGATTATCAAGGGTGGTGAATAGTAGGCCTTGAAATAACAGCCAGTCAAAGGACAATGTCCGGCCAGAATTGTAACCTGTCCACTCAAATGTTTGCCTTGCTGGTCATTTTGATCAGTGATGTTGAGCCAGAAACATGGTGACCAATCATGACTAGCAACTGACCGGCCATTATTTCAGCCCTGTATAATATAGGGATTTATTTCAGGTATCAATAAATTTGTTAAAAGATTTTCCAAGTGTAGTACCAAGTCCTTGAAATATTGCAGAGGATTAACAGTATCTATGAGAATAGAACAACACTCACGTACAGCTGTGACAATAACCAATATATTTTTGATTTGTGGTTACCCTGTGTTTGATGATATCATGGTTGCTAAGGCCTTGTGTCAGGTCTGTTGCTAAGTGCAAGGATGGATCTAGTTAAAGGAATGGGTGGCTATAGTCACCGTCACACTTTCAAGTTTAGTTTAAAGATGAAAATATGCACTAAATATATGTAAAATCTGAAAAGGAATCAAAGGTATATAGACCCCTTATACCTAGTGGTCAAAACAATGAAAAATATTAACATCAAAAAAGATTTAATGCTAAAGAGAAGGGAATAACCCACTCTTGATATTCTGGTTACAGTGAGGACACTCGAACCATGAACACTTTGAGGTTTTTTCATACTTTTTTCTCCTTTTTCCCTTGTATGAATCGATTGGAAATATAATTTATTTTGAACAATAAGATTATTTGAGTTCATTTTCAGAAGGTTTGAAGCAGTAGATGTTCATAAAATAAAAAATATAAAAATATCAATTGTTCATGGCTCGAGTGTCCTCACTGTAAGTGAGCACGCACAAAGCCATTCAAGACGAGGCTCTGGGGAAACAGTGAAGTAATTCTCAAAAAGTTTTTGTTTCCTCGGAGCCTCACCTTGAATTGCTTTGTGCATAATCACACAACCAGGATATTGAAAGTAGGCTATTCTTTTGTTTTGACCCCCAGATTGGGAATGAGTGCAGTGGGTATATAAACTGGTTGTGTAGATACAGTAAGACCTTGTATCTGCCCCTGAAGGATCATGGTTATTTTTGACGTATCAATTATTTATTAGTCGACAGGAAGTGGTGGTAATACTACTCCTGGAACAAAGAGGAAAATATCAGGAGCTAAAGGGAGTGACAATGAGGATAGACTGTCGCAGATCTCTACTGAGGATTTGGTATGTAGCATCTCATGTAATCATTCTAAAGATATCCACTGATTTGGTTGTGATTTTGTTTAATATTTGTTTTGTTCTTGTAGTTGGATGATCAGGAATTTGAAGGTATGATATTCACTGTTATTATTATCAATCTTTTTATTATTTATCACCATCAGTATTATTATTAATTATTATTATCGTCATTGATATTATCATTATCATCATTATTATTATTATTATCATGATCATCATCGTCCTTATTATCATTATTATAATTTTATTATCATTATTATTGTTTTTCTGGACCTAAACGTTCTCCAAGCCCTAGGAAAAATATATTTTGAGTTTTGATGGGAAAAAAGCACTAAAGGCCAAGTACTAGGTCCAAACTATACTGTGTAAGGATATTTTTTGAGTAGAAATAAAAATTGAAGAAAAAACGATGCGATGACAAAGCGTGATTTTTGGCTTTGGGAAATGACGTAAAAAAAAAACAGTCTTTTTCAAAAATGTATAAAAAATTTTTACGGGCATTTTTTACGGGTGGTTTCGGGCGTCGTAAGATATAAAACTATTATATCCAAGATTATTATCATCATCATCAGTATTATTTTTATAACAGCCTGCTTATATTCTTATAATAGTTATGATCTAATAATAACATTTTCAAAACCAAAATTTGAATTACAGTCAGACTTCTTGTTTTGAAAATTAAATGTTATATTATTATTCAATTCTGCAATTTGTAAAATATTAGATAATTGTTGTCTCCAAATTATCTTTTTATGAAATTATGTATAACATATACATATATCATAATTACATCATACACAATGTAGAGATGTGATTTATTATTTTATGAAATAAGTCATTTCCTGAAACATTTCTGAATATTTTTGTCAACACATCAAAAAGTTTCTTCTAGAAATATAATTAGTTTTCATGCATCTGCAGGTATTCATTTTGTGATGATTGTTTGGCTTTTATCCAGCCAATCAGGAGTGCTCAATAATCAAGTTATTCCAAATGTTTAGGGACAAATAGATCCTATTGGAATTATTTGTCTGCTGTCTTAAATATAGGTTCAAATAAATAGAATATTAATGATTTTCTATTGTGCAGCTGTCTTGTCAAGAGCTGTTGACAAAACTGTTGGAATTGAGTACAAAATTTCATTCTTACTAACTAAAAAATGATGAAAATGAAAAACATAAGTGATTTGGGAAAAGAATGATCGTTATATTTATGGAAAATTCCATTCAAGAATCGAGACAAGCTGTGCTAGATGTCAAAAAGTTCAGGGTCTGGCTGTTGTTGTAACACAATCTAATGGATTGCCTTGTTATTTATGGCAAGACCCAAACAAAGAAAGCGTAAGGACTAGCTAGCTAGCATTTTGTTCAAATCTGTCTGGCCACTTATCTATCAGCAGTCAGCCATGCATCCTACTGCTATTGCAAGTGTGTGTAATTCAGTCTTTGGTTAATTTCTTAT
The DNA here is from genome assembly GCA_964019055.1 of Anthopleura xanthogrammica. Lineage (NCBI taxonomy): Eukaryota > Metazoa > Cnidaria > Anthozoa > Actiniaria > Actiniidae > Anthopleura > Anthopleura xanthogrammica. Next base: position 27,153,912 of record OZ025207.1, read on the forward strand.
TTTATGGAAGGATTGAATTGTATTGACTATCTTCATATATTGTTTATGACTCCAGCATTAGGTGCTAAAGTTATTTACCCAGTCATGCTGTCTCTAATGTTTTCTCTCTGATGTATTTTGTATTTAATAGTTATGGTCATATCTCTATATTATCGTTTTATTTAAAGTACATGGTTGATATCAAGATACAGTACACATATATCTAGCGGTCTATAAGCACAGTGTTTCTAGAGGATAATGTTTGTCGATGTTGTTTTGAATGTGTGCAGATACTGTAGCTGCTGCTCACTTGTAAGGTTCTCATTGTGTTTATATTCGACTCTTCTCTAACCTAATTTAAATGCCATTTTATGCTATTATTAAGCAACTCTAGCTACAATATATATATATATAGCAGTTAGCATTATTTGAGGGCTGAATAATATAGTACATTTGTGATGGCTTGATAGGAATATAATGACTTAATTTCTTAAATTTAAAAAATTAATATATTCCTTTTCTTTTTAGGATATGATCATCTACCTACAATACAAGTAAGTTGTAATGATTCTAATTATAGATCTTTTCATTGATTATATCTTCAACCAGAAAGTCTTCAGAATTATGTATGTATAATTAGGAGACTAGCTGTCTAGAAGACAGAGTAGAATGTAAATATTTCCTGCACATGAAGATAATATACCATAGATATGATCAGTAAGCACTTGTAGTTTTATATAGTGGCTTTTGAAATACTAAATCATGATTGATTTGGTAATTGTTAACAGTTAGAGGCAATAGAGAAAGAATGGATAATAACTGCCGCACGAGGTAACAGAGCAAATATCATGTGTCTATTGGAGCAAGATTCAAGTTTGGCGAAAAAGAAGGTCATTATAATTATGATTACGAATTTATCTACTATGTTTGTTATGTGCCTAAAAATCTTTTCATGCTCATTATCTGGGTTCTACGCAAAATTTTATGCATGCATATGAAACTCACATGTTAATTTTTATGGAGAGAGGAAAACCAGAGAAAAACCCTCATGGCAAGAGCAAGAACATTAATACATTAAACAAACTCAACTCACATGATGCAAGTCTGAGCTGGGGGCTCAAATTAACCTGCACCATTGATAGCTGTCGTGAGAGGCAAGCAATAAATCACAACGCCACCCATGCCAGCCATTATTCATTTCTTTCTTTTTTCCATCCATTTGTATTTTGTTTATTTGTTTGTTTGTTTGTTTTTTGCTTATGTATCTGACATATTGTAAAAATTAGATGTTGAATTACCGTAGAAAATGTAGAAAGGTTAATTTTAATATTTTCTTTTTTCTTTTGATATCACAGGACTTCACATCGGTAAGTCAATCATATAATTTTGTTAGTTAAACTATTATTTACAATATACAATACTGTAGATATTGATGTAAGATATCTGTAGTAAAATGGCAATACCTCATTCATTTTGCTAACACTTGATTGCTATTATTTTTTTGCTGCCCTTTCTTGGACATCTTGTTGTCAATGGATACACAGGGGGTGAGTACGTGTGCAAATATATAAATGGGAAAAATATATATGTAAATTAAATACCTTATATATGACTGCAGGGAGAGTATAATACAGTTATATGTCTGAGGACTATTTAAATGGCATAAAATATTAAATTGAAATGTCTATGAGTCAGGATTATGCCTTTGAGAAGTGCTGGAGGGCAAAAGCTTGTCATCCACTACATTTTTCCCCATAAATCTGGCTATAAAATATTCAATTCTATATTTGATGTCATGATTTTAAGTTATATTATAGACATCACCTGCACTAGAAGCCATCACAAGTATAAGATCAGACCAAAACCTGCTCGTACCAATTATTTCAAATAATTATTCTTTTTTTCGATGTTACGTTAGTGACTGGAACTCTTTACCAGGAGAGTCATTTAAAGCTTCTCTATTAAGTCACCTAAGATCATAGTTATCTAATTAAGTCGTTGGTGCTATGCACTTTATAGTTAGAGTTTTGGTATTTAGAGTTTTGTTTTCCCTTGGGAGTGTAGTCTTAGCATGGGAATTTAGTTTCCCCCTACTGCCCTCCTGTAACCACTTGCTCTGCATATTTATTTATTTTCATTTGTAATTGGTTACAAATAGTGATTAAAGATTAAAGATTAAAGATATGAACTGTTATAATTTCACCCTAAGGGCCAGATTGGAAAAAAGACAAAGTCTTTATCTGTTTAATAACCCTAATAAAGATTGATTGATTGATTGATTGAACCCTTTTACTAAATATCAAATTGTAAAATAGAATATTAATAAATATCACATGTATTTCTGGGGTTTATCTTACCACACCTCCTTGGTGTAATGGACTAGGGTTACATGAGGTACCGGTATTAGTGTATGGCTTATGGCTTATGATTTGACATCCTGATTTATGAAAAAGTAGTTGTTACTGTACAATAATTATTAGCTAATTATTAGCTAATCAATATTCCACTTCTTTTTTTTAATTTTCATTTATATTTCTTCTGTGTTCTCCTGATGTGTGGCTCTGGATTAGTATGTAAGTACAAAGATATGTATTATAACATACTTTAAGGATGATTGTTTTTCATGACTTACAGTCAAAACAGCTCAAGCGTACCCCCTATGCTCCATTAATGATTTCATTATTCAAATATTGAGTTCATTATTCACTCTGAGTTTTCATAGCAAATCAGAAGACTCCAAACTTCACATTCATTTCACAACTAAAATTCCAAGGGATGCCTTTCTGGGGAGTTTTAAATTCATTTTCAAGTTGGGAGTCAGAGTAAATAATGGACTCAATATTCAAAGAATAACTTCATTAATGGATTGTAGGGGGTACGCTTGAGCCGTTTTGACTGTATTATGATGATTATAATTATTATGATTAGGTTTGATTAGGTTTGATTAACCTCATTATAGAGTGATTATATAAGCCCTGAAATAACAGTAGGAATAAACGGTTACTAACATCACATGTTAGTGTGTCAGCCCTATCATTTACATGTCACTGGTTCTTGTACTTCATAGACTGCATTACACTGGGCCGCTAAACATGGTAGAGAAGATATTGCTGCTATGCTGGCTTCAAAGGGAGCAAATGTTAATGCCAAATCAGTAAGTACACTGAGTTCATTATAAATGAAGATATAGAAAACAAGCATGCAGGGGGCATTGGGCAACAGTCACTCAATAGACCTCTTTACCTTGGGCGTAATGTTTTGCCCATTTTAGACCACTTTTCATTCCCTTGAGTATCATTTCTTTGTTTCTTGAAAAGAAGACGGAGGAAAAATATAGTTAAATAAAAAAAACTCTTTGTTTGGATGCAAATGAAAGAAAGAATCCTGTTCTCAAAGGAATGACACGTGGTCTGAAATGGACAAATCAAATGCCCAAGCTAAAGAGCTCAGTGTTTCCCTGTCCTAAAGCATGTACCTCTAACCAAGCAAAAAGTGAGATTTCTGCGTATGTTATTTCAGGCACTCATTACATCCCATCACAGGTTGTACAGGATGGGAATGGGATGGGAAGTTCTTATATAGCGCATTTCACATCGTCTCAATGCGCTTTACAATTTTTGACCAGTGGAGGACTTTACGGACTGCATATTAAGGCGCTATTAGCAGCCATGCATCTTACAATCATGAGTGAATTGTTAGTAATTAGTGTTATGCCTCCAAATTGGGATGTCGTTATGTTTTATGTGTTTATTCAGATCATCATCAACTTTTACTAACTAGAGCTGTTCAACTTCTCTTTCTTTCATGTTCTTGGTGTCTGCTTTGATTGACAGCATGTGAGTATACTTCTTTATACTACAGTACTGCTTCTTGTTCAGAGGCAGCATGATCGAGTGGTCAGAGCATTGGCCTCTTAATCCGGTGGTACCGGGTTCAAGTCAGTCACGCTGCGCCCACTAGCTGAGACTGTATTTGTACATGTCCCGATTTCGATTAGGTCCAATTCAGCCTCTCGACCATGCTTGTGAATAGCCTCCTGGTTTGCTTCCTTACCAGTTGGGTTTCTTAATAACACTTTATGTTGTAATTATTATTAGTTTATTTCAATAGTTAGTATAAGAGTCCTGACCGAGATGAAAAAAGCTCTGCTTTATTCGTTATATCCTCTATAAACAAAGATTCCCTTTTTTAATATTCTGTTCATTGAAATTGTTGTATAAAATAGAAAATTATTGAAATGAAGTCTTAACTAATGGTTTTATTTTGTTTCCTGTTTTGCTTCTTTACCGGCTGGCTCTTTAGGGGGTAAGTACTCTACTATTTGATGCGTCTATAAAAATAGTTTTTCTTTTTTCCGGTACAGTATCTTAAAAATCGCGCGTTCCGTTTGGCTGTCTGAGCGGGCGGTATTTCTTGTTCCGGTATCTTGACTTCATCCGTGAGCATGATGGGATAACGAGTTGCTAAACAACAAAGGTTACGTTGCAAAACAAATGAAAAAGTGAATGAGGAAAAATAAATAAGTTATTTACCGTCTTAAAGTCGGTCCGGATAGAGAAAAACTGTGATCAGCCCAGAGGTTGTTTCAGGCTTCCTCTCCTGAGATATAACTGAGCCATAGACTATGATAGTGTAGTTACATATGGGATACAAGCAATTCATCTTGAGTATTCAGTATTATGAATTATGAATATTATGAATTATTCATATATTGTTGTATGTATTATCAGGGCTACACACCATTACATTTGGCAAGTATGCATGGCAATGACAAAGTCATCAAGATTTTGGTAGAGGAATTTGGTAAGTACAGCCACAATTCATTTGTAAGCGTGTTATTTTCTGCTCGGTTACGCCATGTATTTACACGACATCCATTGAACATGTAATGAAACCATGATGTTTTGAAAACTCTGTCGAAAATGGAGCGTTTTGAAAACGAACCTGCTTCAGGTCCCTTGTAAACGAGTAACCGTGTTATTTTCGTTGTTTAGAAGGAATCCGTTTTTGAAAACTTGTGGCCTGGAAATGAGACTAATACTTCATACCGTTGTCGTATAAACGCTCTGTAACGGTATCATTTTCAACCCGGTTTTAGAGCAGTTTTCGTATGACTATGAAAAAATGAAAGCAGGGACCGCGCCTTGCCGTGACTATCTGTCATTTTGAAACCGCGTCCGTGTAAATGGGGCCTAAACAATGGTACCAGTAGATCTTGAATTCTGCAGGAGAAAAAAAAACTGTGTTTTCTGTCTTCAAATCTTTAGATGCTAATATCAATGCACGTGACTACAGTGGACGTAAACCAAGACAAGTTGCCAAGAATACACTGACCATTGAATCTCAAAGTATGAAACAATCTTTATATTTACAAAACAGAATTCTTTTGATCCTTGCCCTGCTCAATAACATGTCCAATGTCTTACATTTTGTGATTTTTTTCCCCAGGATTTCTGGAAAACATCCATCAGGGTAATTATATTAAAGAAATAGAAAACGCGCGCTCGTGCTGTGTGCAGCTATAAAGCACGCAGGGATTGGCAGAACACGAGAGAAGTGTTAGGAGAAGCACGACGCGTGGTGGAGTACTTCTCAACACTTTTCGACTGTTCTGCCAATCCCCGCGTTTTATAATTGCACACAGCACAGCAAGCAAATTTTTATTTCTTTTATAAAGTACAAATTAGAATTACTATTATTTTTGGGCACCAGTGACGAAATAGAAAGTGCGCGCGATTTTGAATCATTGTAGGTTCAAAGGGATGGGCTCGATTTTGAATCATTGTAGGTCCAAAGGGATGGGCTCTCGAAAGTCAGTCCTTGACAATGTTGACCCCTGGGTATTGCTTCTATATTGGATGTAGTGGGCTGTTGGGTGTGCATACATAGTTAGTGGGGGAACTAACTCCACAAATATCTCTGCCCAAGGGTTTGGTGAAATGAGAAAAGAATGATGGATGATGCACTGTGTCAGTAGATGTATCAGTAGATAGTCTATTCTTTCTTATGCTAGGGTTTAATCATGGCATGGGGGAGGGGGGGGGGGGGGTTATTGCATGTAGTATTTATGATACCATTTGTCGTAGCAGACAAACTAAACAAGATATCATCCAGACAGCATACAACAAGAAGAAGCTTAAGAATACTTCGCCGTATCAGCTTTAGAAAATCCATTCCATAATACCGTACATATAATACTATACATATAATACTATAATGTACTACTGTGCTAATAAACACTGCACTAATAGTTGTTACATATGTAAATAACTCTAGCACCCTCAAACGTTAATCACGAATAGAAATAAAATGTAATAGATTTGCATGTATTATTTGGAATTGCACCTCTCACTTCATTTTCATATCAAATGTTTGCCACCATTTTCAAGTTTTTCTGGTTTGATGTTAACTTCAGCATCTCACTAAATATTAGGCAAATTTTTATGTAAGAAGTTCGAAATGAACTGTGGAATTGTAACTGTGCCCCATAGCATAACGATAACTGCACCGTGTCACGTAACATCATTACAGTTGGGTCGATACTACAATGTCACATTGTAACAGGTTGTATCACGTAAGACAACACATTACCATTTCTTGTCCGTGTACAATGATGTGCTGTAATTATTCGAATGTAGTATGCGCGTGAGTGTGGACAAGGAGGATGCCTGGGCTTTGCACGAATGAAAATAGACACTGTCACGACATCTTTACGATATGTTTAGTCTACTGTCACAGTGTAACGTAAGACAGCATTCATTTAACACCATATCTTAATCCCCTTGACTCGTGTTAATTAACGAACTGACCATGATGATACGCGGTTCTTGATCAGTGAATCGTTTTCACTTGCTTTACTTCTCTCAAATGTCTCGTCAACTATCAATAACGTTCCCTCCGGGGTACGATGGTTGCTACAGACCGACCAAGGAAATACACTACTTTTACATGTTTATTGCTATTGCTCTGTGTCACTCAACAGTTTCCGCTCCAATACCAAAGGAGGGTGGGGTGGGGTGGGGAAATGTTTGCTACTGCACTAACGGGGGGTGGGGTACAACATCCGCCCCATAATTGACGGGGGGGGGGGGGAGAGTAGTATATAGTGTTTAAGTAAGTAAGTTTATTTATTCACGTAGACACAAAGGAGCTTACAATCAAACTCGTTAGAACCTGCACGTGCTAATCTAATCTAATCATATTACAAATGTATAAATTTAAATATATTTGCATCAGTACTAACGAAGGGAGGGGTAGGGCTAAAATGTCAGGCTCAATACTAACGAAGGGAACGGTGGGGTTAAAATATCCGCTTCCGAACTAACAGGGGTAGGGTGAGGTTACTATGAACCATACCGTACTACTCTGAATGGCGGAAGGAATGAAAAAGTACTAATCTAACTGAATAAAGTTTCAGATATCTATTGTAAAGCAACTAGAATTCTAGGGAAGATAAGAAAAAAACTTTTTTCATATTTCTCTAGAACACGGAAGATCGTGGGTACGAATGCTATATCGAACTCTGTCGAACCTTTCCGCGTCTAATTATCTTTTTTGCTTAGCGCCAGGAGACGATATGTGTTCATTTTGGTCTACATACTTCTACTAGTTTAAGGGAAAACAGCGCTCCACCTCAAAGGATATTAGATTTGACGTGGCAAAAGTTCGAAGTCTGAAATGGGCCTTAATTTCATTACATTTCTCGTTATTCTTCTATAACACTAAAGGTTGTTCTCTGTCATTTTTTACCAGACTTGTCTTGTGTTTTTCTATCCATAGAAACAGCGGCTGAGCCTTCCCAAGCCGGTGCAATTCCTAAAAAATCCCAGACTTCCAAACAATATTCTTCTATAAACTCGATTATTACACCGAGTGCAGCATTGGTTGGATTCTATGGTGGAGATCGACCTCCTACACAACAGCTAGAACCACCACCAGACAAGCAAAGAGATCGTGCGGTAAGAATATCATTCACCATTCATTCTCTCATAGGAGCAGGCGTAGCTAGCTCAGTTGGTTAGTGCGCGGACTTCGGAGCTAGAGGTCCACGGTTCAATCCTCAGGATCTCCACGTCTGTTTCGACTTCACTCTGTTCTGTATAGCTTTACATTCTGTCCCATGGATGGACTACAGATATATGAATATTACAATTTGACAATAGAGCGCGGGTGGCACTACTTTTGTCGTCATCTCCCACAGAGTTTGCATCAATTAAGTCGTTTTTTTTCTTGTCTGTTATTAAATGCTAACAGTGTTTTGTCGAATTCACTGCCCTTTTGGCGTAGTTGACAGCGGCATAATAATAAGGCAGGTACAAAGTGAATATTATTATTCTCTGAAGTATGAGTTGTGACAATAATGAATGAGAATCACCGCGTGTGGTAGAAAGTGAAAGAGGAAAAGCTAAATCCTGAAGCTAAATCCTGAAGCAAGCTATTTCATTTGTATTGAGGCAACGTGGCGAGAACACTGACTGCCGCCCGTCATTAAAAACTGAAATACGGTAGAATGAATGAATAATGAAATAGCAAGAAAAGAGTTTATTTATATCACAGTGTTTTGTGATGTTCGTTTACGCTACAATATCCTGTACTTGTAGTCCAAGAATCAAAAGGACACAAAGATCAATTCTGATTCCAAAGTTAAATAATGATATGAAAAGAACACTGTACATATCGAACTCTAGAACCAAATTCAAATTTAGATCGCGTGAGCTCTAGGTTGATAATATGCAAGTAGTTATTCACGTCCATAACCGTCTTGTTATCGTGATGACAAATAACCTCAAGGAAATTTCTAATCGCTTTCTTGATATACGTTTGAGCCATTTATATCTTAACAGTTTTCTTAATAAATGACCTGCTTGGCTTGGGGCATTAGTTTAAAAAGTAAACGGCTTTTAAAATCTTTTTACTTTGAAGAATCAGGAACAAATGTACATGCAGATGTTTGAGCCTACTTTGAGGCAACATTTGGTATAATAATCACATCGACGTTAGAACTTGCCCTGATGGGCGTTCTTCCATCATTTGCCCACAAGAAAACTAATTGGCACTAACTAGACAAACCACGATGGCGTTCTTGTGAATACTACCGATTCACTCATACAGCAGTGTTCAAGAAGCCTGGCAAATGAAAAGAAAGAACGTTTTTCTTTGAATTCCATTTTCTCAGAAATCTTTACCATTATAAAAGAAAAAGTGCCAATAATATTTATCCCTTATCTGTTGTTCCTTTGTTTTCAGTCGTCGTTTGGTAAATTCCTCCATAAAAAAGATAAGAAAAAACACAAAAAAGAACAACGAGCATCAACTGCTGATATTCCTCCAGAATACGCCACTCCATCAGCTGGGTAATTATTACTACTTCTATTGATAATAATACTGAATATCAGGACATAATCATGTGTGTATTCTTCAATGATCCAGCCTCTTCACATAATTCGCTTATTCCTGATCCCATCCAAGACATGTCATCCCTGATCCCATCCAAGACATGTCATCCCTGATCCCATCCAAGACATGTCATCCCTGATCCCATCCAAGACATGTCATCCCTGATCCCATCCAAGACACGTCATCCCTGATCCCATCCAAGACATGTCATCCCTGATCCCATCCAAGACACGTCATCCCTGATCCCATCCAAGACATGTCATCCCTGATCCCATCCAAGACATGTCATCCCTGATCCCATCCAAGACATGTCATCCCTGATCCCATCCAAGACATGTCATCCCTGATCCCATCCAAGACATGTCATCCCTGATCCCATCCAAGACATGTCATCCCTGATCCCATCCAAGACACGTCATCCCTGATCCCATCCAAGACATGTCATCCCTGATCCCATCCAAGACATGTCATCCCTGATCCCATCCAAGACACGTCATCCCTGATCCCATCTAAGACATGTCATCCCTGATCCCATCCAAGACACGTCATCCCTGATCCCATCCAAGACATGTTATCCCTGATCCCATCCAAGACATGTCATCCCTGATCCCATCCAAGACATGTCATCCCTGATCCCATCCAAGACATGTCATCCCTGATCCCATCCAAGACATGTCATCCCTGATCCCATCCAAGACACGTCATCCCTGATCCCATCCAAGACATGTCATCCCTGATCCCATCCAAGACATGTCATCCCTGATCCCATCCAAGATATGTCATCCCTGATCCCATCCAAGACATGACATCCCTGATCCCATCCAAGACATGTCATCCCTGATCCCATCCAAGACATGTCATCCCTGATCCCATCCAAGACATGTCATCCCTGATCCCATCCAAGACATGTCATCCCTGATCCCATCCAAGACATGTCATCCCTGATCCCATCCAAGACATGTCATCCCTGATCCCATCCAAGACATGTCATCCCTGATCCCATCCAAGATATGTCATCCCTGATCCCATCCAAGACATGTCATCCCTGATCCCATCCAAGACATTTCATCCCTGATCCCATCCAAGACATGTCATCCCTGATCCCATCCAGGACATGTCATCCCTGATCCCATCCAATACATGTCATCCCTGATCCCATCCATGACGTCATCCCAATCATGTGATGTCTTTGTACGTTGATTCTCATAAACCAATAAATATTTAACTAAACAACAACGTAGTTCTTTGAAATAAACCATGAAATAAACATTGGCTAACATACGTAACGTATATAACATCCATAACGTTAACCGGCTTCTACTTCGATCTCTACGTCCATCAGTCATTTAACCATCTCAAGTGATAACATCTAAACATTAAAACAAATAACTTGTCTCCAGTCTCTCTCCATCTCTCCGCAAGCGTATGATGAAGGGCCCTGGTGCTGAGCTGGAGACTAATATTGTACGAAGCAGTTTCCGTCGTATCGTCGGAACGACACTGGAGAGAGGATCAAGTCCCAAAGGCTTTGTATCCCACGCGGTTTGAACTAACTACCTAAAACTATAAACACAGTAGTCTAACAACTTCAATAAACAACATTCGATGCAAACCGCTGTTTTTGAAAACCACAGACTCAATTTGCTCAGGCTTAGCCTCGTTTATAAGTCAAGTATTCAAAAATATCATTCAAAGTCTGTGGGATTGGTGTTATTCAACTTGCACATCCTTAACATTACAGTTGGCTGTTGCTAATGATTTGCAAAAGCCAACTGAAATGTAAAAATGTATAAGTTGAATGATTTTCTCATTGAATGATACCAATGGCTTGAAATCTCACGGACTTTTAATGGTGTCTATGAATAGTTGACTTATAAACGAGACTAAGCCTGTGCAAATCAGTCTGGTCTTCAAAAACAGTACTTTGCATCGAATGCGGAACTGGTGAATAAATCTATTAACAGTTTTGATATAATGTTGAACCATTTTATAGCATCTTCTGTTAGACATAAAGATTTGCTGGCTATAAAATGTTAACAAATTTTTAACGTATTTATTAAAAGTATTATTTTTATAAATTGAATCAGTATTTTAAAACTCTAACCTCGGAACTAAACTTAATATAGATATCTTTGTTATAAAATGACTAATATATAAAACAAACTCTGATTTTTTTAAACTTGAAGATAATATTTTGATGTATATTATGTATTTATTTGTTGTATTGAAAAGATTCCTGTTATTTCTGTGGAGTCAAAAATGTTTTCCTTACTGACATGAATCACCCGCCCTTGCGGCTACAAACACTTTGATTTACCACAGGCAACCCAGACATAATGATTATACAATTTTCCTAAACTCGGAATAAACGAGGGTTTAAGACAACAAGTACAATATTTCGCATTACCCAAATTTTTTAGAGAATAATTATAGCCCACTTCCGAGATATGCGTTATTTGTCACGCACAAATGTTTCAGTACGAGGCTCCGTGCTAAATTGAATGTATTCTTTTCTCCTATCATGAATCACTGAACCTTATGCACAAAGCCTCACATTGAAACTTTTGTGCGTGACAAGCCAAGCATATCTTTGAAGTGGCTTGTTATTATGCTCGAACAAAGTGGCCTAGTTTCACTACCCTGTTTGGGCTGCCTGTGGCTTTCCCATGGATACTTTAATTTGTGCCTTTGACTCCGTATAGGAGCTGTTTAGTAGATTCCCCCTTTTCCATACATCGTTTCACTGGTCACAGACAAAACATTAAGTCGAGGTTGCAAGGTAGTTTCAAAGGATTATTCCAATTTGAACCTTGCAGCCTCGACTGAATGCTTTGTGTTTGACCAGTGAACTAATGTATGGGAAGTGCTGAATATTAGTGATACATAGTGATTATTTAGTATATATGTATATTTGTATATCACGTGGTTGGATGTACGTTTCTACAGGTTTCTGATAGGGTCACCTCAACAGCTGCAGAAAGTAGAGGACGAGAAACGAGAAAACGAACGAGAGGTCATGATGCACCGTACACATTCAGATCCAAGCTTTCGCCTTACCTCAGAAATCTAACCACACCCAATTCGTTGATTGATTGAATATTGTACCGATCAGTGCAAGGTATTTTGTACAGACCGCTTTCATATCCCGGGGCACCTGGAATCACTTTTTAGAGCCATGACAGGAGGCACAACAACAGTCTTTTCCACTGGGAAACGGAATTCTTTCTCATGTAAACCAGATGAGACCAGACTCAATTGTTCCTGCCTCCTGTCATGGCTGTCATCACTTGATGGTGCAAAGCATCCATAATAATCATTGAGTAAACGAAGCAGGTTGTGTTGCAGGCTTCAACAGACAAGGGTCGTATGGTTACATCCTGCTGCGAGTTGCGGTTGTACAACTCGATCATACATTCCACGCCCCGTGACATGAAAGTGAGGACATTAATTTTTATAGTGAGGGGAATTCTCTAATTCCCTTATTAATAAACCCCTTCACTTCTACCAGAATCCTCCTCATGCTCAGAACGGTAAAAAAGTGTTCGGTACCTCGTAAGGTAGCCTCCTCACAGGCGCTTTTAGGGTCGTCACGCAACGCTTCTCGCCCCAACGTTAGTGGGGAAAGAAACGTTGCGTGACAACCCTAAGAACGTCTGCGAAGGAGGCTACGTGTAAGGCCATCCCATAAAAAAAAAACATTCAGAGAAGAAAAGGGTTTTGGTAAAAGTCAAGACTTTAGACGTATTATAGGGGAGTGGAGAATCGGCGGGAAGTTTGACATTTTTACACAATGAGCAGTTACAATTTTTTTATTTAGGAAACACAATTTTTTTACTGAAAAACTAAACAGCCGTATTTCTTACTTATATTTTACTAAAAAAATTTAGAGCTAATTTATTAAGTCAAAAGAGCTAGTTCTTAGTGTTATTGGTTTAACTAAAAGTTAAGTCAGAAAATGGACTCGCTGACTAAAGGGTGGTGTGCTCAGGATCTCCTCGCATTGCGCTTTTTTTTATTTGAAGGCTTCAATGATGCATATCTATGAATAAAACCCCTGTAATTGTATCAACGAGGGAAAACCTGACCTAAAACTGATACTTCGTTTAGTTGCATGTACATTGAAGCTCATAAACCATGGAAACGATAGACGTTTTTAGTATGGGCGTTTGTTTTTTTTGTTTTTTTTTGCCCATTTCAGACCACGTGTCATTCCTTTGAGAATAGGATTCTTTGTTTCATTTGCATCCAAACAAAGAAATGATACTCAAGAGAATGACACGTGGTCTGAAATAGACAAAACATTACGCCCAAGTTAAATAGGTATTTTGAGGGTTTCTTTTAAGAAAACACCCTTGCTGGCATACACCTGGGTATTCAACTGATATGTAACCCTTGACTGGCAGCCCGAACAAGATTCCTGTTTGTGGTATATAAGGGAATTTATGGGAGTTGGGTTAAAGATATGAAAATAAACCGCTTTGACAACTGAACACTGTTTTCTGCAAAAAATATCAATGTAGAGTAGAGCTGATTTTAAAAACGACCTCAAATCGCGCCTAAACTTTGCCAGAAGACCGAACAAGGGTCAAGCAACGATTATAGCATGTTAAGTGAAACATAATTTCATTTTCATATCTTTATAACTACACCATACGTTCCCTCATAAACCAATCATAACATGAGCCTTGTTTGGTCTGCCTCGTGTAGTCAATAATGCTGCCCACGCAACGGCCCACATTTTTTTCTGTCGAGACAGGCATTTATGATTTCGTAAGTATTGACCCGGTATGTGTACATACCAAATACTTGCCAGGGATAGGCAACAAGGGGAAATGCTTGTGTGCTTATCGGATGATATACTTCAATGGAGTGTTTTGAATGTATTTTATTTCTGCGAGGTCTTATGATAATAGTATCACTACACCCATGTTGTTCTTGTCTCGATGGAGTGACCCTTACCAACTAATAACCGGTTTGTTGTGAGGGCAGACATTGTTATTAGTATATCTTTAGATCTAAGTTTTGTGTTGTAAAAAAAAGAAATTGAAAAAAGAACAAAATTAATTTTACAGAACTCTTGTATCTCTTATTGACCATTTGAGGCCGATTTGACAAGCGGCGGTTTTACACACTCGCGCGATATTCATCTGAGTGCCGTGCAAGTGGCTTATGATTCAAGTAGGATAATATCGAGTGGCTGAATACCTATTGTATTTCATCTCGTATCATCAGGTCGTTTTTAGCAGATAAAAAGTTCAACTGAACTCGAACTTCGAGCAAAATCAATAAGCGCACATGTAATCCAAACCTAAGTTGGCACTCCCAAGGAAGGGACGTAGCTGTAATCTGATAGGTCCACGAACCCTACCCTACCCTACCTACCTGTGTATTGGATGCTGTATGTTACCTTATCTTGATAACCATCCAGTTCTCAGGCATTAATCTGTGAGTAAAGATAAGTTTAGTAAACAGACTCCGGTAACCCTTAGCGGGAAAGACACTTGCGTTACGCTACTTATATACTTGCGTTACATAGCTCGATCTGTTCACGTATTCTGATGATTAGCTATAGAATGTTGGACTCTAAATATGAAGGCCAAGGTCACTAGACTACTAAAGAGATTCATGATTCCGGCTCAGACGATAGCCATCCAATCACGTCGGTGCATTCCATGTGGAACTAATTAAAATCTTGTCCGTAAACATCTGTCTTCAAGAGTACTACAAGGATTACCATGATTTTTTCTCGTATTTTCTTGGAGAGTAAGACTTCAAATGTTACCGTACTCTCAAGATCAGAGATATTCTGAGATATTCCACCGTTTTTGTGGACCATAGCAACGGTATCTAAGGTGTTTTAACCATTAATTCTGCATGGTTTTAAAACTTCTCACCACTTTAATTTTGAGAGACAATGAAAGTTTTACAAAATCTTGTCAGTCATCGATTGCGGACCAACTTAGAGCAATAGCAATGTCATCGGGCAGATATGAACCGGGCAGGACTCGATCGATATTTATGGAAAGGCTGCATAGAGAGAAGAAATATTTTTAGAAAGTTTATCCGAGCTCAAAGTTAAAATTGGTTCAGTAAAAGCAGCTTACTAAATTCAGGACATCAGCTTGGTGTGGGGTTGGAACGCCTAACCATTTAGCATGTTTCTTCTCCCAAGAAAACAATTAGGAGAAAATGTCGGAAATGTGAAAAATAAACGCCACATAACCCAGCCCATACACCACATCAACCATACTGTCCATACTATACCATACCCACAGCCATGTTAATGTACCAGACTTGCCGGGGGGTAAACAGCGGTGGACAATCGAATTTATATCATCATTGAGTCAGTTTCTTTTGTTCACTGGCGGTCTTTATCTTTCATATTCACCCAACGGCGGCTTATCCAGGTTGATATCTAGTTATCAACCCCGTGCTTAAGAAACTTTCCCAATGATGATATAAGGCGGTTATATACCTTATACCTCGGTGGATATGAGATAGATCGGCTTCGCCTCGGGTTGATATATCTCATATCCACCTCGGTAACGGTATATAACCTTTCCATAGCGACTGAGTACTAACACTAGTTGAAGTCTGCATGATTGCCGCCGGTAACTGAACTTGAAAAAAACAACTTAATTATCTGAATCAACTAGAAGACAATTTTAAAGATCAATAGCCCGACTCAATTCATCACAGTAAACCATACCAAATCCATAAGGCCAATACTGGCGGTTATTGACATATCGACAATAAACCCAATAAGCCCACTACACTATAAAGATACCATCCCATCACACCTACAACCAAACGATATCAACCCATCGAATCGTCCGGCAATAACCCAAGCCACTACACTATAACCATCCCATCACACCTACAACCAAACGATATCAACACATCGAATCGTCCGACAATAACCCAAGCCACTACACTATAACCATCCCATCACACCTACGACCAAACGATATCAACACATCGAATCGTCCGGCCCAAAACTAGCCAAGAAAAAAACAACTTTTGTATGCTTCGACCTGGATACGCGAAAGGTCCACATAAATATTGGGTGTGCGTGGTAGTAATTGGTTTGACTGTGGTTGTCATTGTATAATAGACTGATTATTTTGCGGTGGATTAGAGCTCAATAACACGCGTGGGGTGAACAATCATTTTCCCCTTCCTGGTTTTAATCAAGGGAAACACGCAATAGTGGAGTGTGCCAGACTAGCACTCGTCTCCAATCTGCTTCTAATAATAAATAAGATGATCCCACGCGACGATGGAAGTGGGTTACCAATATAAAGAAACGAAAAATAGACCCCTTTCACGTGACGTCAAAGCAGCTCAATTTTGAGGCCAAAATAAAAGAATTTCAATCTCCTGAGAATTGGAACCTAGTGTTTTATCCTCCAAATTGAGCTGCATTCCGACGTGCTGTAAGGGGTCAGTACCGTATGGCTTTCAGGAGAAAATCATTATCTGCTGCTATGACCACCATCTTTCAGATCAGTCAACATTTCGAATCTTTCGTATACGTGACGTTAACTCGTATACTAATAGTTCCATTATGCGTTAAGGTTATCGAGAGACGTGTCTTAATTCGATCTGTCCGTTCAGGCTGTGATAATCTAAAAGAAAGTGATCGTTTTGTTGACGCAGTTTTACCGCATTTCCTTGTAGTGTAAATACAATGTTCGTTTGTCTTTGTGTGGTTATGGGGGCTGTTCTCTAATTCTGCCCATCCGTCCTTACGTCTGTCCGTCCGTTCTGGCTGTGTAAATAAACAGATTAAGAATCAGGTTTTTCCTTCCCGCAAACGGCATATCTACATGGATATGACCACGTTTTCATCGTACGTTTCCAAGCATTTCACTTTACGTTTTGCAAACCTTCTCACCAACGATAAATATTCTTTTATTTAACTACCACTTGGAGATTCTTTCGATTCTTTCTCACTAGCTAGCTCTGAAGAATGTTTTTGCTTGTCAACTGACGTTTCACGCTGTAAACTGACGAGATACCTAACTGAACTCTCTAGTCTAGATTCAAACTGTTTGTTTTGTTGACGCAGTTTTAACACATTTCCTCTTGGTATAAATAGATCTATTCTCTCAGTTTGTGGTTATTGGGGGTGTTCTCAGTTTTTAGATTCTCTCCGTCCTGCCTGCCTGCCGTCTGTCCGTCCATTCTTGCTTTAAATAATCTGTGATAATCGCATTTGCAGTGTTTCCTTAACGTAATTTTTACGGTTTAATGTGTGGACTGGTTTCCTCGTATAACCTAAAACTGTATAATTATGTAGTGTATAAAAGTCAAGCGTGCACGGCCCACACGATGTACAGTGACGCATTCAGACCCATAATACGCATAAGTACGTGACATTGATATATATAGTTTTCTTGTGGTTTGATGTGGGGTATATGTGTAACACTTTCTCTACGTCTTTTTGTCTTGTTTGACGCAGTAAATACAGGTCACACAGGCAGACGTGGAACGATTTGGACCATTCACCGTCGGCCAGACGGCGTGCCGTGTTGGTATCAGGGATATATAAATGAATGAGGACGAAGATGGGCTTGTTGTGATTAGTGATAAGAAAAACACTTTTACTGCATGCTTATACCATCTTCAGTAAAGAAATTCGAGGTTATGAATGCATGCTATTCCAAAACCTCATTCTTGACATTCCATCCTGTGATGTCACAGCACAGATATTCACTATATAAATATGAACCAGTGATTCCGCATACATACCGCGATATTAGACCACATTACACGATGCTTCCTCGACATCCACTGCTCGACATCGTTGAACATAGTCGTTCTCATTTCCACGCAGCTCACTTTAAACTGGTATTCGTAAAGGTATCGCCATTACATCGGTATAACGAACTACCACGCTTCAAAACCGAGGAGTGCCCGAGAAGTTTCCGAAAGGAAATAACGTCCTATCAGTGGTGTAAGAATTATGTTTCGGGGGCCTTTTTGATAATTTACCTCGTCTGAACTGGAAATGAGGACAGGATTTGTTTCATATTCTGAATTCTATTTTAGTGATTCGATGTTTAGTTCTGTTACTCAGCTCAATTGACCTTAGGCGGTCTTCTCTTATACCCTAATATAGCATATGGTCAAAACAACCGCTCTAGTGTCAAGTTTGAGAAAGATATATTTATCTTATTTGCAAAATAACTTTTATATTAGGATTGTTGTGATGGTTCATGAAGACATCATGTTGTGTTTGATGTGGTCATTTGTTGATAGATGACCATCCTATTGAATCTCTAGAATGTACATCGATACTCGGCTAAATTGTTGACATAACTGTCGCCCACGCTATCCTGACGTAGCCCTATATAAGAACAGTTAATCGAGATTCAGTTAGATGCTATTCATCGTATGAGACAACAGCACAAATTAAGAATCATTGTATAAGTCCTTCAAGGATTGAATACCGGCTAGAAGAGTGAAGTTTTCACGTGGTATATGCAGCAACAATCGACCAATCTAGCATTAACAGTCTTATATTGGCTATCATAGTACAAGATGAAAAAACAACAGAAAGACAGCAAGAAACCCCCAGCTAATCGCAAGGAGGAACGAAGGTCCGCGTATCTCAAAGTCCTCACCGTTGCAGTATTCGGCGTTGCTAAAGTCGGCAAATCAACGATTATCAGGAGATTCTGTGAACCAGAGGATTTTTCCGAGCATTATGAACCAACTGTTGAAGATTTCTTCTCGAAACACTTCTTATATAACGACAGAACTTATCAATTAGACATCATTGACACTTGTGGATCAGAGAACTTTCCTGCTATGAGGCGAGTAGACATTGCTAAGGCAGATGCCATAATACTCGTCTACTCTATGGACAACAAAATGTCATTTGAACAACTTTCTATGTACAGACAAGAAATCATCGAAGAAAGAGGCTTCGATATTCCCGTCGTTGTAGTTGCAAATAAATCAGATCTTGCTATTGACAGTAGCTCACTGGAAATAACTGATAAGAATGGTTGTATATTGAACACACGCGATGTTGTGCTCAAGCGATGGAGGTACATGTGGGCACTAACTTCTGCTAAGATGAATTGGGCAATTCATGAACCTTTTCACATGATATTAGATGAAATACAACGACGAAAGCGTGAGGTTGACAATAACAATGACTCGCCTAAGATGAAAAGGAAAACGTCATGGTTGAATAGGAATTTTGGTAATGCATTGTCATTAAGAAGAACTAAGTCTACTCAATCTAAATTAAATGAATAAAGTCTATCCGATAATTCAGATAAATTAGACTTGAATGGCTCGGTCCTATTGAAGAGAAACATAGTTAGTTCTCTAGTGCGTTCCGGAAAACATTTTTAATACCGAGTAATCATTCATAATACCCAATCAAACAACCAATATCACTAATCGAGATGTTATTTATTCATCATGGCGAGCAGAGCCTTCAGGAATGTAGTCATAGACTATACTAATTAATTAATACTATAATTTAATTTGTAAGTATAATGTGTAAATATGATCGGGTATGAATTGTATATTTGTACAGATAATGGTTTAGACGACACATCCATATCTTTTGTATTTATTGCAGGAAATAAAACACAATTATTTAAAAAATTCTAACTAAAGTGTCCCAGAGTTTTAGTTTTGTCTATGATGTATAGTTCACCACAGGTTGTCACAGATTGTCGCAGGTTGTCACAGGTGGTAAGGGGACATATATGGCATCATTATACAGTAGTTTGTTATATACACATCCACTGATGCAATGCCACCAGTCTATGGCAGCGAGACATCGATCTAAACTGACTTAGCGGCGCAGTATTTTATTATATACACATCCACTGATCCATCTGTGCATGAAGATGTTACCATGGGTACCTGATGGTACCATCCATGAAGATGTTACCATGGGTACCTGGTGGTACCATCCATGAAGATGTTACCATGGAGTAGCTGGTGGTACCATCCATGAAGATGTTACCATGGGTACCTGATGATACCATCCGTGAAGATGTTACCATGGGTAACTGATGATACCATCAGTGAAGATGTTACCATGGGTACCTGATGATACCATCCGTGAAGATGTTACCATGGGTACCTGATCGTACCATGCGTGAAGATGTTACCATGGGTACCTGATGGTACCATCAGTGAAGATGTTACCATGGGTTTCTGATCGTACCATCCGTGAAGATGTTACCATGGGTACCTGATGGTACCATCAGTGAAGATGTTACCATGGGTTTCTGATCGTAACATCCGTGAAGATGTTACCATGGGTACCTGATGGTACCATCAGTGAAGATGTTACCATGGGTTTCTGATCGTACCATCCGTGAAGATGTTACCATGGGTACCTGATGGTACCATCAGTGAAGATGATACCATGGGTTTCTGATCGTACCATCCGTGAAGATGTTACCATGGGTAACTGATGATACCATGCGTGAAGATGTTACCATAGGTACCTGATGACCATCCGTGAAGATGTTACCATGGGTTTCTGATCGTACCATCCGTGAAGATGTTACCATGGGTAACTGATGATACCATCAGTGAATGTGTTACCATGGGTACCTGATCGTACCATCCGTGAAGATGTTACCATGGGTAACTGATGATATCATCCGTGAAGATGTTACCATGGGTACCTGATGATACCATGCGTGAAGATGTTACCATAGATACCGGATGGTACCATGGAAACCTGGATAACTGAGAGCAGTTCCTCTGATTTTCTTTCACTGATTGGCATTTGGATGATTTAGCTGAGGGAAGTGGGGCATGGTAAGTGAAGAAACAAAGGAAAGTTACATTCTCTTTCCAATCCCTTCTTGCTCGCAGTCTAGTTGCAACTGCGGCTTCCTTCCTCTGAAAAAAATATCAACTTTTAAATTCCATTTCATTCTGTTGCCAAAAGCTAAAGTCATGAGTCTCTTACTCGTGAAACTGACCAATCACTCGCAAGACAAATAAATTACCTTTTTTCTCTAATACATATCACCCACGGACCTCTTGAAAATGCATAACCAAGTTGTCTATTCCCTTCAGTATTTTTTTTTTTCGAGTAACGTAATAAAGATTTGTTAGAGGATTTTAGAGCAGGCTGATTATTTTGGCAGCTTTCGCTGATATGACTTTGATGAGACTTTGGAATGAGTATGCATGGATTATATTCAATGGGAAACAGTGATTTGATGGTCTAGCTATTGACAGTAATTATTGGAATTTCTTTATTGACATAGCATAGACATCGGACATTGTTTGATCCGTGACACTGACATTTATTGACATAGCAAATTACTACCAATATATTTGATCCGTCGCGCTGTGCTGTATACGGTGTTCAGATGAAATACGGTGTTCAAGTGAAAAGTGGAACGTTCTCGACAAGTCAAGCATTTGTGACAAATTTGTTTTGACAACATATATGATTCTTTTAATTAAAGACTTCCTTATCGATACAATCTTATCTGAAGCGTGACATCAAACTCGTAACACGAGACATACAAACCTGTCATTTGGAGAGGATAAATACACGAAACATTACCATCAAAACATTCTTGCACTAGAGTACATGTAGGCACGCTCTTAATCCATTATTTTAAAAGTCTTTATCAAGAGAAAGCACTAGCGCTAATAGAGGTTATCACTGGTCTATCATTACCATAAATGGCAACAACGTCTTTGCTTCATCCACAAGAACCAGATGGCTTGAGTGGTGAAGCTGTAGAGCTACGTAGAAAGTTTACTATCGTGTTCTTTGGTGATTCTTCTGTTGGCAAGACGTCTTTGATACTCAGGTTTTTAGGATATGGGTTTTCAGACGAATATCAACCGACAATCGAAGACTTTTTTATTAAACATGTGTTCTATAAGAACAAGACATTTGAACTACAATTGATCGATACCACAGGGACCTATGAGTTCCCTGCCATGAGGAAAGTAGATATCTTGAAAGCTGATGCTTTTGTCTTGGTTTACACTCCAAACAATCCCGCTTCCTTCAGGCGGCTGAGCCGATATCGAAGTGAAATACTTGAAGAAAGAAAGGACAGATATCCATGTATCGTGGTGTGCAACAAAAGTGACCTTGGAAAGGATATTCAACAACCGATACTCAGGGACCCCAGAGGGTTACAGGTGAGCGTACAACATTTAGTCGAAAACCAGTGGAGATGTCATTGGATTGATTGTTCAGCTAAAGAAAATCGTAACGTTGAACTTATGTTTTATAAGCTTTTGGATGACATTTGTAAACTCCGTCAAACTGAAACTCCTGTGCGTAAAATAAGTTCTCTATTACAGCTGCGGAAACGATCGACTTCGAAACAATCTTTGGCAAGTCTAGACTCCCACGAATAAGCCACAAACTATCAAACCCTAGTGAGTCATCACCAATAACATATATGTCTGCAGTATAACCAGAAGAAACTGTGTACTCAGGGAGTTATATTCTGTGTCAGTAGACAGCTGCAATGTTATGACCTTCAACTTGAGCATCACAGGAAGGCTATCAGTACTTACTGCAATGATCATGCTGTGTCAGTGTAGACTGTGCTCGCAAGGTACGAACGCCAGACATGAAAGTTTTCATCGATTCCTTATATTTTACTTAACCTTTCGTAAACCTCACCAAAGGCAAATATTTTTATTCTTTTTCATTGATTTTTTGAAGATTTATTTTGCTTGTCATGATGAACTGGCGTTTCACGTTTGCCGTAAACGAGATGCTTACCTTGCAGCACGTCGGAATGTAGCTCAATGATTTTGAGGGAAAACAATAGGTTCCAATTCTCAGGAGATTGAAATTCTTTTGTTTTATCCTCCAAATTGAGCTGCTTTGACATCACGTGCGAGGGGTTAAACCTAGCGGGTTGACGATCAACCAGTTGTAACGGGTTGGGTTCTAGCTGGTTTTAAAATCAACCCGTTGTAACCGGTTGGTAGCTAAGTATAATACTTAGGCATTTTGGAGTTTTCAACCCGTCCTATCGGTTGACGATCAACCAGTTATAGCGGGTTAATCACCCGTTATAACCGTTTAGACTTTTTGCCATTTTGTTGTGATACTCTCTAGGTTGTTGCTAGAAGCAACCGGCACGGACTTCAGGTATCCGTGTAAAGATAACATCATATCAAAATGTAAATGAATATTGAAGGAAAAAGATACTTATCTTACTGACGTTTCAGGCCTTAAGCCTTTCATCCTTATTACTGCTATGACGTCTGTATCCTCAATGATGATAAGTATCTTGTTCACCCTACAGGGCTCAACATTCATTGATAATATGCACCTAATTGCAAGAACGTTGTCATAGTAAAAATAATAAAATAGCAAATAGGAATTAATTCAGTATTTTTCAGGCAAAACAGGACTAATTATTTCACTGTTTTGAATTCTATAGACCCCTTGCACGTGATGTCAAAGCAGCTCTCTTATGATGTGATGTCTAATATATTGTTCAGATACCGTAATATATTATCAATCTACAGTATGTTCCTAGGTTGTTATTTATTGGGGGGTGGGGGGAGGGGGCAACAATAGCTCTGAAAACAAGATCTCGATCCGGAAAATTGGTGTTTTCATGGTTTGAAATACTGCCTGGAAAAGTGTACTGACAGGAGCTTTTACTCCACTCAATTTCTCGTTCCTTCAAACAAGTATATCATGGACTTTAATTAAGATACGGCGACTACGGACTACGGACGGGAGGCCCTTTAGGACTGGAACGAGACACATGGGCTTCCTGTGTCCCACCGTAGCGAGCTCAAGGTGTGTTGTCGAGTGGTTTTGCGTAGTCGCTTCGGTAGTTGTCGAGAAGGCGACAAGAAGGTAAGAAAAAAGCATTTTAAGAAGGGAAATCGAGTCATCTTTACACTTAAACTCAAACTGAACTACGAATTACTCAACATTTAGAACACTTTAGTTCGCATTTCAAGTGAGCTTGAGCTCAAACAGGGATAACAGTTCACGTGTTCGTAGTCTGTTGTCTGTAGTGTGCAATCTTAGTTCGTGTTTTCGCGCCAATCGTTGTGTACTCGGGCCAGTGCTCCATACAAAAAAATACGCTAACCGAAGTCTGTATGGACGGTTAGCTTAGTTTTCACCGAGTATTTCTTGAGTTCTTGTCCAGAAGAAGGCACAAATGCCCTATTTTGAAAATTCATAATTCCAAAACAAAGTTGGGTCTCCTCTTTTTAATCCACAAAATTTTGCACCATTGCATTAAAATTTCTTCTGTGTTAACATTTCTACACACGTAAAATGTTGTACTAGCTATAGTTTGCTGTAAAACTAGATAATACAGGCCTTTCTTAATATTAATGCTTAAAGTGCTTAGCCTTCTTGCCACATTTAATGTGTTCACATACTTCCATGCACGGGCTTTTTGCTGCCAAACCAGCTTTTACACACCTTATTTGTAAAAACTAGCCAGCTTCGCATTGCAATGTGTCAGTTTAACTTGGTTTAAGGTGACTGACTACTTCAGCAAGGAATAATTACAAAATGTTCTTAGAAAGATATTTTACACAGAATTTAACGCTGATTCCAAAAATGAAAAGAAAAATGGGGTGTACCGAGCTCGTTTTCGAGATAATGAATTTTGAATATGACCATCTTGACAAGATTTCGAAAAAAAATGGCGGGAATCAAGCTTTGCACACCGGCCAAAATTCATAACTCAAAAATTAAAGAAGCTCTGGAAGCAATTTTCTCAGGACATCTACTTTAAACGTTATTTTGGAAGACTAAGTAAACTTTTGAAAATAAGCTAAAAATTCAGCATCTTGTTAGCTCAATCAACCAAAAATCGTACTCAAATGAAGAAAACAAAAACACATAAAACGCTTTTTTTATGATAAGTTCTAATAAGTCCCGTGCAAAATTTGGGGTTTTTGCCCTGTTGAAGTTCAAAACGTGTATGGTTCCCCAATCAAATTTTGGTTGTTATGCGGTTTTGAGCGATTTTTGTGCGCACGCACATCGTGGGCTCAAATTGAAAGTTCAAAAGTAGTCAGTCACCTTAACGTACAAAAGCTCGTGCATAGAAGAATGCAAATACACTAAATGTGGTCAGTGCTACATGAACGTCAAGCTGAAAGGATTTCATGCATAAATATTAAGCGGAAAGGATTAAAAAAATAAAATTAATTGATTAAGGTTTGATAACATTTTAATTTTCTCATGATATCATTATAAATACCATTATAATTAATTGTAATATTAAAGTAATATTCTATTATCAATTATAATATTATAACAATAATTAAATAATTAAATATATTAATTTTTAGGAATTCGCTTCATTGATGCGAATAAATACATTATAATTCTATAATATAGCATTCATACTGTATTATATATTCCCCACAAATGAAGGTCATTGTACATAAATATTGTTGAATGAGCAAATATGTTTTGACTAAACACCTTCAATCAATTATTTCTTCAAGATACGAATTTCATTCAAGTCATCCCACATGTGATTTGTTTTTAAAGTTAATTGTTGAAAGTCGTGGGCCAGTTCCTGTGTTTTGAGCTTCATCAATCGAAGATTATTCAAGATGTCATCGACATTACTTGTTTTTGCTATTCCTTCGTCTCCTTCTTCTTCTTCATCACTGGTATCACTGTATTCTTCAGGTACCTTTAGCAAGTTTTTCGCCGATATTCGTGACTGGTTTGATAGTTTTCCCTCTTCAATCTTCGGTTGACCTTGTTTTTCTTCATGACTGTCCTTCGTTTCTTGTTCATCATGTTCCGATACAGTTATACGAGGTTTTTCTACATTTAGCCTTTTCAGCAAAGCCTTTCTTTTTAGAGGAAACATTTTCGGCTGTCAACAAACTCGTGTTAACTTCATAATACCTCTCTTTGGCTGCGTCCAGATCGGTTTGTCATCACCTGTGATCCAGAGGCGACAAATTGTTTTGTTTTACGTGGAAAACCCCAAACTTTTTTAGTGTATTCTAGTGTCTTCACTGGACGTATGGTAAGATCGATCAGAAGATCAATAAAATCTTTCTTAATATATTCATGTCTCATCCGTTTTTGTTTGACTTACAAAAGGCATGTCGTGTACACAATGAACGATTTATACCCATTAGTAAACATCCAGTCAATAAATTTGAGAGATTGTGTAAACAAAGGGTTGAAGGCTTAGGAATGAATCAACTCTTTAGCCTTCTATTGTTGAACAAATCATATTAAAGAAATCGCTAGGGAAGAGGCGTTGAGTTTTATTGTATATAGACCCCTTGCACGTGACGTCAAAGCAGCTCAATTTGGAGGTCGACGAAACAAAATAATTTCTGAGAATAGACCTCTTTAGCTTCGTATGCAAATTGCCCATTTCAGACCACATAACATTCTCTTGAGAAATTTTCTTTTATTAAAATATTTACACATGAAAGAAACAACTCCCAAGAGTGGCATCACATGGTCTGAAATGGGCACAACATGTAAACCTATTGTTTCAGTTTTTCTTCCAAAATTGAACTACATTCTGAATTGCTGCAAGGGGTCTTTACGAATACAGCATATACAGCTATTTAAGATAATGTTGATGAAGGTTTTATGGCATGTGGGATGTTGCATACCACGCCCGAAATGCACTGAGTATTGGTGATGTGATTTCAAGCAGTGAAAGGTCACAGCAATGTGGGATTTTCACAAACTTTGTCTGCAGGTTTTTCCAGCATATCGTCTTCTGTTCTGACATTATTTACATATGAATATAATAGATTTCAAGCGTGGGAAGCAACATGCAACATGCAACAGGCAACAAAGCCTTCACCAACCTAAGCTGTATTCGATAGCAAGTGCGTTTATCTTTTTAGCAGATTAACTAATTGTTATTATTCATTGCAATTGATTGCATAGTACACAGAGTATAAAGAAAAGAAGGTGTATTTTGTATTTATTTATTTATTTTGTGCTTATATTACATATCCTGCTTGGACCCCAAAATATTTTAGTTAAAATAAAAAAATGTACAAAAATTTAAAGATATTTTCTTAGTAGCAGAATTTCACTCGTCTCTCACCTCTGGGGTCTTAGGTTCGATTCCTGGACTCGGCATCACATGTGAGTAGAGTTTGTTAGGTCTCTTCCTTAAATCGAGGGTTTTTCTCTGGGTTTGCGGTTTGCCCCTTCACAAAACCTAATGCACTAAATCCCAATTTGATCTGTGAATTAGCCGTGCCCCCTAACCTAGATCAGCCCAGAGGTTGTTTCAGCGATCCATAAATTTGAATGGAAGGTTTCGCATGGGAATCTTCCAGACCCTGAATCAGCTAGACTATGGCAAGCCTGCACGCAGCTTGATCATTCTTCTCCCTCGGAACATTCGTGTCTGAAGATATCCCTTATTATCTGTTTACTCCATCAAACTTGGAATTCAGAAACACTAAATTTTTCTGTATGAACAACAGGTGTTTCGTTGGGTACCAGTTTTGTCGTCGTTGCCTGAGTCTTCTTCTTATCCAACAAAATGTCACGTAATTCTTCCAAAAGAACAGACTGACTCTTCAATGTCGAAGAGATTTGTTTTAATCTGTGAAAAAAGTAAGAAGATATATAGATAACTTGACTTGAATGCACCTCCCCCATCCATCGGCCGCAAAACCTAATAAGTAAAATTCCAATTCCATCTCAGTGTGACTTTATAGATCAAACCAGAGTTTGTTTCAGACTTCGATCTGTGAGTTAGCCGTGCCCTGACTTAGATCAGACCAGAGTTTGTTTCAGACTTCGATCTGTGAGTTAGCCATGCCCTGACTTAGATCAGACCAGAGTTTGTTTCAGACTTCGATCTGTGAGTTAGCCATGCCCTGACTTAGATCAGCCCAGAGGTTGTTTCAGGGTTCGATCTGTGAGTTAGCCATGCCCTGACTTAGATCAGCGCAGAGGTTGTTTCAGGGTTCGATCTGTGAGTTAGCCATGCCCTGACTTAGATCAGCGCAGAGGTTGTTTCAGGGTTCAATCTGTGAGTTAGCCATGCCCTGACTTAGATCAGACCAGAGTTTGTTTCAGACTTCGATCTGTGAGTTAGCCATGCCCTGACTTAGATCAGCCCAGAGGTTGTTTCAGGGTTCAATCTGTGAGTTAGCCATGCCCTGACTTAGATCAGCGCAGAGGTTGTTTCAGGGTTCAATCTGTGAGTTAGCCATGCCCTGACTTAGATCAGACCAGAGTTTGTTTCAGACTTCGATCTGTGAGTTAGCCATGCCCTGACTTAGATCAGCGCAGAGGTTGTTTCAGGGTTCAATCTGTGAGTTAGCCGTGCCCTGACTTAGATCAGCGCAGAGGTTGTTTCAGGGTTCAATCTGTGAGTTAGCCATGCCCTGACTTAGATCAGACCAGAGTTTGTTTCAGACTTCGATCTGTGAGTTAGCCATGCCCTGACTTAGATCAGCGCAGAGGTTGTTTCAGGGTTCAATCTGTGAGTTAGCCATGCCCTGACTTAGATCAGCGCAGAGGTTGTTTCAGGGTTCAATCTGTGAGTTAGCCATGCCCTGACTTAGATCAGCGCAGAGGTTGTTTCAGGGTTCAATCTGTGAGTTAACCTAGGTGTAATGTCATGCATACAAATAATCTAGCTACTTACTGGGCCTCATGTCGGGCGATCCGCTGGTCCATATTTGTTTGATCTTCTGATTTCTTTTCTTGTTCTTGTCGAGGTGAAAGTAGCATAACCAGACAATCCACGATCTTAAAACAACAAGAACAACAACAACAACAATAAAAAAAACAGTTATGGACAGATTTTTTCCCTGAAGACGTCTCCTCACAAGTTAAAAATGGCTGCCAGATATTTGCAGAGGTTGAGGCGCTGTATGGACTTCTGGCATAATGGTCAAATAGGTCAATCTCCCATAGTGTGTGGAAATAATACAGGACAATGCTCTAGAAAGAAGGCGACAGGGACACGGGTGAAAAACGCACTGCGCATGCTCGAAAGTTCGGCAGAAAATTCATAGACGAGTCGTGTTTACGAAGAAAAACATTGGAGATTTACATGTCTTGTATTATGCGAATATCTTATTTGACCAGGGGAAAAAAACAACTGAAGTAATGTGTCGGGAAAAAATAAGCACTAACTTTCCACGAATGGCCTTAACTTTAGAGATTTACTAAACGCCGGTAAATCTCCAATGGTTTTCTTTGTAAACAAGACGAATTTCCGAGCATGCGCAGTGCGTTTTTCACTCGTGTCGGCGTCAGGGGAAGGGAAGTCCTTGCAGCCATACATTCCCTTGAAGATAGTTGCTTACAAGAAGGCGATCATGTAGTACCTTGTTTTTCAGTTTCTTTGGTCTGTTTGGATATTCTACATATTCCATGATTTGTGCCCTGCTCAGTATGAACGTTGGTAGAGCTCGTTCCAGTTGAGATAGATGCTCCACCTGACACGAGAAAAACATCACAACATCACAAAGCTAGTCTTTATTATGGGAATTACGGGTAGCGCAGCGGATTCGAGTCCCGTGGTCGATCGTATGTGAGTAGAGTTGTTTGTTGGTTTTCTCCTGTGCTTCGAGTGTTTTTCTCCGGGTTCTCCGGTTTTCCTCCCTCCACAAAAATCAACTTCTAGATTCCAATTCGATCCTGGGCTACACAGTAATCTCAGTGTGATACGACAGCCAAAGCTTTAATAGATTATTTGTGGTGTATTCTTCTCATGACAATTAACATCGAATGGGAGAATGTGCCACTTAACTGCGGCTTGGAGACTGGACAAAGACTGGGTAGACAGGGAACCGTTATACAATAGCATGACTACCCACTGACCACCACTTGTTATACTCCCAAGGACTATACCTGACTGGTGTATCTCTCCATGGCGGCCGTTTTGCGAATACTGTCAATATCACCAACTGCTAAACCAATCTACAGAACAACAGACACTTTAGGAATACGACCGACAGACAGACAGACAGACAGACAGACAGACAGACAGACAGACAGACAGACAACAGACAGACATATGGACAGACAGACAGACAGATGGACAGACAGACAGACAGACAGGCGGACAGACAGACAGATGGAAAGACAGACAGACAGACAGACAGACAGACAAAAGGACAGAAAAATGGACAGACAGGCAGTAGCACCCGAAAACACACGACAAACATACAGAAACATATAGTAAGCTGACGGACATTGCCGACGGACTGAAAGACAGACATACCTTTTAGCTGCCTAATTCGTTTAGCTTGTTAGGTATTTTAGGCAGCTGTGCTCTTTTTTTGCAATTTTTATATATTATTTAATTGTTATGTAATTTTCATTTTCTTTAGAGTGCAAATAAATTGTTGTTGTTGTTGTGTATACTCACCAGGAGATTAAGAAAAATAATTGGCATCAAAAAACAATAAGCAATAAATAAGCCATAGAGTACAAATCCATTGCCCTCAGAGTCGCGACCATTGCTGTAGTAGTTCAGAACAATCTCTTCGTATCGCAGATTGTCCAACATCATAAAAAATGTTGCGGCCAGTGAAGTTGATATGTTACCAAATCGTGTTTTAGACTGCAACAGGGAAGAGCATATTTGTTTATTGATACATCACAAGCATCGAAGTGTATGGGAATCAGGGGCGTCATAGTAGTACTCCACTCCGCCGCCTCTCACCTCTGGGGCCTCGGGTTCGATTTCTGGACTCTGCATCACATGCAAGTAGAATTTGTTGGGTCTCTCCCTTGATTCGAGGGTTTTTCCCCAGGCACTCCAGTTTTCCTCCCTTCGCAAAACTTTATACGTTAAATTCGAATTCGATCTGCGAGTTAGCCGTGTCAATCAGCCCAGAGGTTGTTTGAGGGTTCGATCTGTGAGTTAGCCGTGACCTGACTTTGATTAGCCTAGAAATTATTTCAGGGTATCGATGAAGGTTTGCATGGTAAAGACCAAGAATGGAAGAGTTTTGTGGTTCGTAAATGTTACTTACATAATTGTCCTTTAGGGAACATGTGATGACGTGGAAGGCAAATGCAAAAGCAGCCAGAAAAATAAGGAGAATTATAAGGACCTGAAAAACGAAGAAAAAGAAATGATTATTATCAATGTGTAGTAGATTGCGTTTTAAAATGTATTGATGTGCAAGATACGCAAGGGTTATAGAATGAACGCGAGTGTGATAAGGGATTTATCATCGTGAGTGAAGCTTAAAAACCACGAGGGTGAAGCCCTCATTTTTTAAAGGAAAGTTAGAATTTTAGCATTTCAAGGTACACACACTCATTAATGTACGTTAAATAGGGACGATAACTAGTTATCATCACTAGTGGCGATAAATAAAGGTTATCACCACTGTTTAACGCATACTAATGAGTAAGACAGTTAAATATGGGATTTATCGCATTAGTTGCGACAATGGATTTAGGGTGTGTCATACGATACTAGAGTGTTATTATTGTATAGTGTACCTTTAATACTGTCTTAATGGTCTTTCGTATCATTACCACGTACAAACCCACGTAATTAAACCTGAAAAACACAGATCAGATTTTAAAATGATTTTAAAATGATTCACAGAAATTATAGATATTATTCAATTTATAAAATAACCGGTTATAATTCTTGTTTTGTGATTTGTTGAGGGCGTGTGCTTTACCAGATCACACAGAGGACACGCACACATTCTATATCGTCATTCGTATCCAAAACAACGCATAATAATTCGTATCTCAGTTGTAAAAATAATGGTTAGACCTTCACGGGGCTAACATGACCACGTTAAGTGGCAGTCCCGTCTCTGTAGGGAAACACTGCACGAGGACGTACGTAAACAACTGACCCTGGCAGTGACCATCCTTCAGTGTCTGGCCTTTACTAATGATTTCTTAATGGGTTGATTGTGGGATGGGGATGGGGATTTTATGGGGTTGAAAGTTGGTGTAATGTACTTTTACGGGGACCATGTGTCCTATTGTACAGCACCAGCCTGATCGGGGCAAAATCTCAAATAAATAATCAAAATGATCTGTAAAAGAAATAGAAAAGCGCGCGAGTGCTGTGTACGCAGTTATAAACCACTGAGTTAACTCATCTTCTGTCACTCCCCGCGTGCTTTATAATCGCGCACAGCGCGCACATTGTCGTTACAGGGGCATTAGTTGAAGTAACTTACTTGCTAATATAATGCAGTAACACTATCCAGGCAAGGAACACGCAAACAGCCATTTCTGCTAAACCAGGTTTTATCAAAGTAAAAAACGTCAGCACGTACAAAGTGACTTCCAACCAATTGTTCAGGCTAAAAAAATATTTCCAGCCCTGCGGAGGACAATAAATGTGGCACAACTATTAATTATAACCTTGACAATTCCTCCCCAACAACGAGTTGCGTCTGGTGTTGTGATGGTCACAGATAAATGAAAAAGCTGCGCACTCAAAGAAATGACGTAACCAAGAGTGGCAGTAGTACATTCGATCCTTGGTTTAGATTTCATTGCCAGAAAAAAACGAACCAAAAATATAGGCGGGCTCTTTTCGTATACGTATCATGCCATCGCATTGATCATTATGGCAGTAAAAAGAGGAAGGAAAAAGGGTTCTAGACGACGTTAAGTAATATTTCAAACCGTGAAATTTGGCGGGGGGAAAATTAAAGAGATTTGATTATTTTTTCTCGCTAATTTTTCGACTTACCGCGGGAATCATTCAATCATAGAATAAATAGATATTAGTGAGTCAAACAAGGAACTTTCTACACAGTGATCGTTACCTCATCAAACATCTGAAAACATTCCTTGGACAAGTTGTAGATACATGCGATCATTAGGATTACAGCCACTGCTGCCATCAGTTTGTCTTCACGAAATGCCAGCACAATTAATGGCTGTCGAGGAGAAAGATAAGAGAAGATTGTACGTTACGAGTGTAAATGTATATAAGTGCTTTGAGATTCAACAAGCGTGTTTAATGTGGCTGGCTGGCTACTGTGTTTAACTTATTTTAAAACTTTACAACCTACAAAAATAATTAACAGAAAATGAAAAAATATATACACTGCGCTACTCGGTCGAGGGTTTGACCAACAGGACACGGAAACCATATTTACTAATAGCGGGAAGCACGGGTGGCGTAGCGGTGAGAGCGCTTGCCTCTCGTCAAGGCGACCCGAGTTCGAGCCCCACTGGGCTCGGTGTCGTATGTGAGTAGAGTTGTTTGTTGGTTCTCTCCTGTGCTTCAAGGCTTTTCCGGGTTCTCCCGTTTTTTCTCCCTCCTCAAAAATCAACTTCTAGGTTACAATTGGAATGCAGTGTGGGAAGAGCCACTTGGTGGATTCCACTGTTAATTCTCATTTATTATTTTATTTATATATATATTTTCATAAGAATAATGAGCCACGTTCGGAGCGCGTCATTGTGTATCAATTTCCAGTCCAGTTACACATGTGTCAATGTTCTGCTCATAAACCGTCCTTGTTTTTGAATGGAATAACACAGGTGTCGCCTCACACCAATGTGACCAGGGTTCAATTCCCGCCAGGCTCGGTGTTGTATGTGTGTAGAATTCCTTGTCGGTTCTCTCCTGTGTTTCGAGGGCTTTTCTCTGGTTTTCCTCCCTCGTTAAAAATCAAATTAATACATGTAGATAAAAGAACTTGTTGTAAACGAACCTCTTTTAGCTTAGTTATCACGGTACTTGTGGTGTTAGTGTTGTCCCTTCCATTACTCGTATTCTTTACGAGATAGTCCATCATGAAGACAATAAGCACAATGTAGATTAGAAAAACTGCTTGATTAAGAAACGCGCAGACAAGACCAAACTTTCTCCTGAAACACAAAACAAGAAAACTGTTACACTCTGATATACTCTATTGTAAAAACCAAACTGCGACAGATTCAGTTTGAAACGGGCTTTTCCAGGGGCGGATCCAGGATTTTTCCAGGACGGTGTCCCGCATTGTACGGGCATCTGCCCGCGAGAAATGTGGCCGAACCAAACATTCAGAACCAAAAAAAGAAAACATTATGTATTGGTTATCTTCAAAATAGGGAGACAAATCGACCCAAGCGGGTGCGTACCTCCCCTCCCCTGGATCCGGCTCTGCTTTCTTACCATTTGATATCCATGAGTACTGAGCACAATGGATGGGTCAGACAGGGCAGTGTCTTGTACTTGACCATAAT
This sequence comes from Anthopleura xanthogrammica, assembly GCA_964019055.1. Taxonomy (NCBI): domain Eukaryota; kingdom Metazoa; phylum Cnidaria; class Anthozoa; order Actiniaria; family Actiniidae; genus Anthopleura; species Anthopleura xanthogrammica. Next base: position 27,188,452 of record OZ025207.1, read on the forward strand.
CTAGAATATAATATAGTAATAATATCTAATGAATATTGATAATCATTCTAATATCCCATGGATGGGTCATAGTACTTACATGTAGGGCACTCAGTGATTCTCGGATATTTTTAGTGTTCTTTTTCTCGTCTGGCATACCTTGGATAAACCTGAGATCGTACGTAACCTGAAATACATTATTTTAACATACTTCATGTAACCTGCTAAATATCATCCAGACAGGAAAACAGAATAAGAGAATCGGTACGCGCAGCAGGCTTATGGTGCGGTAAGGTGCGAGCAACAACCTGGAAACATTGTTGAGTTGCAAGTTGCAGAGCGAATGTTAATCGTATTGCCATTCCGCGTGCAACAAATTATCAATGAGTAGACAGAGCTTCTACTTCTGTAACAAAGTTGCGCAACAAAATGTTGTTGTTGTACAGTTGGTAATTTGGAATTCATAGGACAAGGCACGAGTTGATTGTGGAGGATGGGAAGAGATGGAGAGAATCTGTGGAGGCCTTATGTGCCACGAGGCACGGAGGAGACAGGCAACAGGGTGGTAACACGAGCAACATGCACATAAACTATGCTCTACTTGTGGCACATCTGGGCCATCGTGCATGCGTCTCTGTATATATTTAGAGAATATAGAGCATAACATGAATAAATTTTGACCATTCAATAATGAATGTCTAAAAAGCTTCCTTTGTTAATCCCGCCAACATATGGCTAGCTACGCTTCCATGGCTTTTTAGTCTTCCGACTCTCATGGAGATGGCTGTAAACCATGCAAAGATAAATGAGTAGTATTCTAGTCAATATCACTGTTATCTTGTTCATATTACCTTGTAATCTTCACTGTCAGGATCACCGGTTGCTTCTACACATCGATCAAGGAACTTCTGTAGACGGAAAATCACAGAAAACCGTGTTTGGTAAATTACAATCAACTATCAAGACCATTTAGAGCGAAGCCTTGAAAGAAAGGTACTGTTCCGTACGGCTCTCATCCTGCCCATCATATCTTGCCCAGCCCACTCCCATCTAAACTCTCAGACGTACATTGGTTCTGTAACGCAGAGAGTGTCCAACGGCTATCATTTGTATTGTACGATCATCTAATTCTTATTCTATTTCGCCATACGCATTTACCATCATTTATCATTGTAAGTTGTAAGTATATATTTCCTTCATTTTGCCATTTCTGCGACTGTACCATATGCAGTATATTTAACACATTACCAACTTTGACAACCTTGCTCGCCATTAGAGTCCCAGTAGCTCAGTGGTTAGAAAATTGGACTATAGAAAACGGATCTGGTTGTGGGTTTGATTCCCATCTGGAATCAATTTTTTTCTGAGTTCATTTGTATGGTAGGATCCTCTATTTCCTATGCTTGATAGCATTGATGATAAGATTGATATAGGACACTAATAGAAATACCTTGGCTACGTCAGGCATGTGTCTGACAAGAAGCTGTATCTGTGTATGTGTTCCATGTAGAGTACTACGCAACACTTCACGCCATCTGAGAAAGGAAACCAGAAAAGATAAGGTTATTAGAGCAGTTTTCGGTTGACTATAAAAAAAACTTACGGCTCGGATTGCGCCTTGCCGTGACCGTGTCAGTGCCATGCCGTGACAGTGACAGTGCCATGCCGTGACCGTGTCAGTGCCATGCCGTGACCGTGTCAGTGCCATGCCGTGACCGTGTCAGTGCCATGCCGTGACAGTGACAGTGCCATGCCGTGACCGTGTCAGTGCCATGCCGTGACAGTGACAGTGCCATGCCGTGACCGTGTCAGTGCCATGCCGTGACAGTGACAGTGCCATGCCGTGACCGTGTCAGTGCCATACCGTGACAGTGACAGTGCCATGCCGTGACAGTGACAGTGCCATGCCGTGACCGTGACAGTGCCATGCCGTGACAGTGACAGTGCCATGCCGTGTATGAAAACATTTGGCATTCGGTGTCGTGTCCGTGCCGTGCTCTAAGATGCACCAAATATAGGTAAACTGTAAAGCAACTCTATTTATCGTGAGTGGTGCAGGTACAGTCAAATATGTCACTTCTTTCATATGGAGTGGTTTCACGGCAGCTATCATGTTGATGTTTCAACAACTCTTAAATTTATAAATTTAATAACCGAGCATTCGGGCTAAACGCCTACCATCAGGGTACAATGCTTGGAGCGACGTTCAACGGTTATACACGTTTACAAATAAATAAATTTTTTTTTTGAGCCGTGAGCTAATATTTTAAGAGATTTCAAAGCAAAGGTAAAAAGCTAGAGAGAAGTCTAAACACGTGTGCAATCAAATTAGGGAACAAATTCTCGGTAAGTAGGCAGGGCAGTTGAGCCCGGCAAACGTGCTCAGCTCATGCGAAATCGACTATAAATGAAGATCAACCATTGGACAAAACTAACCTTTTGTGCTCTGCAAGCACCATAGCAACCATCTCATGCCTGCCCTCAATAGCGATATCCAGAATATTTTGATTTCGTTCGTTGACTGATACCACCTGATCATGTTTGGTAAGAAGGTACTCTACGATATGTGGATGACCACCTAACGCAGCCATATGAAGAGCTGTGTTCTGGAATAACATGTATAGGGTTAAAATACTACATAGCGTCATTCTTTCGATCATAGGTAGGGTTAGGGTAAGCCTCCTTTCAGTTATCTAATGATGTAATATGATTGAGAAAAAAGTTAGCATATTTTTCCGAAACATGTATTATAGTAAAAACATTACAATGAAAACTGTCAGTTGTCTTTTTGGATGAGAGTAGCTAGTAAACCTGACATACTTCTCATACTATTTGTCAACTAAAGTGTTTCACTTACTCTGTCCTCATCTGTGTAATTCAAACATTCTGGTTTAGACTCCAGGAACAGTTCAATAGCTGTTTTAGAACCCTGTAAAGCTGCGTAGTGTAACGGTGTCTGACCGTTAGCATCCCTGTTATAATCAGAAAATAAAAACCATGTGAATATAGTTTTGAAAATAGGATTGAAAAAGAAGCAAATTCCGAAATTAACGAAATCAAGTTAAAGTGTTTGACATAGATTTTTCTGTGGTATCTTGAATTGTCCTTTCTTACCTTTCAATCCTAGCAGTTTTCTTGAGGAAGAACTCAACGAGGTCTTCATGACCCTCCTGTGCAGCCAGATGTAAAGGTGTTCTCTCACTAGCATCGTTTGAGTTTATCGTTCGCTTGTTTCGTCCTTCTGTTAGCTTTTTTACCACAGCAAGTCTTCCATGTCTGCTTATCAAAACCATACTCATGTAAAATAGGCGACAATTACAATAAAAAATGGTGCATCTACTACCTTATGAACAGTTTCAAAATTCAAAGGTTTTATGTAAAATAGGGGAAAAAAGCGCGAGCTTCTTTTTAAAAGAGCAGTTTTCGTATGACTATAAAAAAACTACGGTAAGTACCGTGCCTTATCGTGACCGTGTCAGTGCCGTGCCGCGTATGAAAACATTCGATATTCGGTGCCGTGACTTTTCACACTCATAAATAACAGATATAATTAAATTGTTAACGTTACCTTGCAGCAATGTGGAGTGGAATTTCCCCTGAGCCGTTCGTGATGGCTACTGATGCCTTGTACTTCATTAGCATGATGGCGATGTCCTGAAATAACAAGAAGAGCATCCTTACGTTGAGACATAGCGCAGTCTAGAGGCTGTAAAGGAGTGTTGCTATGGTAACTATCAGTATAGTGATGACAAGGAGTGTTGGCATGGTAACTATCAGTATAGTGGTGATATACATACCTTAACACAGCCCAGTTTGGAGGCATAGTGTAGAGGAGTGTTGCCTTGGTTATCTTTGGCTCGAATGAGTGAATTTGATTTGACATCCTGAAACATGAACGAGAAAACAACAAGTTGTCGCTTTGCCTACTAATCTTTTTGTTTGTCTCGAAAGGATGCGTCTGTCTGTCTGTCTGTCTGTCTGTCTGTCTGTCTGTCTGTCTGTCTGTCTGTCTGTCTGTCTGTCTGTCTGTCTGTCTGTCTGTCTGTCTGTCTGTCTGTCTGTCTGTCTGTTTGTCTGCCTGTCTGTCTGTCTGCCTGCTGTCTCTCTCTCTGCTGTCTGTCCATACCTTTAGAATCTCTTTCAAGACCTCTGCACTCCCAATGGCATAGTGAAGTACCGTCTTGCTTTCTGCGTCTCTAACATCTACATTCGCTCCGTTCTCGAGGAGAACTTGTACGGATTCATAACAGTTATTATCAGCAGCCAGCATGATAGGTGTTCTTCCCTCGTGGTCTAATGCATCTATTTGATCCATGTCCTGAAACGATAAGATTGACACTTACACACGAACCTAGTGCCTAATTATTCTACAGCTTAAATGTAACGCCCGATCTGATTGGCTGAAGGAGCTCCAGCACTCTGGTTGGCTCATTATACAGGCAAACTTTAACGTTATAGCTTCAATATATTGCGCGTTCTGATTGGCTAATTATTATAGCCTCATCATAACACGCTATCTCATTGGCTAATTATACAAACCAGATTATAACGCGCTATCTGCGAGTGTTTACCATTAGAGCGCATGAGCGAACACCCACAACAAGGTATGACAAATTCACTACTCTGTTAGTTTTATGACTTGGGAAAATTGTGTTATTAATTGTAATTGTTGACGAGGATAGAGAAAGCATCAAAGACCAACCTGCTTTAGTAGATACGATATGACTTGGTGATGATTCGCTTGAGCAGCCCTGTCAAAACAACACATGGTTAGCAGTTTTCAAGTGTTTTTCCCCCACTCGGCCTCGGTTCCATGAAATTAGAACGACAATTAACCATTCCGATGTCCGGGAAAAAGTTTGGTCGTGTTGGCATTGCAGTGCATTGTGGGACTGTTATAAGGGACATACTTTTTCAAGATGGCGTCTCTATTTCGCTCCTAAAGTAGTCCCACAATGCACTGCAATGCCAACTCGACCCAGTTTTTCCCCCAACCTCGGAATGGGTAATAGCCACGTGAAAATAATGCATCAGATACGAGGAATGAATTATAAATGTTTCTTCTATAGACAAGCTAAAGATGACATACTTATGAATAGGAAGCCTGCCATCTTGATCTGGAGGAGGGTCAAGAATAAACGCCACTGCTTTCATTAGGTTATCCAGGATATCCATGTAACCATAGGAACAGGCCAAATGGACTGGAGTACTTCCGTCTGACGACTGAAAAACAACAATGACATTACATTCTGTATGAGTGGGTAACGCAAGGTAGCGTGACTATTCCCAATAGGGCTATCGGTATGAACCGATCATAGAGAATCATGTATGAGTGGGTAACGCAAGGTAGCGTGACTATTCCTAATAGGGCTATCGGTATGAACCGATCATAGAGAATCATGTATGAGTGGGTAACGCAAGGTAGCGTGACTATTCCCAATAGGGCTATCGGTATGAACCGATCATAGAGAATCATGTATGAGTGGGTAACGCAAGGTAGCGTGACTATTCCCAATAGGGCTATCGGTATGAACCGATCATAGAGAATCATGTATGAGTGGGTAACGCAAGGTAGCGTGACTATTCCTAATAGGGCTATCGGTATGAACCGATCATAGAGAATCATGTATGAGTGGGTAACGCAAGGTAGCGTGACTATTCCTAATAGGGCTATCGGTATGAACCAATCATAGAGAATCATGTATGAGTGGGTAACGCAAGGTAGCGTGACTATTCCCAATAGGGCTATCGGTATGAACCGATCATAGAGAATCATAGAGTAAATTCTCTCGAGACTAAAATCTAAATAATGATGATTGTATATGTTTACCTTGACGGAGTGAGGAGAAGCACCTTCATCGAGACACAGTTCAACCACCTGTCAAACAAACCAATCAAAAACCATGTTTGAATGATATGCAGTCAAGAGTATAGTCAGTAGGGACACTAGAGAAAAACGTTTGCGCATGTATGCCTTTCCGCACGCTTTCCAAGAATTTACAAGAGTTTTAATGAGAAAATAAATTTTTGTTTTCTCCGAGTATACAAAAAATTTCGTGGGTATATTTTTTATGGGACCAAAATACTGTATTAATAAAAACAATATGAAAGAATTAGCCTTAAGTTTCAAGAACTGACTCTAAGTTTTGGCATTTTGTAAAGACTATTCTTCAGGCAAGTGTGAAAGTCAAATTTGCATATTTTTACAATAGCACGAAGACGCTTTTGACTAATTTGCATACGGACTTAGAGCATGCGCAGACGTTTTTCACGCGTGTCGTCAGTAGGGATGCTTGCTGCTGAAGATGTGTAACGAAGAATTTCGTAAAAATGGAAATCTGTATTTCCGAGCATTTTTTGTTTCAGTTTTAAGAGGGTCTGTATGGGGTGGTAGCTTTTACGGTTAACGGTTAAAATTTTGGACTTTTTACGGTTAACGGCTGATCAGTTTTTTCCCGTTACTGTTAACAAAAATCTTAATAATTAATTCCCAATGCTTTAAAAGTTAAACATTTATTTACGTCGTTTTAAAAGAGTTAATATTAATTTATATACATTGAACAACACATTCTGAGCATTCTGGGATAAATGTATAACATTACATCAGTCTTGAGAAGAGATCTTGACAGATACAAGTCTTACAAACCATGACTATAAAAAATTACGGTTTACCGTTTTTCAGACTTTTTACGCTTAATTTTTTCCCATTTTTACGCCTAACGGTTAACCCCATTGAGACCCTGTTTTGAATATATTCCACATGAAAAATGTCTTAATTCTGATTTTACTACTTGGAGTCATATCTAGTTATTTCCTAGTTGACTTTGATAGAGTCATATATTTGTGATATACAGGGTTATAAGAATCTTACTTGTGGGGATCCACTTTCTACAGCTAAATGAAGAAGAGTGCTCCCTTCACCATCCACGTTATGAAGCAAGTCATCTTTGGGGATGCCTTGAACTTTAGCTATTACAACAAGACAACCTTTTCAATATTGGTTTTGATCATTGATCGTCCTACAAGCATCAGTATCATTATCATCATACTACATACTACTCTCCCCAATTAGTGCGAAAGCGCTAGAAAGACTAGACACAGACACTTAAATAAAGAAATTTATACGACCACTAACATCATCATCATCATACTACCACTATTACCATCATCATCATCACCACCACCACCACCACCACCACCACCACCACCACCACCACCACCACCACCACCACCATCATCATCATCATCATCATCATCATCATCATCATCATCATCATCATCATCATCATACTACCACTATTACCACCATCATCATCATCATCATCACCACCACCACCACCACCACCATCATCATCATCATCATAATACTACCACTATTACCATCATCATCATCATCATCATCATCATCATCATCATCATCATCATCATCATCATCATCATCCAGGTCTCGTGGTACTTACCATAAGAGAACAAACACACCATGACGTCGTAAAACCCGTGTATTGTTGCCTGGGCCAAAGGTGTCATTTTCTTGTGATCACGAATCAGCAGTTTGGCTCCATTTTCGAGCTGGGAATCGTAAAATACCACGTGACTGGTGTGTTAACTGGACTCAGTGGTAACTAACTAGTACCGAAAGGTATTGTGGGTAATCATAGTCTTGTAGCGGTAGCACACTCGCCTTTCACTTCTAGAATCTTGAGTTCGATTCCCCAGACTCCACATTACATTTGAGTAGGTCTCTCCCTTGATTCAAGGGTTATTCTCTCGGTTCTCCAGCTTTCTTCCCTTTGCAAAACCCAACAGGTTAAATTCCAATTCGAACAGTGAGTTAGCCATGCCCTGACTTAGATCAGCCCAGAGGTCGTTTCAGGGTTTGATCTGTGAGTTAGCCATGCCCTGACTTAGATCAGCCCAGAGGTCGTTTCAGGGTTTGATCGGTGAGTTAGCCATGCCCTGACTTAGATCAGCCCAGAGGTTGTTTCAGGGTTCAATCTGTGAGTTAGCAATGCTCTGACTTAGATCAGCGCAGAGGTTGTTTCAGGGTTCTATCTGTGAGTTAGCCATGCCCTGACTTAGATCAGCTCAGAGGTTGTTTCAGGGTTTAATCTGTGAGTTAGCCGTGCCCTGACTTAGATCAGCCCAGAGGTTGTTTCAGGGTTCAATCTGTGAGTAAGCCGTGCCCTGACTTAGATCAGCCCAGAGGTTGTTTCAGGGTTGAATCTGTGAGTTAGTCATGCCCTGACTTAGATCAGCCCAGAGGTTGTTTCAGGGTTCAATCTGTGAGTTAGCCATGCCCTGACTTAGATCAGCCCAGAGGTTGTTTCAGGGTTCAATCTGTGAGTTAGCCGTGCCCTGACTTAGATCAGCCCAGAGGTTGTTTCAGGGTTCAATCTGTGAGTTAGCAATGCTCTGACTTATATCAGCCCAGAGGTTGTTTCAGGGTTCTATCTGTGAGTTAGCCATGCCCTGACTTAGATCAGCCCAGAGGTTGTTTCAGGGTTCTATCTGTGAGTTAGCCATGCCCTGACTTAGATCAGCCCAGAGGTTGTTTCAGGGTTTGATCAGTGCGGAGTAAGCCATGCCCTGACTTTGATCAGCCCAGAGGTTGTTTCAGGGTTTGATCAGTGCGGAGTAAGCCATGCCCTGACTTTGATCAGCCCAGAGGTTGTTTCAGGGTTTGATCAGTGCGGAGTAAGCCATGCCCTGACTTAGATCAGCCCAGATTAAGGTTGTGAAATGATTCCCTTCTTCTAAAACAATATAAACAGTTTTGATATTACTTACCAGTAGTTTACAGATAGAACTATTATTGACATGTTCTAGACTTGCAGCCACGTGTAGAGGTGTGCAGCCAGCATGACCTGGTGAACTGGGATCCGCGTGTCCATCTATCAGTATAGCCTATCAACCACACAATACCGATGTTACTAAACTGAATATCCAATGATAGCTATTCCACAAACGGCTCTTAGGGGCAAGTTAAAAACAATGTTCCAAAATAGGCACCCGATTTTATTGATTTAGGTGGTGGGTACCATTAAATACCCCCTCCACCCTCAGAGACCTGTTGAAATCCTCGTTACTCAGTAGTTGTCTGTAGTGACTATTTCTATACACAAATACGTTGTTTAGTATACACGCAAAGAGACAGTATATTTATTGCTGCGGTATGACTTTTAGTTTTGGAGATATTTGAGCATAAAATCCAGAATTTCAATTCCAGAGGTGGTGGGTACCCCCACCCCTCCTCCTCTATATAGGGTCCAGTAAAATAACAATAATTTGACTTTATGCTCTTTGACACTGAAAGGACGAGGGAAGACAGGCACTTCACTACTGCTTAACTACTAGATTTTTAAATATTTGCTGTTAAACGTTGAACCCCGAAAGTGACAGACTTTCCGCCATATTGAAAAGTCTTACCACAGGTAGCCCAACCAATACAATTGATTAAAAAAACGCGTGCACGGAAATGATGTACAAGAACGCGCGATCGCATCAGCTTAAACTTGAAAGTATAGTGTTGTCTTTTAAACTAAACATTACTCAGTTACCTTGACTATAGCAATGTTTCCAGTTCTAATCCCCGTATGTAGTGGTGCATCTTCTCTATCATCATGTGCATCGATGTCGGGTTTGTACCGTAACAAACATTGTACGATATCCAGTTTTTGAACACCAACCGCACAATGGAGTGGAGTCTTGCCATACTCGTCATGCGCGTTGATATCTGAATACAAACACAGCCACGTTCTTTAGAATTATAGACAATGCGCTAGAAAAACGTGTTCGACATTTCCCTGTCATGTTGGATGACAATTGTGGCAAAAACAGTATATGATTTAGCTTAAGGAAGGAAGTTTAAAACTATGGCACTTTAGCTGTTGTCAGCCAGGTACCACTACTGAATTTTGTTCAAACTAAATCTTTTTACGTCCCCCAACATGGCGTAGGTCGGAGAATATATAATCACTTGGCTTTCGACGAATTTACAGCTTAAATACAATAAAAATCTTTTCTGAGTTCGATAATCAATATACATTTTGGTCTATAGCTTGGGTACAAATATCTTTTTGTTCAACAGAAGATCATATTTGGCGTTGCTCGTACCCAAGATAGACCAGAGCTAAAAGGCCAACAAAACCTTTTATTTTCAAAGCCCCACACGGGAACACGTTTTAAAGTATTAAATTCTGTATTAATATCTTAAAAGAAAGCAAAATTATTCCTGTGTGGTGAGAAAACAATCAGTAAAACTAACCTTTTCCAGCCGACAGTAAAAACTCGACATCCTCTGTCTTCCCGCTTAAAACAGCTCGATGAAGTCCCCCAAATTGTTCTCTGTTGAACCGCAAGTTGATTCGAGTCTGCAATCAAGAAAAGATCATTTTCCTCACTTTTATAACAATAAAAATTAAGAGGATACCAGCAAGACCTTCCATATTCCTCCAGTCAGTTTTTGCTTCTCAAGATACACCATTACCTTGAGTATTATTACTTTGTTTATCAGTAAATGCTTAGTTTGGATGTGACCCGCTTCTTATTCTCTGATTATTACTGTTATATGAAACACTATTGCCAGATTTTATCGATCTATTGATCTTACATATTTCATTTCACTTCATCTTAGAGTAGGTTAAAGGATAACTGACGTGTATATCCATCCTCCAACGGATATTTTTCTCTTAATTCTTTATTCTATTATTTACACCGAACGCATTTCATTTCACTAGTATTATCCTCAATTGTGCATAAATATTTACGGTGTTCAGCTTACCCATGAGATTAATATCGCCCTGGACCCCCACAGTTGTCACATATACAACATTGCCTGGCTGCGTAACCAGCGTGGTTGGTCCTTGTAGTGTAGTGGTTAACACGTCGGACTAGTATACCGAAACCGTGGGTTCGAGTCCTGCCAAGATCATATGATATTTTTCTCTTAATTCTTTATACTAAGTCGTTACTGTGTGCTTTTAAAAGGAAAATTCTAAACGTATAGCTCGCCGTTACTCCTATTCATTGGTAAAAGTGAAAAATGCTTAGATATATTAGATATGCGTCTAAAGCGATCTGGCTCAGAAAATATCCTCACATTGATACCCTTGCATGGCTATTCGATTTCTGCTATTATCTACCAAGAAACAAGTGTCCTCTGGCATTATTTACAGCATTTAGTTGACTGGCGTAGTATCAGACAGTGGAACGCCATGCGCGGTATCTGGAGAGAGTTTCCTGTTGGATGCATCGACGTTTCTCCTGATGAAATCTATACATACCACCAGTAGAACCGCAAAGGGATTTCTACAGTGGGCATAGACATTTCCATCTTCTTAACACCCAATTAATTTGTGACAACCAAGGACATATTCGCTTCCTCCAGGCCAGATATCTAGGGAGTATGCACGATACGCAAAGCTTTCTTCTGGTGGACCGTATTGGACCTGGGTTAACCCTGGACATTCCCGCCAACGCTGTTTTCTTGGCAGATAAAGGCTATTCGGATGTACTATCCTCTGCTTACACCCTTCCGACAAAATCAAATCAGAAGAATGCCAAATAACAGGGAAAAGCGAAAAGTCAGAGGTTTCAATCGTAAACTTTTTTACGAAGCGAGTGTCACTTGAACATATTTTTAAACATCTAAAAGAATATAAATGTGTGACTGGAACATAGCGACAACCAAGATGTTTTTTTCCGGTCGACATTGAATTGTGTACTTTTTTAAGTGAAAGACGTATTTCTTTGTTTGAATATTTATGAAAAACGGAAATGCAAAGGCACTTTGAAAATTCGAAAAGTTTTCGAAATCACTGTGAAATATCTTGGTTTATTTTATAGCATGGATTAAAAAAAAACACAAGATGTTTGTTGTTTAGAGAGTAAAACGATGCTACTGCACGTGAAAACTAATAATTAGCATATCTAAAGTCACACATGCATATTTGCATTCTACAGCTAAAGATTGGTCTTACGCGGTAAAGCTCTAGTAAGATTCTTGACAACAACGTTGCCGTTAATTTGACGAAGAAACTGTTAATAATGTTTAAAAACATTCAAAAATCTACGACTGAAGAATGCTGTACAACTATTGAAAGCGGCGTTTGACTGAAATTACAGCAAGAGAAGAGAGCGTTGGGGCTCTATAACTATTAGTTGTGTGCCACTAACCGAGCACGAAGAAGCTGAAGAAAAGACAGCTACCTTGATAAAGCAGATAGGAGAAAAATTTGACTTGATAAAAGATGCTAACAGCTGGGCTACTTCACATGTGTCTGGTTACAATTCCCGTGTACTAGGATATTTGATCAGCGTAAATTAACAGTGTGATGCTGTTTTTCATGGATCTGGATACGTAGTTCCGAGGTTGAGGAAGGGACTGGGGCCTAGTGCAAATATTAATCCAATAAGTATTGACAAGAGAGCATGAATTTATGCCCTGTTATCCTCATCACACAACAATATCATGCTAATATCATTGAGTACTATTACCGAGTTTGAGCATGTTTGGATGAATGCTTACTGAGTCGCAGAATTTATTATCATTATCATATTTAACAAATAGAAAACGTTTGCCGTGTTTACATAGCCTGATATAAACACGATGGAAGTTTGGGAGAAGCCGAGAGCTGTTGTGTAAAACCGAGCCGCAGGCGAGGTTTACACAGAACTCAAGACTTCTCCCAAACTTTCCCGAGTGTTTATATCAGGCTATGTAAACACGGCAAAACGTTTTCTATATCTTTTATAAAATATTGAAACTTGCCGTGTTTACATAGCCTCATGTAAACACGGCTATCAGCCAATCAGAGCGCGAGTTATATCTGCCGGATATATGGCGTGATATGTGTCACGAAGGTTTTCTCTGGTGGGACTAGCTCGTCCTTCAGTGACACAGAATATGGATGCTTTCTGGTGTTTTACTGATCTTTATTCTGCTCTTGATTTCACTCTGACTTCGACTGAGCTAACTCTGCTCTCTTCGACTCTGGAGTGAACTAACTCAACTAACTAGTAGCAACTAGCAAACTCGTATTTATGCCAACAGCTAGGGGCTACGTCACATAACCGGTTTGTGCCAAGTCAAACTGGGCACAGCTAGTTATACAGCATATGACGTAAGGCTTGAGGGTAGATATTTACTTAGTGCAAAAATAAGAGCGCTTACCCGCAAGACTCGCCCTAACAAAACCGGCGATAGAATTCGCTAGCTGGACTAGTAAAGAATATTCCACAATAACAATACTTTGTAGTCTCAAACAATATAACCCTAAGCGAAGGCTCAGAAAACGGCTAGCAAACAATCTGTTTACCGAATAAACAGTGTTACTTTTCCCAGTACGCATGTTCAAACCTGTACAAAACTGAAACTGGTTTTTACTGGAAAAGTACTGTGGTTTGCAGCTGTTATCTACTAAAAGCCTTCCTCTAGTTGAATGAAGACCAGGAAATAATTGTCATGAAGCAAACATTGACTAGGTTAAATGACCAACCAACCAACAAGTCATTAGGATTGAGTTGCTATTGGCTGGGCACGTGTCAGAATAGACTGTCTGTTGACAAATCATTACTAAACAACAAGAGTTTCAATTACTCAAGATAGTGTAAGGTGAACCGAGATCAAAATATGATTTTTCCCTCATTTCCAAATAACTCTAAAACTTTCCCCATTACATACTATTCCCCTCCGTGAGAACATTCGACCTCGAATGTCAAAGAGAAAAATAGTCGTTATAACGTTTAGATATACATTGGGCAGTATACGCCTAGCTTGACCAAGCTATATAACTGGACTCATATGGACTTATCCCATATGCCAGGGGTCTTAAGATATAATTAGGTAAGAATATCGATTCTGTCTGTAGAGCTAAATGCTGAACCTAAATATTAGTTAAAGAGAGATGAATAATGCTTAAAAATGTTTAAGTAATGATGGTGACTATACCAGGAGAGAGAAAGTTAGCTAGTGACTCAAATCGTATAAACCTATACCTGGAAATTAAAAATGTGTTCGCACTTTGGACTACAATTTGTACAAAATAGGCTAGTATGCAAGATTAATTCACTCGGCGTGTAACCAACAATATAACTCCAGGGGAATATCTATATATTCCTTCTTTTTTTTATATATATTTTTCTTTTATAAAAATGTAACGCTGGTTCTCTGTTTTCCAGTCGTCTCGAATGCTCAATTTACGCATTTTCACTTGTGTTTCTTCAAAACACATTTTTATCATCATCTCTTTTATGATGCATCATCCACGGCAGCCAACTTGTGGGAATCCAATAACAATGAACAAATGGTTGTACCTATAACCGATAAACTCAGAAAATCTGAGTCCCGATGGGAATCGAACCCATGACCAAATTTCACTTTTAAAACTTCAGTATCAAAATTTCATATATCTTCAGGAATCGAATACACGAATTCCCAAAGAATTACATCTGTTGCGATAAACACCCTGTGACCTTTCAAGCATTACCTATTTATGAAAGCAGGTGAAAGATCCAAGTCCGAAATATGTAAAACTATAAGCAAATTAAAAAAATTTAGCTAACCGTTTGATATGCCGCACGGAGCAGCAAACATGAAAGCACTCAAAAGCATAGCATATGAGCGCTAGCAAAATTTAACTGGTCTTACCATTTCTCTCTCCTGTATGGCTTACAACATTATTGTTTTCTATAAGTTACTGGAATTAGAATGTCTTGGCCTTTTTTTTTTTTTTTCTAAAAGTTCCTTGACCTTGAGTCGTCTTCATTTGCTTTAGGTTTTCTTCTTTTCTGCGTGTCTTTCTTCTTTCATTGTCCATTGATTTCTGCATGTTTCTGGCTAACGCTTTCCTGATCTTTTTACTACTTCTTCTTTGCCATATTGCACTTATTTTCTATCGCATTTTTCTATTTTTCTTTTCTTCTCTGCTATCATTCAAATACTTAATTTAGCGACTCTACTTTAAATACTTTTAAACGTGAAACAACGCTTCTCTGGCGTTCAAATTTTAAACATTTCTCTTAAATGTCATATTCAATACTGAAAACTTGATTGTCGCTTTTCCTTTTCAAATTTTTGAACTTCTTTTTTCTAATTCTTTTTCTCTTACTTTCATGCAATGAAAAATATTGTAATCTATGATGCTACTTGTCTGACCTCGAAAGCAGGGTCAACGTTAGCAAATCTCGTTCCTACTGACAGAAATTTCACAAATTTTGGTAAAATGACTCGTTGTCTTCGCAAAAATTGGGCTCATCGCCTCTAGTTTTTTTTTCTAATATGAAGACTATAGCTTCTCAAAACTCTCTTGCCTCAAAAAAAAAATTGGTTTTCGTACGTTACTGTTTAGAGTTCTCTAATTTATCTCAGTTAATCTCGGTGCTATTGAATGATTAAAATTCAAGATATATATTATACTTATTTTCCCTTAACTAAACTAACTTGTACCTTACTACCTTATTGATCTATATATTATATCGGTGTCTCTATGTATAACAACTTTTGTCCATTGTTCAAGTCCTTGGGCGTTCCTTAGGTCTAAAATTGTTTATCTTCATCTGTTTTAATTCATTTGGTTACCTGGCCATTTTTGTTCGTTTTCTTTTTGCATCCGCAGTTCTGTCTTCCCTCCACCGACACTAAAACTGCCGTATCGGTGGAGTGCCGCTTGAAATTACTTCTTCTTTACATCTTGCATCCAGGATCTCGTACCAGGGTTCACTCCGCCAAATATGTTGACGAAGTTTTTTCCCGGTGGTGACTGCGAGGAACTTCAGCGACGAAGAATATTTATGCTTTCTTGATATTTTACTGATCTTTATTCTGCTCTTGATTTCACTCTGACTTCGACTGAGCTAACTCTGCTCTCTTCGACTCTGGAGTGAACTAACTCAACTAACTAGTAGCAACTAGCAAACTCGTATTTATGCCAACAGCTAGGGGCTACGTCACATAACCGGTTTGTGCCAAGTCAAACTGGGCACAGCTAGTTATACAGCATATGACGTAAGGCTTGAGGGTAGATATTTACTTAGTGCAAAAATAAGAGCGCTTACCCGCAAGACTCGCCCTAACAAAACCGGCGATAGAATTCGCTAGCTGGACTAGTAAAGAATATTCCACAATAACAATACTTTGTAGTCTCAAACAATATAACCCTAAGCGAAGGCTCAGAAAACGGCTAGCAAACAATCTGTTTACCGAATAAACAGTGTTACTTTTCCCAGTACGCATGTTCAAACCTGTACAAAACTGAAACTGGTTTTTACTGGAAAAGTACTGTGGTTTGCAGCTGTTATCTACTAAAAGCCTTCCTCTAGTTGAATGAAGACCAGGAAATAATTGTCATGAAGCAAACATTGACTAGGTTAAATGACCAACCAACCAACAAGTCATTAGGATTGAGTTGCTATTGGCTGGGCACGTGTCAGAATAGACTGTCTGTTGACAAATCATTACTAAACAACAAGAGTTTCAATTACTCAAGATAGTGTAAGGTGAACCGAGATCAAAATATGATTTTTCCCTCATTTCCAAATAACTCTAAAACTTTCCCCATTACATATGGACTTCGGACCTGACGGCAAGTAAGGCCTTCTGCCCTTGGGTGTACGGGTTACGCAGGATAATGTTCTAGCCCGAAGGTGACAGGAGAACTTAGCCCGGCAGCCCCCAGAAAATATCTACAGCTAACTAATCTGTTACATCACCAGCCACGCACGGAATCGATAGACAATAGACTCCTAACCTCATGACGTTTCATACCTAAACTACCACAATCCTTTTCAAAATCTCTTCTCATATTCAAATGTTAAAACTCCTTTGAGAATACCAGGACAATAGTCAAAATTAGCACAACAAAAATGCTACCGAAAGCCGGGATTCTGGAATGTTAGGTATATAAAACGTCACCATGCTTGAGGCCTATTGGATGTAGAAAAGTCTAGTCTATATTGTGTATTGTTTTCGCAGCTATCATCGTGTGTTGTGCTAATTTATTTACTAGACTACCAGTATTCTGGCAAAATAACCAGCTTTTGAATAAAAACATTGGCTAAATACCTGGATGGGTGATCTCAACCCTATAAGTTATTCTTATTTTTTCCTTTACTTTTTTACTTCAAAAATATTTGAATAAAGATTGATGTTATTGCTCGTAAACTACGATATTGTATGCGATTCGTTTTGCCCAGTCCCTGCTCAACACATTAGTGACCAGTCTCTCAATCGTTTCCCTGTATGGCCAGGGAAATCATAACCTTGATCAGTAATACAGTAATACATTACAGTAATAGCATATTAGGCGAAATACCTGACAAATTATGTAACCTTAAACTACACAATCTAATATATAAAAAGAGTAGTTCCAGCTTTGTATCTGTTTCCCCACAATTATTACCACAAAACCACAAATTAATTTCTCCGTTCAAATGTTTTAATGTGGTTGACTGCGTGAGTTGAATATTCGGTATAACCGCTTGTCATGAGATAGTCACATTTGAACGTATTTTTAATACCATTAGTGACCGTTGAAATTAATCCGGGTAATCATGATATGAACGGTAAAAAGTAAGTCATAGATTTCAGTATTTTTCATCGTAGGATTCATAAAAACTGTATTGTGTTAAGAATAAATCAAGAAAAACTAACATGGGTTATGCAAATAAGGCTGTACTACGCCAGCCACCCGTGATGCCAACTAAACATAACAATCTCCCATGAAGCGATCCCAGATGTCTTCACAAACACAAATCCTCGAGCATGCGCAGTAAACCCCAGGAATGTTTTGTTGGGATTTGAATTGCTGGGATCAGAATTTCTTAGTCAAAAATAATTTTCAATGAAATAGGAAGTTAGGCATGATTGAAATTAAAAGTAGACTAATAAAACTATTAAAAAAATCATGTTCACAATGTGTAATTCTTAACAAACCAAATCCTTGAAAAGATTACATTTTTGGAGTAAAATTTAAGTCGAAAATTATCCTCAAAAAAAAAATGACATGATATGACCTTCACTAAAAAAATCAAGATGATGTAGGGAATTATGTGTCGAGTACAGTAGCCTAATGCTATAAGTATGTACATTGAGTCTTCATACCTTAATGTTCACAACATTCAATGCATTTCTGAGCATTTCTGGCGTTGAAACACGTCTTTCTTGACTTTTGGCAGTGGATGGTGTTCCAGATTCATTATCGCTTTCAGAGAATTCATGATTGTAAGTTGTTAGTACAGGGAAGGATTTGTCGCCAGAATGAGTCGATCTGTTGGCTCTACCACGATGTAATGCCGCATCGGCTCGAACCGATGTTAACGAAAAGACTCCCTTAGAAAGAGCTTTTAGCGATGTCATAACTGGTAGGTAAAAAACAGGCTCGGACAAGTAGTTCCGTAATCGAGCTTATCTTAATTCATTTGTACAGAACGTTAGCTGCCGATCAATTTCCTTATGTAAGAAATAACATCCCTGAAGCCAGTGAGCCGCCAGAGGTTTCCTCAACCAACACTAACCCGATATGAAAATCTTGCCATCGATCCAATGTTGATTTTTTTTCATTAACATAAATTATTCACAATCTACTCGAGTAAATCAATCCTGAACCATACTCTAACAGGACACGGTTTTAAATATGCGTGGATGGGACTTTTTTTTGTCAGGCGACAGGACTTTGTAGGATTGAATGCATGGGAATTAATCATTAAAAATAAATACTAGCGAGTGATCTAAAAAAAAAAAAAAAAACCGTGACGAATAGATGTGGGGATATAATTATATATAAACATCTTGATAAATAAACGGTCGATAATCAATACAGACCATGTTCATATGAATTATGAACGTTTGGATAAGTGAAGAGCAAACAAACAAGGCTGAGAAAATAACTAGTCAAGTGAGACAGGCATGCGTATTAACACCTAAAAATGTCGTAAAGTGATGATAATAAGAGACGAAACGATATGAATTGAGCTACCAGTAATTAAAGAATGGAGATTCTTTTCTACCAGTAATTACATTAAATTATTATTCAAATATCGGCCAATGTTGAAGGATTTATCAGTACTTTTAAAATTTAATAAAATTCTCAGTCCTGACGCAGTCGAAGAAAAGTGAGAAATTATGACGTCTTAGTGAAAGTGTATATATAATAATTTGGTTTCTTGTGATACCAATCTCTTTTTTAAGTTTCTAGATAAACCTCCTGATGAAGTAAATGTGATGAAAATCAGCAGAAAAAGCCAAAAACAGCATTAAAAGATGGCAATCAATCTCGTACGCTCTATCTAATACTTTAGCTATTGTTGTCCTCCAATCATCTCATCAGAATTTCTGAGTTTTTTTCATTGCTACGAGCTTCAAATGGTAAATATTAAGGGTTCCTACATCGACAAACTTCTATCAAAAGAACAATTAGGCTAAAGCATCGGCACCGGCGACGAGGCTTATTAATGTACTATAATGTTGAAAAAAAGAAAAAAACCCTGATATTTTCCTGAGTATAGTACTGATCCTTTAAAACTACAATCGTTTTCAATAGCACGGGCCAGCTGCGAGATGACTGACCAAAATACTCATTTTAATTATGTGTTCATTTATAAGGGAGGATAGAGGAACAAAAACAGCGTCAAAATAGCTACTTGATAGGACGATCTTTTGTTTGTATTGTAAGTCTTGTATAACTAGATCTAGTTTGACAGTGTACGGGGTTGACTCATATGATAAATGTAAAAATGTTCGTTAAGGAATTGAAGAAATATGAAACAAAACGCGACAAGACTGAAGGCGTCATTTTTTCTATAATGACAAGTGTTTTTTTCTCTCGCTACGATTTGTTTGAGCCCAGCGGCGTTTTGTGCACAACATACCGGCCATGAAAAATATCTCTGATTAATGCGGCTTGGCGTTTTTGCTTCGAGTCTATCTGTACGAAGCTAAAACTCGTCTAATTAACAGCTTGTACGTACGGCGGCAGAACACCTTGAAATACTACTTATTAAAAAACCGCAGCACACGTATAAATTATGGAAAATACCTTAAAGTATAATCATCATCTAACGAAGGAAAATATTAGATAATCTATATGTATTATATGGATTATATGTATTACTTTAAAATAGATTAATATTATTGAATAAAAAGGGTGAACAACACCCGGCTTACTGCAATTCGATGGAAAAAGGAATGATATCTGAAATTAAATTAAATCACCCAATTTATTAATGGATATATTGTAGCCTCCAGAAAGAACCAAGCAACTCAGCTGAATTATTTATGAATTGTTCTTTGAAATATTAAAGTCGTGTTAAAAAGGCGAGGAATAGCTTTTATATTATAGAATTTAAGGTGGTGAAGAATTGAAAATATTTGGTTAAGAAAAGGAAGGAAAATGACATTGTTGATAAAGCTGCCCTATGCAGGGAAACTACCTCAAATTGTGAAGAAAAAAAGAAAGAAATTAAATATCTGATCATACATATGCTCTGCAGAAATTAGACTAGACTCAGTAAGGATGGTTAGACTACTAGGAAAAACCCACGCTTTTGATATATATTTTGGGGGGTTCAAACGAAGGTTGTCTATCACTTTGCGGCAAAATGAAGTGTTTGTTCAGTTCATAATATTTGAAATAACCAGTAGCTAGCAATCGAGCCAAGAAACGTCTTTAAAAACATCAGTTCAACAGTGAGATTAGAGTGAGCCATGTCTATCAGTCGATGGTATATCATAATCATCAGTACTGGCTAGCTAGTATATAACTAGTGCAACTGGAATCACTGATTCATGAGTTGGCAATACTCACCAGTGTTGCGAGACTTGGTAGCTTCCCTTGTGACAAACGACCAGGCCGTAGTTCGACAACAGGTAAAAGATTTTCATGGGCAAATGATTTTTTCTCCTTCAAACCCAACGCGATCCCTAGAACATATGAATCATAAGAGTTACATCGGTCAAAACACGAGTTAAGTGAAGAGAGGGATTATACTAGTAATACCACTTCACCTTTCATCTTGTTGGGAGATTCCATTTCGTCGTTTTATCGTAAAGAGCAGTCAGTACGGCTGAGGTGTCATGGCATAGCTCGTAAAGGAAGTAGTTAAAAATGTATGCAAATTATTATGAACATGTCCTGTCAAGGTGTCTCCGTTTGGTTCGTTCATCAGTATACATTACGATATATGCTAACACTTTCCTTTTATCCAATAGTGCGTCCTGGGATGATGCATATATACAACTTATGAATCCAAAATAGTCTTTGCTAAAAAAAATACCATCTGTTCATAAAACTCTTCATTTCTTCGTTCAAAAATCTCACTAATGAAATTATCCAAAACTGTCATCCCTAATAATACCAACACCAACAACCATTATGGAATTATGTTTTTCGAATTTCAATTTCACGTATAGTATTTAGGAAGATTTTAACAGCGTCTTTTTGAAAAACTAATGACATGTACTACACAACACAGCATGAACAAAATTGTAACCCTCGCAGTCTAAATATTTTTTTTTGAAAAACGATGTCACAGTACGAGCATTATTAGTGATTTTCAAGTCGTGTCGTCCTGATAAACTGAATCATAGGGCGAGTTTTTCAAATGAACTGTAGCTAACCGAGACAAAATACTAGGCGTTATTTACTCATGCTCACTACGAAGACTGAATTCCTGCTAGAATCTTTTCTGTTGGATTTTAAAGAGAGTTTTTCAGATGCACTGTGCCACAGACATGCAGGAAGTTTTGACTCACGCGAAAGTCTGGTTTTTACGTCTTCAGTTAGAAGCGGTTTTACCATCTTGTTTTTAAGATGGGGTCTATATTGTGTCTAAGAACAGAAAAGGCTGGAAATGCAGAAGAAAAGCAAGAAAAAACAACTTGTTAAAGCGTGTAAGGTTTGGGGTCCAGTATATTTGCTTTCAACGAGTTTCCCGTGTTTTTTCCTGTTTATACACGTTACTCAAAAATGTTTAAGCAGAACAAAATCAGGAAAGACAACTGAAATGTGAAAAAAAAAGCAAAAAAAACAAAAAGAAAACAAAAAAAAAAAACACGAACAAACAAACAAGCAAAAAAACCATGGCAAGAAAAGCACTAAAAACACAGTCAAACCGATAGGGAAAAAATGTGCTCAGAACAGAAGTCCCTCCAGGCTTAGAACTAAACATTTATCATAGATCATATTGAGTATAAGATTCAAAGAGCCACTTGCTTCGAGTATTCTATAACTGAGAGGTGAGTCAGCCGTCACCAGCCGTACAGCCGCTTTTCATAATTTTGCGACCTAACCTACTCCAATCGTCTAGCGTTTTGGCTTCCGTCAATCAAGTTTACGACGGGCCGAGTTCATTCCGATCGCGGGCGATAAAGAATTTCCCGAGTGAAAATGGCTGTCTAGTCACGGGGGACACGAGTGAAAAACACACTGCGCATGCTCGGAAGTTCGGCAGAAAATTTGTAGACGAGTTTCTTGTATTATGCGAATTTCTCTCATATTATTTGACCAGGGAAAGAAAACAACTAAAGTAATGTGTCAGGAAAAAATAAGCACTAACTTTCCACGAACGGCCTTAACTTTAGAGATTTACTAAACGCCGGTAAATCTCCAATGGTTTTCTTTGTAAACACGACGAACTTCCGAGCATGCGCAGTGCGATTTTCACTCTTGTCGTCACGGGGATTTACTTATCGCTCGGTCGGAATGAACTCGGCCCGTTGTAAGTTTGATTGACGAAAGCCAGACGACTGGAGTCGGTTAGGTTGCAGAATAATGAAAAGCGCTGTAATATAAATGCCGTGAGAATGTAGATCATCATTAGTATGGTTTGAGGTACTTGTTAGGCCAGTAATCGTATCATCAATTATTACGACTAGACTGCCTCTTAGTGTCCTGTTTTGATGGGCCTATCGAATGACAGCTAACCAATCATTCACAATAATAAATAACTATGTGAACTTACTGCACTCTCTCATACTGTCCATACTGATCCGGATAAATTGTCCAACGATAATGGAACTCTCCAGAGTGGATCAACTTGAAAACGCCGCTGGGCGCATTAGTGTGGACGCCGAACATTTTGAAAACAGAACTTTCCGAAAACGGTGACTGACGTAAGAAAACTTTTGTTTGCATTTTCAAATTGATCCGGCTTAATGTGGATGGGCCCTTAGGCGATTAAGTACATATTGATTTACCATATAGCAGTTGAAAACGAGGTCGGAAAGGCTCCGTACTTTGACTAAGATATTGAACTTCAAAATTTCAGGTTATTTGGGTCTCTGGCGCACTCTGTGTTTCTGTCCGTCTGTATGTCTGTTGTCTGTCTGTCCGTTCATCAACCGTAGGATTTCGATGGGGGCCTGATATCTCCCCTGATATCAATACAAACTTTGTTGAAGAGTATTTTGTTATTATAACTTTTAACAAAAAGAACACGACACGACCACGGTACTGAAGCAATAGATGGTGCACGTGCAGGTGCTTTCATAATAAACCAATCACAACGCGAATAACTAATTGCCTATCCAATCAGTAATTGTGCGCGATATCTCTTCAAGTCACAGCTCTTTTCTACCATCCATCCGTAATCCTTTCTTAGAGAATCTCCAGGAAGTGAACACTTGAATTAAACAAATAGTGTCAAATTGGACACCAAGCGAACACCTGTTTAAAAGCAAATACTGTGGAATATAGGACCTTCGCTAGATATTTTTCATCTAAGATTTCTCCTTTTCATGTCCCTTCTGTTCTGCTTTTATCCCTTCCTAACCATTAAAACATAAATCAGAGCCTCTGTTCCTCTTTAGGGTCTCATATGAATTACCACATCATTCAGTACTGAGCTAGAATGTATATATCTCACCTCTGCGAGCCATCGATCTATTGACTTCTTGCAGTTAAGTTCTCGATAATCGTTAATTCTCGGCTACTATGATAAGCAAAGTCTCGGTTCAAACGTCGATCTCCTCATTAACCGAACATAACCGTGAATTACTTTGATGAGAAGCAATCACTTAATTTCAACAAATTGAATTAAAGTCGAATTATGACTTTAATTTGGAGCGAAGAACTTTCTCATGAACCGATCCTTATGCATACATTATAATAAATTATTTGAGTTTATTTTGCTCCCACAAAATATCTAATAGGATCGACTGAATTAGGCACGTCCGAGGTTCGAAGGCTGAATCAATAGTAGGAATTATGTCAATATTTGGTCGATCTTAATGGTATTAGGTTACCTCATGAGAAGATCGACGTTTGAACCACTTCGATACTTAGCTACTAAAGCCTTCAAGTGAATTATTTTCATTATTATCACGGACGGACGGAAGAACGATAGTCTACGAGGAGACTCCTGGGGTGGAGACTCCTGGAACAAAAAGAACGAATGGTTTTATTGTATTTTTGAAGTACTTACGTTCTTGTGTTGAGTTCATAACAGCTAGTCTTCTGAGGGTTTGGTTCTCTTGTTCCAGTGCTTCGTTTATTTCTAGTAATACTTGTTTCTCAGCTTCTAGTATCTCTAGTCGTGCATTATACAGCTTGTAAATAGGTCTATTCGATCTTGAGCTAAGATATTCCAAATTTCCATTCGCGGTGCGTGTCAGCGGTCTTATATTTGGTTTCTTTCTGTTGCGTTCAGTACTGTTCGCTTCTGAAGGCTTCGGATTCACGCTGTCATTCTTGTTTTATAAAGTTATTAAAAGAAAATTAAATTATAAAATTCAAGACTCGGGATCCGGCACATGTTAAGGCCCTGTTAATTACACGTTGAAACTTTTAGCTGAAACTTGTGTGCAACGCCGGGCGTTGCAAGACACGTTTCACGGGGGTATTACAGTACAATTTCATCCTGAAACTTCTTTGCGACATAAGTTTCGGTTGCATGAGTAGAAAGCAGTTCTACTTTTCGTGAAACTCAGTTCTCACGACTAAAGTTTCACAAAGCTGGGGTGTTATGTACACAGTGTAATTCGTTCTGAAACTTGTCTCTCAACGCGGTACGTTGCACACCAGTCTCAGCTATTGAAAAGTATCAACGTGTAACAGGGCCTTTACGGATCTCTCCCATGATTCAGGCCAGGTTCAGTTTTCTCCGGGTTCTCCAGTTTTCCTCCCTCAACAAAACCTAACATATTAAATTCCAATTCGCTGTGTGAGTGAGCTGTGCCCTGATTTGATCAGCCCAGTTCTATCTGCGAGCTCGAGTTAGCCGGGCCCTGATTTAGATCACCCCAGAGATTTTTTTCAGATACATGAGACTTGAAGGTTTGGAGGAAGACGTTTAATTTCTATTAGCTATTCTAGACTCAGCTTAGTTTGCGTGATAATTGATATTTTCACTTACTGTGTTAATACTGGCACATGAATCAGCAGGAAGATCTCCCTGAGGGGACTTTGAACAGTCATCAATAACAGAATTAGTCTTTTTCCTTTGCTTTAAGAGTTTTCTCCCTAAAATCGAATAACAAGGCTGTCATTAATCTTAATCCACGTAAACTCTTCTAATTTTGAGTCTTCCTTTGTAGCACGAGACAGGAAATTATACTGAATGAACAAGTGTGGGAAAACATGATGATATTACTAGTCAAAGTTAGAGTGATTTTACTTGCCCGTAAAACAAACTTGTGTATGTAGTGACCAACAGTCAAAATATAACATAACAAAACAATGGAATAAGTGTCTAAAGAAAATCACTCTAAAAGCCACTCAAGTTGTTCTGCCATCACTCTAAAAGCCACTCAAGTTGTTCTGCCATCGGATTCAACGTCCGGCCTGTTCTCACGTGATCACGTAATTTCCCGCCAAATTCACTTCCTTGAAATCCTTTCCTGATTAAGATTTTATTATCTACTGGTATAGTTCCCAGATCACTGTTGATATTGGGTCGTCAGTTGTTTCAAGCAAAGTAGATTTTGTACTGTACATGTAATTTTTCCTTCACAAACCCATTAAAATAAACTATTGGTCTTGCTAATCCACTTGAATGCTGCAAAAACTAACACATCAACTCGAATTTAAATAATAGCGACCAAAGATTAAGCAAGTAAAATATGTTAAAAGTCCTTCGTCGCCCGTGTAAATGTTTTATTCTCTAATAAGAAAGATGTAAACTTACTTTTAATGTGCAGTCCAAGTGCTAACACAGATGCGTAGAACATTATATCACCAAAATGGAGTTCTTTCTTCGATTCATTATGACCACAGACGGAAATGAAAATATATTCAAGCAAAAGAAAATTAAAATCAGGTATTAAATTTTGTCGAGCGTGATGAACATCGGTTATGGCCGATGAGCCATGTTTCTGCTAAGACTATCTTATCGAGGAAGGTTAATAACGAGTATGGAAGCCGAGTACATTCATCTGTATTATTCTCAACGACGTGAACGATATCTTTCAAAACATCACCAATGTAATAGCTAAATTATTTATACTTGCACTCTTCAGTAGCTAACTGAAGGGTTTCGGATCAAACGTGACGTGTAGTGCACCTGTGCAACGATAAAACTTGTTGGCGTGACATTACAATGAAAGCGTGACAAAATACTCAAGCGAATGCAAAAGAGTTTGATTAAAAAAAACCTTCTTCTGGTCCAATATCAGTTTGTAAAGTTTATTATGTCAATTAAAGGGAATTTTGAGGTTCCGACGAAGTTTGGAACCAAATATCAGTCAATATATAATCACTTTTAAAATAATATATATATTTTTTTTTTTTAGTTTCTTCCTTGCCACAAGCGTTTATTGAGTGAGTACTACGCTACACATTCCACACGCACTCCCACTACATATACTGTATTTACAATAACGACACTACACTCACATGTAAAATTTATAGGTTAGGGATAAAGAGGGGAAAATCCCGGAAAAAACTATAGCAACGGAGAGAACAACACATAACTGAAAAACCTCAATTACATTTTCCACCAACGCCACCCCTGCCGCCCACGTGTGAGGTTATTCCACACTTTATGTGTTTTTTATTATTATTTTTTACTCTTCCCTGCTGGCAGTATCCTTATCTTTCTTTTGTTCTTCTTTGAATCGATTTAGATTTAAAAACAGACAACAGATCAGATCGAAAAGATCAGAGCTTTTAAAAAAGGCTTCGTCAACGTAGCGATTTTCGGAGAAAAACCTCACAGGGCCGTCAGCGATGGAGAATGGTTTCCAATAAATTGTAGCTCCGTCAAACGTAATCTTTTGATTATTTCACAACATGTGGTGTTGTTAATCTCTGAATCTTTGATTCAAAGAATGTCAGGTTTCTCCCACCCAGAACTGGTTTCTTGAATCTTCTGCCACCACACTTTTCACGTACTGTATGATCTTAAATCAGTCAAAGAAAGCGATCAAAGAATGCCGTTGAATAATGTTTCTCACACGTTCAGCTCATTTAAACTAATCTTCTTCTAAATTTACCCCTCACAGCGCCTTCAAAAGAATCACAATTTGGAGGACAAAACAATAGGTTCCAATTCTCAGGAGTTTGAAATTCTTGTTTTGTACTCCAAATTGAGCTGCTTTGACGTCACGTGCAAGGAATCTATGGACTAGAGTTCATTTTCATTCTTAGTTTAGTTCTTCTTTTAATTGATTTAAATCTCCAGCCAGACAACAGATCAGAACGAAGAGATCAGAGCTAAAAAAGGCTCCGTCAACATAGCGATTTTCGGAGAAAAATCAGCGATGGAGAATGGTTTACACTAAATTCTAGCTCCGTCAAACGTAATCTTTTGATTATTTCACAACATGTGGTGTTGTTAATCTCTGGATCTTTGATTCAAAAAATGTCAGGTTTCTCCCACCCAGAACTAGTTTCTTGAATCTTCTGCTACCACACTTTTCACGTACTGTATGATCTTAAATCAGTCAAAGAAAGCGATCAAAGAATGCCGTTGAATAATGTTTCTCACACGTTCAGCTCATTTAAACTAATCTTCTTCTAGATTTACCCCTCACAGCGCCTTCAAAAGAATCACAATTTGCAGAACAAAACAATAGGTTCCAATTCTCAGGAGTTTGAAATTCTCGTTTTGTACTCCAAATTGAGCTGCTTTGACGTCACGTGCAAGGGATCTATGGACTAGAGTTCAACTGTGTTCATTTTCATTCTTAGTTTAGTTCGCGCAATTTCCCCCAAAGCAATGTTAAATACTAAACTGTTTAATGTTGGTACTTGCTTACAAAAGAATAAAAAAACACACACAAAAAAAAAAAAAAACCAGAAGAGCAATATAGGCAGGTAAGCTTGAATGTTGTAAACATTTGAATAGTGTCCGTTTTATATGCCAGACTAAGTATTTCCAACCTGTTATCAGAGGCGGATCCAGGGTAGGGGTGCAGGGGGTGCACACTCCCCCCCCCCCCCCCCCTCGGAGAAACTTTGTCCCCCTAGTTGAAGATACCCATACAAATTAATGTTTTCTTTTTTTTGATTCTGAGGGTTGTACCCCTCCCTGGACTGACTTTGTACCCTGCACCCCTGAACAAAATCCTGGTTCTGTCCCTGTATTATAACCCAAAAGGTTCCATCCTTATCAATACAAAGGTGGGTCACATGCACAGATAACATAGCACGTTTTAATTTGCAAACAAGGTTTATTTGAATTCACACAAGTATATCAAAATATTCCATTCATTCAAGCATTAAACATGGTGATATATTGATATTATTACAAATTATTACAAGAAATAAAAATCCATTCGTTCTTGCTGTTAAATGTACAGGTGAACAACCAATCAACCAACCCTTAATGATGTGGTGTATCTACAACAGATAAATAATAATACACTTTAGATCAAATTGTATGTATTGCATTTAAACAGGGTGGCACAGGCATTACGCATGACACGTGATTCAATATAAGACCTTCTAATGGTGAGCTTTTACAGTAGATCCACACTGAAAAACCTTTCTTTTATTAATTTCTTAATTTTTCTATCACGATAGAGTGTTGTGATCAGGTGAGCGTAGTCTTGAGAAAGACTGTTGTTGGTATTGACCTTCCTCTTCAGAATAGAGTGACTGAAAGACAGTCAATGTCAGATCACAGTGGACCAGTTTCCATGTTTCATATTTAAAATACTAACTTTTTTGGGTACTAGTCCTTGGGCTAGTCACTGTGGATAATCACTAGTCCCAAGTTCTTTTTCCCACTAGTCCACAGCAAACCTTCCCTAGACTGAGACTAGTAGATGTATGTTAGTGTCGAGCCCTGATGTGTTCTACGTACAACTTCCCCAAACAATAATTCCTTTGTGAATGACAAAGCAACTCACCTGAGATAGCTTTCTTTTCACCTGCAGGAAGGAATGAAAATCAAATCAATATGAATACAGTATGCAAAGAAAGAATGACAGTGAACTGAATGTTATTACAGTGTGAGGCGCAAAAGTATGACCACTTTTAATGTATTCGCATACTTCTATGCACTGGCTTTTTGCTCCAAACGAGCTTTTACACGCCTTATTTGGTAAAACCAGACAGCTTTGCATCAATTGTGTCGGTTTAAAGTACAAAATCCCGTGCATAGAAGTATGCGAATACATTAAATGTGGTCATACTTTTGAGCTTCACGCTGTAAGAATGCCGACTATAAAGACATCACTATCAGAAACTTTGATTCACATCCACCAAAACCCTATCTTGTTGCGATGGCAAATTGTATGATTTTGCGCACATGATTGGGAAGCACTGTCATTCCCAGCTGCATGAAGCATTGATCATGCACATCTCAGGGAAGCTCGATGTGCATCATTTACTCAAGTAAGTTATCTCATGATATTGCACAGGTAGCATAGTGAAGAGAGTGCTCACCTAACTCGCCAATGCCACCCAGGTTCAATTCCCAGGTTTTGTGTCATATTTGATTATACAGTACAGTACTGTAGTTGCAGAGGGTCGTGGGTTCGATTCCCATCTGGGGCTCAGAATTTTTTTTTTCTGAGTATTTCACAGTATGGTATGATCATATACACATTTCACAGTAATTGCTTGTTGGTTCTCTCCTGTGCTTTGAGAGGTTTTCTCCAGATTCTCTGGGTTTTCTTCCCTCCGCAAAACCTTACAAACTCAATTCCAATTGGGAATCAGACATTTGCAAGAGGATGTGATTAACATGACCTAGAATGGATTTTTATTCAATGATTATGATCAATCCAAAAACTTACCAGCTTTCTGGATCTTGTATACACCATAATATACTATTCCAAATCCTGCTATAAGGAAACGTATTTCATACAGATGGGGTAGAGTACCCCTGAAATAATTCATCATTTTAGCTGCTAGAGGCTGCATTCTGCAAAGAAGGAGACAAGAATAAAACGACCTTATATGTTAGGTACAGTTGTACATGTCTGTCTGTCACCGGTAGCTAGCACTGTTTGTTTTGGGCATTTTTCGTGAGATATCAGTGATTTTTTACGATAGTATAAATAAAGGAACATTAAGCTAACAATTAAAGGACAAAAAGAAATGAAATAAAAGGGCCAAAGTGGAAAGAAATGCAAGTAAAATACCTGACTGGATTTCACAGACCACAAATACAAATCCAAGATGGCGGCGTGGAATATCTAGTGCGCATGTCATTACATTAGTACCAGCTGACCAACTACTTGTTCGTTCCCAGTCTCTCTCTGGATTCAAGATGGCGGACGAGAAGGATCAGAAATGTGTTCTCATCAAACAAGGTGCAGAAGCTAAAATATTCTCCGGGGAATTTTACAACAAGCCTGTTGTCATAAAGGAGAGGTTTAGTAAGTCTTACAGGCATCCTACGTTGGATGAGAAGCTTACATGTCGTCGTACGGCTCAAGAAGCACGGGCTTTGTTGAGATGTAGGAAAGCAGGAATTCTAACACCGTGTGTGTATTTTCTGGATTTAGAGAAGAATCGAATCATTATGGAAAGAATACAGGATTGTTACACTGTCAGGGATCGTGTAAATAGTCTTTTAGAGGAGAACTGTGATAGTGCAATGGCTAAGTTGAATGATATTGCTGATAATATAGGATCAACCTTAGCACTGATGCATAATGCTGATTGTATTCATGGCGATCTCACCACTTCAAACATGCTGCTGAAGAAAGAAAGCAAGGACACGGAGATAATCTTGATTGATTTTGGTCTTAGCTCTGTATCTGCACTTCCTGAGGACAAGGGAGTTGATTTGTACGTCCTTGAAAGAGCATTTCTCAGCACGCACCCAAACACTGAAGAAATCTTCAAGAACATTTTGACCAAGTACAAGAAACTAGCTAAGAAGGCAGATGATGTGATCAGGAAGTTGGATGAAATCAGGATGAGGGGAAGAAAGAGGACCATGGTGGGCTAGAAGTATCTTCTTCAGTTGCATGTTAGGTACATCACCGCAGCCATGTTGATAGTTTTTAACAAAAGATTTCTGGTTAGCACCCATTGTTAATACCACCAACATAGACTATAGCGCTAATATGCATTCTGGGACTGTTGCCTCAATCAAACAACTGTAAACAGAACAACAAACCATTATATTATGTCTTTTGGGGTTATTTGATGTAGTTAACAGTCACAGAATGCTTTGCTACTGCAAAAGAAATATATTAGTGTATGGCTGCCATGTCTTTGTCATTTGACTTTCTTGGGAATGCTTGAAACCATCTATGGATGTGACTCAAGAATCATATTCCAAAAGGACTGGAATGAATAAACATTATCCCCTCTGGTGATAAATAGAGTATTTTACTACAGTAACTATGATAAATGTACATCTACTTTACAGTTATTTGCAATTCCACAATAATAAACCAACATGGATATAGGGTTTTGGGTGTCAATCAAAGCGTTTCCATAACATCGTTAGAAGCACAATGCTTATGTCAGTGCAGTGCATATGAAATGTCTTGGAAATGTCTTGACATCCACTAATCCCTACCTTGTTGCAACGGCAATTCCATAAATGGTATTGAGAATGGCTTTAACATTTCCTGTTTTGTTATCTTGCTACACAGTATGTATTAGATTAGTGATCAAGCAATTTATTTGTTTTTAGAACAGTACACCTCTACAAACTACTAGTTTATGAATATATGAAAGTTTATGGAGGTAGATGAAAACTTTAAAATCTAAATCTATCAATAATGGTGTTGCAAAGCCTCTATACAAAATTATTGTTCTTTTGATTGTTTTTACAGTATGCTGTGTATATAGTCGAGGCGAAAATCCCCGAAAATAGTGGCAACGTAGCACCCCCATCACACAAAAGGTTTGACAACGGATTATGATGGACAGTTGACCCTAGAAAGCTGCCAGCCCTATTTTACTAACAAATTGTGGGGTACCAAAGATGCTAGGTCGTGATTTTTTTGGGGGGTGGGGTCCACTTGGAATGCTCAAATCTGACAATATAACGAGGACTAAGGGATTAGAAAAATTAATATCTTTTGAAATACTTAAGTTTATGATTTGAAAATTTAAGAGCTTGTGTAGTTTGACGAGTGTTAAATGATCAGATGAAATTGATGAATAATTAATGTAACCATGGCAACGGTTGCTAGTTAAAAGGATTTTTAGAGGTTTTAACGAAAGAATCGTACATTTCGAGTTTTTGGGGAGACAAAAATGAGTTTCAAACTCTCTAAAGCAAAGTATAAATATTCATGCTAAGAAAACATGCAAGAAAAAGACTTACATATGAAATTATGCAGAAAAAAGTTTACTTTAGCAATTGATTGCAAGTACAACAAACCTAAATTACTTATTGAATGAATACTAAATTACTAAACATTACCTTAATTACTTGCCCAAATCTTATATATTTGGTGTTTAAGTCAGTTTCTCCGACTCCACATTTAATGGGAACTTTGTAAAACCATATTGTTTTAAATAATGAAAGTTCGATTGTTGAAACTTGAGGAAGTGATGTTACTGTTAAGTAGTCTTGGTAACCATGGTAACGACTGATTTTTAGCAACGTCTTCAAAGTGTTCAAAATTCAAAATTCAAAATTCAAAATTCTTCAAAATTGGAGGACATTTAGATTGGACTACGAGTACGAATTTGAGTACGATGACGAGATTTTGTCTTGAAATATATTTCACTATATGCTTGCTGTCGCCCTCATCTTGGTACAACACATTTCTAAAACAACAGTTAAACCAATGTAAGGACAACTATCATTCTGTAGTAGCATAGTTTAAAAGGAATAATGTTTTAGTCAATCTCGTACTCGTAGTCAAATCTAAAGCTACCTAATATCAGCTGGAAGGAATCAGATCTCGCTGGACAACTCTTCTTCACTACTGTCCTGGCTGTCGTAGCCATCACTCCCGTCGTCATCACTGTCGTCATTACCCTTATCGTCATCACTGTTGCCATCGTCACTGTCGCCGTCGTCACAACTATCGTCATCACTATTGTCTTCATCACTTTCATTGTCATCATTACTGACTTGTGAGGTGTGTGGATTCTGGCAGCTCTCATCGCCCATACATCCACATGCTTCAGTGCATGCCATCTCGTTATTGTAACAAACGCAGAGACGATTGGACTTGCATGACGACTTATCGCATCTGCAGACAGTTAGCTCCACGAGTCCCTCTGGTGCAGGATCTTTGGACATCAAGACTGGTTGGATCATGCCGTCGGATATTTTCCATCCGTTCTCAATGGGCGAGGGAAGCTCTTGCATTGATTGAAGACATCGCTTCCATACCATTGTTTGGTAGTTTGCTCACTGAATGTGATGCTGTATGCTGTTGGAAGTCGGTGGAAGTCCTTCGTTACGTTGTTTCTTCTGGCAGAACATCCAATATCTACCGAACATTCATTTAAAAAGTAAGCAGTTTAGTATATGTATTTTTCAGTCAATAATTAAAAGACAAGTAACTCACCTAACATCATTAGCAGTTATTCCAGCCCGCGGTGCAGTGGAATAGATGGAGCAAAGGTATTGCTCTGCAGCAGCTGATAGATCTGGTGACAATGGTGTACCTTCTCCAAAGTTTGTTAATGCTGCAAACTTGTCCTGGTGATCTGTCAGTACTTTCCAAGCTTTTTTCTTGCCGATGAAGTAGGGTCCACTTGTAGTATCACACCCTGTTAGCGCATGGAATGTAGGCAGTAGGCTGCATAGAAGAGAACCAAGTTTCTGTTTCAGCGTATGGATAGGAATGAATCGTAGCTTGT
Source organism: Anthopleura xanthogrammica (assembly GCA_964019055.1). Classification (NCBI taxonomy): domain Eukaryota; kingdom Metazoa; phylum Cnidaria; class Anthozoa; order Actiniaria; family Actiniidae; genus Anthopleura; species Anthopleura xanthogrammica. Next base: position 27,222,597 of record OZ025207.1, read on the forward strand.
CTTTAACACCTGTTCTCATCCACATTTCGTCGCAAGATAGTGAAGAAAACACATAAGTTGCGAGAACTAATACGTCTGTATCAGGGGAATGCACCACTATTCTTCTGTGTTGGAGGGAGCAGTCTTCCGCATGCAACATCATCCTAGTATCAGCCTCCTCTTGGTCAGATACCAGCTGATGAAGAGATCTTGCTGTGCCACTTTCGACAATCAGGACATCTTGTGGGTTCGCAAAACATCCAGCGAAGACTAGTTGATGACCAAACATCAGCGATTTCTTCCCCATTTTCGTCCATGTTTCACTAAGAAAATGTTGAAGGTTCATCTTGTTGACTGGGTTTGCAATGTAGGCGTTCCAGTTCTTAGGAACAGGTGTACTTGGACCAGTGATTTTGATTTCATATCCAGATGCAGAACCTCTTCTTATGCGTTCACTTTCTTTTATGGAGTCTGTCTTGTCGTATCTGTCAAAAACAACATCAACGCGACTGCAGTTATCAATTCCAAGATTTCCCGTGATTTTCTTGAAGTAGCGATCGGCCATCTCTCCAAACGTTCGTGCTCCAGCTGTCTTTGTCATTTGTACCAAAGCCATCCCATCAATGATTTTGGCTGTTATTGGCTCTTCGTCATCGTGTGGCAGTCTCGGCAAGACATCAACGAACCCTTCAAGCACAGATAGTAGGACACTTTTGTTGCTCTTCCTCAGTGTACCGTCTGGGTGAGCTAATGCACAAGGAACCGAAGAAAGCTCATACTTTAGTACTTCACGTAAATCAATGTTCCTTGTGTTAGAGGCGACCAAAAGACGAGCAAACAGGCTTCGATCTGCATTTATCGTTATTATCTTCTCGTCTGACGCCCTTGCTTGCACCTTCTTAGTCAAACTTGCAAAAGTCTGGATCTTTATTTTGGGCAGCGTATCCCAAAATCCCACAGTATTTGTGTTGAGCCTCTTGCTAACGAAGGAATTCATCTCTGTCGCTCCAATCTTCTCTGCACTGAGGAGTCTGGAAGCCATATCTGTTGGCATTACGACACCAGTTGCCAAGTTCGATAATGGAAGTGTGGTGTCATGTCCTTCGAATGGGTTAACCATGACAGACTCTAGCGTTGATACCAGCTTCTTCACATCATCTTCATCTCTTTTCATCCGAAGTGAACCTCTTTCTTTATGTACCGACATCGTTCCATCAGTTCGAACTCCACACATCTCCTTGGTTGTAGTTGTTACGGCTGCTCGTTCATGGGCAGTCAAAAACCATTTTTCTAGGGCACCCTCCTTCTGCGATATCCCGACGATCCCCCCTTTAGTCTTTGAATCACGGTTTACGCTCTGCTCCAAAGCCATATCCGTCCAAATCTGACTAAATGGTTGCTGCGATCTGCTGACTGCGTGATTACCCTCGAGGAACTCTCTATGAACCTCTGGAGCAGTCTTTCCCAGTTGAAGCATATCTGCCAGATATACTGGAAACCATCTTGAATAGTTGGTTCGGTCCATCGAGAAAAAGTGTGGTAACATCTCAGCTGTAGACTGTAGGTGAAGTTCCCAGTTTGCTTCCCGTTCAGCTTTAATGAATCGCAAGAGTACGAAAACCATGTTGATATAGCTGTCCCAGAACTTGAACATCTGAGATCGGGACTCTACCTTAAATCGTTGAAATAGATGGTAGAGGTCATCAACAGATTTGCAAAGATCATCGAACGCATCTTTTGCTTGTACTGCATCAGTGGCTACTTTGTTTTTGTACTGGGTCATGTTCATTTGGACCTGATCCACGTTTATTGTTTCAAGTTGCTGCTCATCCTTTTTCTTCTCTAACCACCGACAAAATGCTCGCCACTGCAGTCTCAATAGTGCCTCCATGATCAGCTTATGAGCACGGACACCACGGTTATACGACTTTCCTTTAAGGAGGGCTAACGTTGAAGAAGTGCCATACAACCCAGATTCAACTAGTAAATCTTCTATTCCGCTTTCTTCGAATTTTTTGCCTATCACAGACAAGAAATTCAGAGCTATATGGAAACCGCCCATACGGATCGTCAGGTTTTGAAATTCATCAGGACGACGCCATTGAATTTCTTTGGCCTTGGTATATATGGCTAAATCAAATGTGACTACACTGTTCGTTTGGCCGAGGCTTACACTCATATCTTGTACGGCTTTCATAACAGTATAAATAGTGCTGTACTCGGTGGCGGGTCCTGGAATCATGGGACAGTAGCCAATATTGGTGCACGGTGCAGTTACAGCTACAGAGGTAATAGCGTTGAACGCGCTCCAACTAGGTGTGGTTTGCTTATCTTCGGTGATGTCATCGCTGGTTGACAGAAGTGCACTGTTTTTGTTTAGTCTGAGGAGGAACCAAGCGAAGTCTCTGTTATCAATATTGGGTGCATCTTTGGAAAAATTACCAGATTCTTTTAACTTTCCTCGGTAAGATGTAACAGCGGGCCTTCGGCTACGCACTCCAAAATCATGAATAGCTTGAGAAGAAAGGGGTGCCTCCAGACATCTTCTTTTTGAGGAGTGATCAGCTTTGGACTGCAAGGGTAGCTTTGGGCCAAATGCTTTTCTTTGATAGCCAACTATTGTCGTGGCATGCGTAGTGCGCTTACCATCCAACGTCTCCTCATTCAAATCATTGTTGTCTGCCGCAAACTGCAAAAAGACACCAGGAGATAGGTTTGACGGAACGATGACACCAAGCTGTTCTGACCTTGCACTGATTTCTCTAGCAAGACCTGTGTTGATAATTTCTACGTCGTTGTAGGAGCAACAATGCCCCATTTTGTTAAGCAGTGTAATAAGCTGCTTCGAGCCTGTTAGGTGATGTATAGTGATGCCAAGTCCAACATGTTTAGGGGTTTTGAGTCGCGTGCGCGTAGATGTGTGTACCATGTCTTGACCTAGCATCAAAATTCTCCTTTCATCTTCTTGGCTTTTGCATGTTGCGGCGGGTTTATCAGACTCGTGATATTCTTGTTGCGACACAAACCACTGAAGAAAATGGTACAAACTATCAGGAACCACACTCCTGCCCCTTTCTAACGTAATATCATCAACTGAAAGTGGTCGTATGCAAATGCCTTTACTTTTCTTTATATCTTCTTTTAAAATCTGAGCCGCTTCAAATAGAACCTTCAGCTTCTCAGCTTCCGCATCATCTTTTTCCTCTGGGGAGTAGCTACAACTAAGGTAATCATCAGCCTTTGCGGTACTAACTGCAGCGTTGATGAGACTCTTTACGGAAATGCTGCTGGAGTAAATAAGTTCTGGTTTCGATGGGTCTGGCGGCTTGTGGAACACAATTGAATTACCAAAGTAATTGCTCAATCGTTTTTTCAGTTTTTCGCTTCTATAAGCTGGAGATGGCACACCGTTTAAAGAAAGTTTTTCTTTATACCGCTCAAGTAAGAAAGTCATTTCAAACGCCTTGCCAGCTGTGATTTCGTTATCTATTTCTGTTAAGAGCTCCTTGAATGACTTTTCGTATATGCATTCTTCCTTCTCGTCTTCGTCTTTGAATGTTTGACGCTTCAGGTTTGATTTGCTCACATAACTTGCTCTGCAGGCGCTGTGATATTTTGCCTCCACGGCGATGAGATCCAGCTCTCTGATATTCGTAATAAAATCCAAATCAGCTCTTGCTTCGGCGGCCGCAACTATAGATTTGCAAGCATCAAAGCTTGACACGTTAATTAGTGTCTTAACACCTTTATGCTTGATTTTTTGGCAAAACATACACAAAGACCAGTTGATCTTTGTAGCCTTGGATCGAGAGGTGCGGCTTTCACATCCTTGATCTGTCTTTGTTCGTTTACTAGGCAAAGGCCCTGGCACGTCTCCACATTGGTCATCGTTACGAGCCACGCCTATAGGCAAAATAATTGATTACGTGGTTTTAAATGAAATCTACTCAATTTTGGGTCACTAAATAAATGCATCAACAAAGCAAAACATTAATGCCGAAAAATTGTCAAACTTTTATACTTATTTAATCTCTGTGCTTGGTTTATCCGGTGATAAATAGGATACCAGACAATATATTGTATCAACAGCATTTTACAAATCACCATTTGTATTATACACTGCACAACGTGTATCAGAAATATTTTTTTCACTATTGAAAGCAATAACAAACTAAGTTTATTGAGTTTGTTTGTCATTTATTAAGTTAGTTATTCAAAAGGTGCCGGGCTCCTTATGAAATGAAGTCGAAAAAGCTTAATGTTTACAATTTATTTCAGCTATATCACACATGTAAATCTGAATTAAAGAAATACTTCAGAAAATTAAAAGAAAGCTTAATAAGAAGTCAACTTCTGGCTTAAGACGGTGATGAATTCCTAATCGAAGAATCATCATGTTGTACTTACAGACCATATATATCCACAAAACGCATGTTTTATTTAAGTTAATCAAATAAAAGGGTTAAATTAAAACAAAAGCTACCAATAAAAAGGAAAATAAGTTAATTTTCTCTTATTTTCATACATTTTTATTCCAAAAGTAAGAGAGTACTAAAAACTTACCTTTTGGCATCTTCAAGATGGCGGACGACAATGTTAAGAGCGTAATGCATCCTGGGATTTACATTTCGTGACGTCAGAATAAATTACTTCCGGATTTTAATAAAAAAATTTATTGTTGTTTTTAGACATTAAAAATAAATAAACCTTTTTCAATTGTACCTATGCCATATTTTTTCATAAAATAATCAATTTTTTTTATTCTGTGTCGTACTTTAATTCACTTAGGAAGCTTGTTCTTTTTCTCAGGCTTTCCGTTGCCATGGTAACCCAAATAATTCAAGAAAAAATCACTCAAAAGTGTTTAGCTCATTGTGTCACATGAGCTGTTCAATTTTCAAACAATTCGAAAAGGTAGTAAAGAAGATAACTATTTTTTTTTGTTTTGGCTTCAATCAAGGGCATGTTCGGTTATGCTAATTCAAACTATCCCCCACCCCCCTTAAAATCATAGCATAGCGGCTCTAAGACCCCATAATTCGCTATCATAACTGCTTTTACGATAAAGTATAGGTATTTTGCTATCAAAATCCGTTGTCAAACCTTTTGTGTAGTGGGGGTGCTACGTAGCGCCTATTTTGAGCCCTTTTTCAGATTCTCGCCTCGACTAATAGAGGTTTTGCACCATCACGCGATGACAGCCATGACAGGAGGCAGGAACAATTGAATCTGGTCTAATCTGGTATACAAGAGAAAGAATTCAGTTTCCCAGGGGAAAAGACTACTGTTGGTCTCCTGTCATGACTACCATCACTTGATGGTGCAAAGCTATACTGACGTACCTTGGAGTTAACACAATAAAACATGTAAAAAGTACACTAAGCTGACACAAAATAGTGCTAATAATTTAGTATTCTTGGTGGCAGAATATACATAATCACTGCAGCTTCATAACCAATTTATTCTAGAATAGATTTATGTAATACTTACTAATTAGCACTGTTTCTAACAGGTTTATCTTATGGTCTCTGAAAAATGTCATAGGATCAGCTACTGCTGTGTGACATTTCTCCTTAGGGACCAATGTAATTCTCACCAATATGAATTACTACAATTATGACTATCAATATCATTCATTTACAAGGATTTCGATTATTCAGTGTTACTATTATTCTTAATAAAACATTTTCTAAGATCAAAGATAGTTGATTATGTGTTGATTACATCTACAGGGAGTAAGCAAACATGATGTCGATTGTGGCTGTGCTAGAGTCGACTGGTCATACCACCACTTATCACGATGGTTTCTCCTGTTATAAAAGATGCTTGATCAGAACACAGGAAGGAAACTGTTCCTCCTACTTCCTCTGACTTTCCCAACCTACAAATAATAACAAAAATGCACTGTTATCGTCAAAAAATTTACAGAGCTTTTCATATTTCTGTGATCAATCAATATCGACTGACAAAGTCATTTCCATGTGAAAATAGCTGTGTAGTCATTGGAATTTCCTAATCCCTTGATCAGAATAAACTCAGCCCTTTTTGGTTTGACTGACAGAAGCCAAAATGCCAGACAACTGGAGTCAGTTAGGACTCAAGAATATGGAAAGAGCTGTAATATACAAGATAAAAGTAACTTATAGAGTGCTCACACTTAATCTTTGAAACAATATTCACTTTATTTAATTGCATCTACAGTCAAACTAAGAAAACTGTGAACACCTAAAACATGTCTGGAATGTTTATGTGTTTGATCACAGCGCGGTTACGCAAAGTTTTTTCCCATTTAAAAGTTTCAAACTTCATATTTTAGTTTTATTCTCATGAAATTAGAGATTTCTATTCGAGACAGACTGATACATGAGAGAAGGATTCAATACAAACTCTTTTCATGGTGGTGGGAAACATCATTTTTAAAAGCAACGGTCTAAATAAACATTCCAGACATATTTTAGGTGTTCATGGTTTTCTTAGTTTGACTGTAATAGTACAAAATAGTGCAATGTCAGTTGTTTTCCACCATTTCATCAGTGTTACTTAGTTACTATTTACTGCAGCAGTTCTCAATATCTGTGAACTCAGTGTTGCGAGTGGCCCATTGGAAATTGGTTGGCCGCCAGTCAAAAATATAAAAGATGCCAACTGATTGGTTTTGAGTGAAAGTAGTGAAAAAGCAATTTCACAAAAAGCCATTGAAATGTCTGGGCTTGTAGAATTTTGAGAAATGCACTTGCTGGATAACTGGATAACTTTGTACTCTATGATGCTCCATACCTTTTTAGAGGGATTTGTTTGGTTACTTCTTCATGTATTGCTTCGTTTTTCCAGAGCTGTAAAAAATTGTCAGGGTTGATTAGTTAAAGAAAAAAAATTATTTCTTAGCCTTTTTCAAGGCTAAGGGCACAGTTCCTTATCTGGACCACTTATTATTTCCACTTCTTTTTATAATTTGTTTTGTGGTTTAGCAATACAGCATCCAAGGATACTGGATTGTAGTCAGAGATAGAAAATACTGCCTGCTCCAACAGCCAATCAGAATGCATCATTTCTTAGGATAGTACCAGACTGGAAATGATAAAACATATTAAATTAAATACTTACTGCTGCACTAAACCTTGTCTTAATGATGCCAGGGGCAACACAATTCACTCTGATCCCAGCATCAGCACATTCTATAGCAAGGACTTTAGTCAGGCCAAATAATGCTGTCTTACTCACACAATATGCACCTAGACCCTGGAGAAACAAGCATTAAACATAAGTTATCAAAATTAAAAAAAAAAACATAACAGTCTTGCATGTGCATAGATAGCTGTTACTACCATTTCTGTTCAAGTTTTCAGCAGTAAAGAATTTGCGTGTTTGTAACGAGATGTTTTGTCGGCTGAAATTTAGACTTTGACCAATTATAGTAAACCATTTTGTTAACTGCAAACTGTTACACTATTATGAAAACATAAATAAACAAAACAAAATAAGCAGCTACAACTGTTTCCGCTTACTTCCAGGTCTTTCTTCTGATCATCACCCCCCTCCCCATGAAAAAAAGTATAAGCTAATAATTTATTAAGGTAAAAAACCCAAGAAATTACAGTTTGCAAGAAGTTTGGATTGGGTCAATAAATATACCAAAAAAATATATACCTGTAGAGGTTGGTATCCTCCTATTGATGAAACAAATACGATTGAACCCCCTCTAAGAAATAATCAAAGCACAAGTGTCAATACATTTAGCGTTTTTAAAAGCTCATTGGAGACACAGTAGTCCCTTTCACATGCCTGCACCATGCCGTGCATTTGCATCCAAGAGAGATGAATGGTGAGCTTGCAATGATAGAGACATGTGAATAGTTGTCCAGGATGTTAAAAAAAGGTCTCTATCATTGCAAGCTCAAGTTTATTTCACTTCGATGCAAAGGCCCGCCTACCATTCAAGATGGTGCAGCAAACTGTGAAGGGGTCTATTAATTTATTTCATTAAGACGTAAGATAATTTTATCCCATACCCTCTTCTCTTCATGTGTGGTTCCATCTCTTTGGCCAGAAGAAAAGCAGATTTAACATTGACTTCAAAAATCTGAAAGATTAAAAATAGTTTCAAATGATGATGAGTGAATAATTCAAAGGACAGTTATATTGATTGTTATACAAATGAGAAATGCATTAAGTTAGAAGAAAGCTCTCTACCTTATCCCAAGCCTCCGCAGACGTCTGTAATCAAATTAGAAAAAAAAATTAGTTTAATGTCACTAAATAACTGTAGCTGTAATTACTAGTTGGGACTGCTTGATGTGTTGAAACACTATAATACTATCATGTAAAAAAGTGTGTAACTATATATTATATATATACTGTCATGTGGGGTGTTCTTTTTGGGTGGTTCTTTTTTGGAGTAAAAGATAAGTGCTACAAATCCTTGTCTTAAATTAACAGAAAGACAATGAATGACAAACAGTTGGACAGACAGACACAGGGACCATACAGTTGGACAGACAGACACAGAGACCATACAGCTGGACAGACAGACACAGAGACCATACAGCTGGACAGACAGACACAGAGACCATACAGTTGGACAGACAGACACAGAGACCATACAGATGGACAGACAGACACAGAGACCATACAGTTGGACAGACAGACACAGAGACCATACAGTTGGACAGACAGACACAGAGACCATACAGCTGGACAGACAGACACAGAGACCATACAGATGGACAGACAGACACAGAGACCATACAGTTGGACAGACAGACACAGAGACCATACAGTTGGACAGACAGACACAGAGACCATACAGATGGACAGACAGGCACAGAGACCATACAGTTGGACAGACAGACACAGAGACCATACAGTTGGACAGACAGACACAGAGACCATACAGTTGGACAGACAGACACAGAGACCATACAGATGGACAGACAGACACAGAGACCATACAGATGGACAGACAGACACAGAGACCATACAGATGGACAGACAGACACAGAGACCATACAGATGGACAGACATGTCAAATATTGGGCTCCCTTTGGTTAGTATTTGGGTATGCGCATGCCCAGAACAGTTCGGGTTGTAAAGCACATGGTTTGACTTGTTAGTTCATACAACCTCTTCATGTAATAGTTTATTACTTCATAATAAACAGTTTACAAGACAGACAAACAGATAGATGGACAGACAGCAAACAGACAGGTGGACAGACAGACACAGATCAGACAGGAAGACAAACAGATAGATACTGTAGACCGACAGACACAGAGACCAGACAGACAGACATACTGTTTATCACCTAGAATTTTTGGTTTAATTTACCTGTAAAATAGAACCAAACACAGGGTTTGCTGCGGCATTGGAGACTAAAATATCAATTCCTCCAAAATGGCTCAGTGTCTACAAATAAGAAATGATATAATGTTATCAAAGTACTTACTATTTCTATTTATAATTAACTACCTAAAATAAACTTGTCATTGACCTTGCTGAGTGCATGGGGTGGAGGATGACACCATGTAGGCTTAACATTGAATACATCTAAAACTAAAGCTATGCTGTTTGGAAGTAGGAGGAAAACAAACAAAATATCAAGCATATCCATCGAAGTACACTCGAAGAAGGTTGAAAGAGTGGATGAGTTCAAGTATCTTGGTGTGGTGTTTTCAGGTAATATGTCTTGGTCAGCCCACATTGAATATCAGTTGACCAAAATCAACAAACCCCTTGGTCTACTGAAGCGAATCAAATATCTCCTACCAAAGTTTGCTAGACTGTTGTTCTTCAACAGCTTAGTTTTACCACTCTTTGATTATGGGGACATTGTGTGGGGAGATAAAGACAACATCACGCTGATGCAATCACTTCGAATCCTGCACAACAAAGCTGCCAAGATCATACTGGATCGACCTCTCCAGTCCTCGGCATCTGACGCATGAAGGGAACTCCATTGGAAAGAGCTTACTCAACGTAGACGCTATCACCGATGTTTGCATATTTTCAAATGTAAGAACAATCTCCTATCCTCGAATCTCAAATTCAACAAAATGAATGAGCATGGACATAACACTAGGCGCGGAAATGAATTTCGCCTGCCAATCATTAAAACAAATTGGGGGAGGCAAAGGCTATCCTATCAAGCCATAAAAGAATGGAACAACCTTAGTGTCGATCTTAAACAATGCTCAAAAATTTCTCAATTTAAGTCTATCTTTTCTGAATGAACTCTTTGAAGTATGTTATTTGAATTTTACGTTTTTTGCATAATTGTAATTTTTCTCATAATATTTTTGTATCGATAATTTGCCATCTACTTTTTAACTCCATTATATGACGCATAAAAATTAATTTTACAGGACCTTCTTGAAAATTACTAAAGTGAAGGAGCATCCTGTTAAAATATCATTATAAATAAATAAATAAATAAATAAATAAATATGGAAAGGAAACCATGGGATGCAAGGAACAGTACTTTGTGCTGTAGTGATTACCTGTCATTAAATGTATTAATTTTATCATGGCTTTATTACTCTTGACACTACTTGCATTACATTGTACACTTGATTATGCCTGATTTCCTCATGACCTGAGGTGGAAAACGCTTTGTATATGAGGGAAACCAGGAATTGAAGAAGCAATGCATCATGTAGTTACAGTATGTACATACTGTAGGGTCCTTCCTTGGGGTAGACAATAATATAGTTTAATAATTACCCTTTGTACAAGATTCTTTCTGTGTTCAGATTTCGCAACATGGCACATAATACCAAGAACATCTATTCCTTCCTTTTCTAAGGTGGCAGTTGCTTTTATGACATTGTCTTGCTTACGGCTACTAACAACAACCTTTGCTCCATCTCTTCCCAACTGTTGTGCGATGGAAAGACCAATCCTAAGAACATATAACATATCGAGCTCATACAGCCATTCTCATTAATGTTTTCTAGATAAATAGACATTTTGACTATTCCAAATATTGTGTGTGATATTAAGTATTCATCATTCCTTCAACTTAATTGGCTCAGGAGCTGTGAATTCCACGAGCACGAACCATATTTAGTGTGAGAAACGAATATTTAATGAGACAAGTGAAATTTGGAATAGTCGAAATGTCTATTTATCTGGACAACGTTGATGGGAATGGCTGCATATATATTATATGATATGCAAAGTTCAAAGTTCACTTGAAACTTAAATTAATTACAGGAAAGAAATTTTGGGGCTGTGCAACTCGCTGTCTGTTTACTAAAGGGTTTTCATTAAATAGATCAAGGTATCACTGTAGTTAAATTAACCTATTCATCATTTTCCTTACATTGGTCCACTGGTCACAGACAAAGCATTCAATCGAGGCTCCAAGGTTAGTTTCAAAGGATTATTCAAATTTGAACCCTGCAGCCTCGAATGAATGCTTTGTGTGTGACCATAGTTAATAGATCGACTATGGTTTGACCAGTAAACCAATGTATGGAAAGTGGTGAATTTATTTGAAAATAATTCTAATGCTCAGAACCAATCAGTACAGTATTAGCGCTATGTAAATGATGTTTATTATTATTATTTTTTTATTATCTTGTATTTAAAATGATTATTCAATCTAGCTAGAGCTTTTAAAAGCACAATTTTAAGATTACTGCAAACCAAAAATCATATGAAAATCAATAACCTATTTTAAAATTTTGTTCAATATGAGAATAGTGGATGGTGGATTTTTGTATCTTACCCTTCAGTAGATGCAGTAACAACTGCTACTTTACCATCTAGACGTCTACCTAATGTTGATGTGCTACACATTCTAAGGAGAGGAGAGGTTTTACGATATAATGGTCTCAACATTTTCTGAAACTTGATCCAAAAAAAACTTACTCTTGGAGAAATAGAACAGGCGTTCCTAGTACTTGGCCGAAGAAAACTGGTATACCCAGTACACTTCACAATGAATAACGATTCAAAGAAATTCAAGCACTAAAATGAAAAAAATAATTAATCAAAGATTACATAACTTTTAGTTTTGAACTTTTTCCAAAACGGTATTTACAAGAAATCGTTCAAATGCGATTTTGATCGTATTCTATTACACTTGCGGGATACCTGTGCTGTTTTTTTTATGCCATGGGCTTCCTGTGGTGTGATCACAAAAGAAGGTTTTTCACTATTGTAATGTGGTGTTCAAAATGGGCAAAATTAACCTTACCTCAATAGCTTTAGTTTTATTTGGTTTATATGTACTGAATTCCCTGTATGTTTTATATCATTTCTTCTACATTCCTGCCTGTACTGGAGGGTCAAAAGCATGTCTTCATCCTCATCAGTCCATCGATGGGCAACTCGAGGTGAGATATACAATGTATCTCGTTATTTCATTATTGCAATTTCCTTCTTCTACAGGGTTGAAGTTAAGACTCTCTAAGTTTTTTTCTTTTTGTTATTTTGCTATTTTAATATCCAGGTCATAACTTCATTAAAATCCATCGTTTTGAATAGCTTGAATCAAAAATTGAAAAGGTAGAAAAAAATCACACTGCACTTGGATCCACGTACTGTGTGTGGTGTGGTCTCGCCTTCGTATTTTTTTCCTTGGTGTTTTTCTTTCATTCTATTCCACTGTAATTGTGGTCCACTACTACACACACAGAAAGCTGGATGCAAGTGTAGTACCATAACTCGAAAATCATCTAATATACAGTGAGAAAACCAGGAATTTCCAGAAAGAGGATGAAAACATATAGCGATAGAGTCTAAACACTCGGCTACCTGTGTTATTTGTTGCCAACAGGGGAGGGGTCAGAGGGGACTAGGACAGTCTGAACTACTCGTGTTTAAGAATTACAGCTTTTTCAGTGCTCCGTTTAATAATACAGCACACTTCCTGTGCTTTCCACTTTCTAAGTGCTGTATCACTGAATAGTGCACTGAAAAAGCCAGGGGGGGGGGGGTACTCCCATATAACAAAGGGTCGGGATGATCGTCATATCTTTCAGGGGTTAAAATAATATTGTAAATAACTTTCTCATTTAAGGGTGAAAAAGAAAGAGCTGTTGGTTTTTAGCATGTGAGGCATCTTTTACGGGATTGGTGGTCGAAAAAATATAGCTGGATATCAGTTATCAGTTATCATGCAATAAACTAAATATTTTTTTGGTTTAATTGACTTATCTTGTGTTTCTATTGATCTAAATTAAGATTAAACCAGGACTATGCCTAAACCCTCTTTTAGGGGGTTCAGCTTCAACATGCTCTGTTCACTAATACAGCACAGTTCTCAACCAATAGGAGCACTCATGCTATCAAATCTATATACTGAATACAATGTTATTTTTTTACATTTCAGGTGGCACTTTACACATCTACTAAGCAAAATGCCAAGAATAGTAACAGTATGGAACTTGTTTGGAAGAATGATAACTTTAGTGTTTTTGAACCCTTTTCTTTGTAAGTAAATTTTTGAATATATGATTTGTTTTTTTTTTCAATTGATGTAGTCTTAGTTTTGGTGTTTTCATGCATAAAAAATTAGAAAAGCTTGAGATTTGTAAAACTTATATGGTAGCTGTGTTTGATAAATAATATTTGCATCTTTTTATTGAGAAAAAATATATGCTGGCTTCCTGTGGTTTCCAGTACCACAGGAATCCCCAAAAAGTGTTTGCAAAATCGTATGGGAATATTTTATGGGGTTTGATTTTTAGAAATGAATTTGAGGGGGATACTAAGCTGTCTTCAAACTGAGTGTCTGCATGTTACTGGTTATAGTGGTTGACCCTCAGGGGAGTTCTGAATTATCTGTTCACTTGAGTCTTGAGTGTGCAATGTCCTTCATTCTTCTTCTTGCAACAGATCTATCAATGTTAGCATTCCAAGAAAAACTAGGAAAAATGGTACACTATTTGGATATCTGTTTGTGTATCCTCGTGGGAAGACACCATTTGATAACTTCTTTACATCACAAGCGGTTGAGGAACTAACAATTTATGCTGTGCCCAAAGACGAGTCTGTCAATCTTCTTTCCAGTGCCAACAATGAAAAGGTGAAATAACTACCTTCACTTCTTAATACTATAATTATGATTCATAAAATAACTGTTAAGATTCTTGTGTTCTGATTGGCCATGGCTGAGAGCATGCATGTGCATTATGAAAGCACACAGCACACACGAGCGCTTTCTATATCATCATTGGTGTCAAAAATAACAGCTACTCTAGTCTGTGTTTTCATAAAAGAAAAAAGAAAAGATATGATTTCTCTGTTGTAGGCAGTTATAAATCACTTACCAGTAGGTATTGGTAGAACACTCGAGAAGTGTTGAGAAGCACTCCGCTACACGTCATGTTTCTCCTAATACTACTGCCAATACCTGCATGCTTATAACTGCACACAGCACATACACATGTTTCCTATAGTTTATTCATTAATTTTATGTCTGTGACCTCATCATGCAACTTGTTATTATCAGTTTTGGGTTTTAGTTGATGAAGAAATAGAAAACCTGGATATGTGTTGTGACGTGTGCTATCTGAAAGCATGCTGTGGTTGGCATAATATCTCCAAGTGTGTACTGCACACAGCACAGCAAACAATATTTTATTTCTTTTATAAAATACAAATTCCTAATAATGCATTTTTTGGATGGGAATGGCACAACAGAAAGTTTGTGCATGTGCTTGCAGGGATGGCGGAAGCGGGGGGGTGGGGGGCGCTGGCCCCCAACTTATTTTTTTGGGGGAGCCAGGCCCCCCCTCAAAATTGTGGTTTGGATAAATCATAAACTATAAATCTTGACAGTATGCTATCATGAAGCATGTGCTCTCTACCAATGTAATCAGGATATCTGGCAAACATGAATAATAATAAACTTATCTTTTGTTTTTTGAAAATCCTTTTCAGAAAACACCATCACATGCAGACTTACCTGTATCTCACTGGAAAAAGAAACTATCTTTCCATATTCTTAGTGAAAAAGTTGTTTTTGAGAGATTTGCAATTCCTGCTGAGATCTATCCTCTAATAAGGTAAAAAAGAAGCTAAGAAAAAAATCGTAAAATTAAAGTCTCGCGAAAATATAATGACGCGAAAATTGACCCCCCATTTTTTAGGAAGTAAAGAATTTAATGACCAAGTATGGATATAAAAGACGTTACTGAGATTAACAATGAATGATTGGAACCAGTATTCAATATACTAAAGTCAAAACCAAGGAACTAATGTGCACTTTTTTAATGTTCCGTAGTAAAGTGGGTTTTCTAAAGGAGTTTGTGCGAATTTGGAAACGAATTATGAATGAGTTATGAAATGAAATCGCGAAATTAAAGTGATTAAGAATATGATTTTTTTGCAAAATCGCGAAATTAAAGTGTCGCGAAATATTCGACCTCCAAAATCGCGAAATTAACATGTCGCGAAAATTTCAAATTGCAAATATGTTTGTACAGTAACATAAAGCTTGTATAATGATTGACAGAGTGACAGCAGATGAACAATATTTACCACTGTTGTATGCTGATCAGCTGCAAGTAAAATATAGACATATCCAGGTAACGAATGTCAGGACAAATATGATGCTTGCAGTCAGTATGACCCAAGGTCTGCTAATGGTGTGCTTATTCTCGTTCGCCAGGGCTTTTATGTGGGCATTTATCTGGGAGGGCTTATATATTCAGGTGGAAACTGAGATGGGGCTTATAGCCAGAAGGAGAAAAGAGTTTGGGATGAAAAGGAAACGGTTATTTCTTTGTTTTATTTTCCCAATCAATATTGGTCAACAATGCCTTAAAACCGAGATACCAGAGATGGGCTTATAACGAGGGCCTGGGTGGGCAGCTTAAAGTTAGAAGAATAATTATGAAGTAATGAGTCAGCACACTTGTGGGCCTATAACTGAGATTTTACAGAATAACTTACTATATATTTTAGGTATATCAGCTTATATCTACAGCACTGATACATGCCTCTTCTAAATATAGCCACTCAATAAGACTTCAGTGGAGATGCCATTGATTGTTGAATACTCTCCTATATCCCTTGGAAGACTGCGTCTATGGTCATCTGTTCATCATTCTCTTGCATTAATGAAAACATTAGGCAAGTATTACAGTCAAAACGACTCCAGCATACCCCTCTAGAATCCATTACTAGAATCCATTATAATTACCCCTCTAGAATTTTATTATTCGAATATTGAGTTTCATTATTCACTCTGAACTTCCATTAATAAAACAGAATACTTCAAACTTCAAAATAAATCATCTCAGTTCTTGAGCTTTGATTGGATTCTTCAAAGATTACCATCCCGAGGTAGAAAAACGCGTCCGAAAGGCAACTACGAAGTTTATTAAGTTGTGCACTTAGAATTTTAGCTGTGAATTGAATGTGAAGTTTGGAGTCTTCCGATTTTTTAATGAAAACTCAGAGTGAATAATGAACTCAATATTCGAATAATGAAATCATTAATGGAGCCTAGGGGGGTACGCTTGAGCCGCTTTGACCTTCTTTGACTGTAATCAATTACGAGCTCTGTAATACATTCCACTGACACTTTGATGTTCTGGATCGATTCTTTGCTCTGATTGGCTCAGCTACTGGTGGTCTATTAGTGATAGAACACTAGTAGCAAAAAGTGCCAGTTTTGAAAACCAAGACAATGGTGGCTAACTTGCGTTTTCAACCTAATTTCAAAATCGTTTGTATCCATTTATTTGAACAATTAGTAGGTTTAGACTTTACGGGTTCCTTGGAAGCCCCCTTTGTGAGATCTTGTGAAGCCAATCATGTTCTCTCAGTAGAATGAAATTGGAACCTCCTTTTTGAAGTCAATTGTCCCAGCTTTTTTTGCGATCCTGGATCCGACACTGTTGTAAATTATACTTTTTTCCCTAAAACTTCATATCTACCATCATGGTAATTGCTTATTCTTGGGCTATATTGATGAGATCGTATTTACTTTTGAAATTATTTTCAGGGTTTTCTGACAAAGACTTGGATGACATTCGAGGCCTGTTCACTGAAATCAACATGTATCTTCTAGCTTTGACATTTGCCATTTCTATTTTTCATGTAAGTATTCACCACACATACAAGCGGGAAATACACGTTGCGATTTGTCTGTGCGATTCATCGTCCAGACACCATCGGGAAGCAAATCGTGCGTGTAGTTTAGAGCCCGATTCAAGCCCGCTTCAAGCCCGATCCTAAAAAATTGAATCGGTCCGATTTACAAAATCTGTAGCACTGTCACAGATTTTCTCATCGTGTCGGCCCGATTTTTAAATTATGTCAAATCTGGCTTGAATCGGCGCACTAAAGTACACGTAAGATTTGCTTCCCGACATATTCTGACGAATAATCGGGCCGACAATCGCAGTGTGTCGATGGGCCTTAAGGTCTGTGATATTGCTGGAGGAAGGGAAAGGATGGGAAAAGAAGATAATACCTGATACCTGAGATACCTTATGATTTTTACCCCTAAAAAGTACCAATTCAAAAACAATTAACTCATTTATCTATGAGTGCTAAGTGAAGCAAAATTAAGTAATCCTAAATTACATCGGTCATGCTGTCAGTCATTATCGAATCTTGGGTATCTGCGGATTCCCTGGAAAACACCACTAGAGGTACCGACCTACTCTCTGCTGGTCCTTTTAGATTTGTGAATTTGTGACACCCTTAAAGAGGTACCAAATCGCAGATCTGGAACCCTCAAAGGTACACGACAACCCCGCTCTTTTCGAACTGGAGTAACACCCCTCCCCTTGGAGAAAGGAGAGGGAGGGAGATAAAGAAAGAGGAGTTAGGCAAGAAATATGGATGAAAAGACAAAACATGCGCATTTGCAAAACGTTTGTTATCAGCAGTCCCTTCTAGGAGGGTAGATTGATATTCACTTAGAAAATGAATGATTTTTTTGCAGATATTGTTTGACTTTCTCGCTTTCAAAAATGATATCAGCTTTTGGAAGAAAAGAGATTCCATGGTTGGTCTGTCTTCAAGAACGGGTAAGATTCTGGTTTTTACGAGCAAATCAAAATCACGGCCCGACAGTGAAAAACCAAGTACACTTATGTCGAAACGTCGATTGGTTTTCGTATGAGAAGGAAACGATACGGCAAATTAACTACACGTTGTGTTTCAATGTTACGGCATACCGTACCGTGTACGTGCTGTAAGTCAGTGTCGTACGTTTCCCACTGATACGAAAACTGCTCTGTTTCCAGGTCAGTTTAGTGTGTGCTACCTAGTAAACCGTATGCTCAATTCATCCGAATGAAACTGATCGTAGTATTTAGTGTTAACATCAACTCGTTTATGTGTTTCAGTTATATGGCGCTGTGTCAGTAGCTTTATCATATTTCTGTATTTGCTGGATGAGAAAGCCAGTCTCCTGGTTTCAATCCCATCAGGAATAGGAACACTCATCGAGGTGGGTGTTGCAATATTTGACATTCCAACAGAGCGGCATTATCTAACCAATCACAGTCCGTAGTGATTTTTTATGGCCGGCCCTGTGTTCAAGCACAAGTCTCAGAAAAGTCCAAAACTCTTAATCAGAGTGATATTTCATCTGTGATTTATCTAAAAACTACTCGAGAAATGATCTTCAAAACAAAGTGTGAAGCGGCCGCAGGCTTTGATCAACAATGCTTTGCGCGATTAGTTGTTTGCTCAGCTCGTTCTTCTTGTGAAGCTCGCCACACAATAAGGGATATCAGGAGTGGATAAGTACCCCAGTAGAACGTTTCCGCTTTACTCAGAATTCTATCACAAGCTGTACTAGGGGTTTTGGGTTCAGGAGGTGTGGGAAAATTAACCACATTTCAGCAGTTGATTTAGTAATACCTGCATGTTTCTCGTTTACGTTTTATCACGTTTTGGGGGAGGGGGAGAGGGTATTCTTTTACCCTTGCCATTGTATAAACTCTTCTCTCTTTCTAATTTCCTCTTTAACCTACGACGAAGGACTTCCGTCCGAAACGCAGTACAGTTCCAAAATTTTATATTTAACGTGTTATTCAGCACACCAACACAGTCCCAACTAGTAACCACTAGTCATTATCAGTGAATCCCTTTTACACGGTATTTCCTTCTTATTCACTTGTTGTATTCAACACACTAACGCAGTCCAACTAGAACTAGTCATACCAGTTTGTCCACATTTCACTGTCATGTGCATTCCAGCTAAGCTGACTGCTTTATTACCAGTGCTGGTGCAGGTCTAGACGTTTTCTGAAATAACAAACATGACATGGTGCATTGTGGTCTATCATCTTCTACATGCCTTATATGTTGTTGCTATGAACCTAAACCAGAAAAAATGCCAGTCTGTTGTCCGTCACTTGTTGGCCACTACTTGTACCGCTTTTCGGGGTTTGAAGTTCACACATCGTTTTCTTTTTCTTGCGTCATAAATAAAGGTATCTAGTCTAGATAGCTGTTTATGATGATGATACTTGAATTGTTTGCCATTCTGGTTGCAGGCCTGGAAGTTAACCAAAGCATTCAAGATTGAGATAGATTTACGACATATGAAAATCAAGGTTTGTTGTAATGGATGAGTAAGGAGTTCACATTGCTCTCACTGATTTTTATGTAATAACCATCTACTTGCTCATCTGTCCTTTAGGGAGATGGGCATGGGGTGGAAGTGTTGTCCAGCTTTTTTCATAAATATCGCTAAACATTTGATGATTTATGCCGAGACAGTTCCCTGCGCCATCTTGAACTGAAGATAGCCTTGCCTTTGCATCGAATTGAGATCAACGGTGACCTTGTAATGATAGAGATCGTTTTTGACACCTTGGATAATTATTCACATGTCTATCATTACGAGCTCACCGTTCGTCTCGCTTCGATACAAAGGCTACCTTTCAAGATGGCAGGGATCTGTGAAAGGGGGTATTCTCTACTTTAATCACTTATTCATTAACTTCCAAACATGTTTCAGTTTGGAGAAAGATCTTCGAAGGAAAAGGAAACCGATTCGTTTGATAACGAGGTAAAGTATAGCTAATATTTCAACAAGATGACAATATGCGCGGATTTTGTCTGTACTGTAGTATATGGTTTTTTACCATAACTGTGAAATTTCTCGCGCGCTGATTGGTCGAGAGCCGTGGTAAATAAGAGGACATACCGATAAATGACGAATCGCTCTCTTGATAGGCCTTGTACTCTAAAGTATCTTATATATCCACTGGTAGTGTAGTGTACTCACTATATACTGTGATATATCAGTAGTCAGTGTTGGTTGTGTTTCTCTTGATAGGCCTTGTACTATCTAAAGTATCTTATATATCCACTGGTAGTGTAGTGTACTCACTATATACTGTGATATATATATTAGTAGTGATGGTTGTGTTTCTCTTGATAGGCCTTGTACTATCTAAAGTATCTTATATACCCCTTGGTAGCCGGTAGTGCAGTGTACTCGCTCATCTATCATCCACAGAAGAGGTAAGTTCAGTTATTTGTGTAAGCTATTCAGTAAGCCCATCCTTGGATGTCTTGTATTCTTCAACAGGGACAGTGGAGAAGGAGGAGGGTTGTGCCAATATTGAACCACCGAAAAATTGTTCTTTTTTTCTGATTGGCAGATTTTTGAGCTCAGAGTAACCCAATCACCTGGATAAATGAATGAACTAATTTCATCTCTTGTAATAACAGTTATTACGGATGCATGCAAATGAGACAACAAGCATTGTATCGCCCCGATAGCCTCACTTGTATGATTCTTAAAACAAAAGAACCAACTGTAACCAACTTTAATAACAGCTATTGTGTTTTTTTTACAGCTGGTATTCGTGGTTTATCAAAAGCTTAGTTAATGGTGAGTTCGATTCAGTCTTATTATTGATCTTGAGGGACAGTTTTTACAAACGATCTATTTTCCGATACGCATGCAAAACGCTCCTTTAAATTGAATGCTGAACTAAAATGTAATGCTATGGGTCGTACAGCGGTTTTCGTATGAGTGGAAAATACGATACTAGGCATGCCGTAACACTGAAATGGCTTCCCATTAGCTGCGGGTATGCTACGGTAAGATACAGTACGACCACTAATTTGCCGCATCGTTTCGCACACTATATTATAGCATTGTTTTATCATCCTTTATCTTATATTTATATTTATTAGGTATATACGTCGTTGGGTTTCTGTTCATGTTACCACAATTGTTTGTCAACTATCGTGTAAGTTATTCAATAGAGATTTCTGTCTTGTTTTTAAGGGGGGAGGGGACCCATAGCAACTGTCTATGTTGGTGTTGTTTTTAGGGGGGCAGCATTATAGTGACGGGGAGCAGGGTTCCTATCATCAGAGAAAAGTCAGTGAATTCTGAATTTTTTTCAAGGTCAGGGAATTGTCAGGGAGTCAGTGAAAAGACAGGGACTTTCTTCAGAAAATCGTTTTAAATTCAAATTTTAGTTCTTAGTTGGGCCTCCTTTGGTCGAATTACCATATCAATATGATCTTTCGTAAACTAAGTGCACAGTGTGGTCAGTGAAAAATGTTTTTTTTTGGTCAGGGAAATGTCAGGGAATTTTATTTTTCCACATGAGTGGGAACCCTGTGGAAGGTTACTCATAACAACTGAATTGTCTATTTTGATTGTGGTTTCTTTTTTAGTTGAAGTCTGTTGCTCATCTTCCTTGGAAAGCCTTGATGTACAAGGTACTGTTCGTTTCTCTCGCTCACTATTTCATTTTCCCTTCTCTTTTATAACGATTGCATTTTATAAAATGTTGCACTTTTTAATATTTCAGGCATTCAACACATTTATTGATGACGTCTTTGCATTTATCATCACCATGCCAACCAGCCATCGGCTGGCTTGTTTCCGTGACGACATCGTCTTCGTGGTTTATATCTACCAACGATGGTAAGTGGATATACAACTATATCAAAAAAGGTTGGTGAAGGTTTTGTTGCATGTTGCATGTTGCATGTTGCATGTTGCATGTTGCATGTTGCATGTTGCATGTTGCTTACCAAGCTTGAAATGTATTATATTCATATGTAAATAATGTCAGCACAGAAGAAAATATGCTGGAAAAACGTACAGAAAAAGTTTGGAAAAATTCCATATTGTTATGACCTTTCGCTGCTTGAATTCACATCACCCCTATTCGGGCTTGGTATGCAACATGCAACATGCAACACAAAATCTTCACCAACCGTTTTTGAAATAGCTGTATATATGTTATTATATTCTAATGTTCATGATTCTGATTTGATGTGGGTTGTGTTGTTGCTAGGCTTTATCCAGTAGACAAGACTCGAGTCAATGAATATGGGATGTCATACGAGAATGATCAAAAAGAACCGGCGAAAAAACAACACGCTGAGTAACTATTGGTGGTATACACTAAACAAAGATATACACCTTATTGCAAGAACGTTGTCATATGAAAATAAAAAAAATAAAAAAATAACAAATAGGAATTAATTAGAAATATGTTTCTTTATTTTGATTCTAAAGCCCCCTAGATTAATGAGAATAGTTGCTTAGTAATATACCAACAAGATTAGCTCAAAAATATCAGTCTATACCTTCAAAACAGTGAAATAATTACATCTGTTTTGGAATAATAATTAATTCTTATTTGTTATTTTTTATTTCTATGTGACAACCTTCTTGCAACTGGGTGTACATTCAATTAATACGGTCATATTAAATCATTCACAACCTGGAACTAGTATCTGATTGGTTGAAATTAATCACGTGAAGGTAACCTCCCCCTATAGATCCATGCAGGGTTTCAATCAGCTAAGTCTTTGAATCTCATTATCTGCTCCAAATGGTCGTCAAACACTGACCACCATACATGTGCTGTCAGTCAGGAAGAATCCTATTGAATATTCTGCACTAGACAGGAAATGACGTCAAGTGAAACTCAGAAATTTCCGTATGTTTTTAAACATTGTTATTATGATGTTAATGTCCATTTTAACAGTAGGTCTTGTCACTTTACTTTGTTGGATTGTCAAATAGATTTCTGGTTGGTAACCATGTCGCATTAGATTTTTTGTGTGTATTTTTGTCCATATTTACTTCTCGCATACGACTTAAATTTTCTGAAGATACTTCTGGGAGTCAAGCTTCTTGCAGTTCCTTGTTAAGGAAATTTTCATAATTTCGACTAAAAACGAAGACAAAGAACAATTTTCTTCTTCCTCGATCCGCCTCGATCCGCCATCTTGAATCCAAGACAAAGTAAACAAAGCCGACAAGCATACGCTGCGCGCTGATTGGTTGAAAGGTAATTCCTATGGTTTTACTCGAGTTTTGATTGGCCGAGAGAAACTATCCAATTACTAGTACAGTTTTCTCGAGAAAAAGGCGAACGAAAAGGATCCAAATAAATCTTTAATTTGGACAGGATAGTTGCTTATATGGGATTATAGAGTGATGAATTAATTAGAATAACAATTAACCAAAACAAATTATGTAATCGTAAACCCTTTTATTATATATTCTCAAGTATAGTTACTGGGGAACTATCACTGTTATTTAAAGTGGGCTCCTGGAGTTGTCTCGATTTTTCATATTTTACATATCTTTATCATGCAAAGCCACGGCTGCCTTTCAAGATGGCGCAGGGAACTGTGAAGGGGACAATGAATCTCATCAACTCAAACCAAAGTTTTTTTCTTTTTTTCTTAGCTTTTTTCCCTTTTCATTGGTTGATCTAAACTTTTGATTTTATATTATTGCCATCAATTTCTGTCAACCGAAACGTTTTTCCATGTTGTCGAGATATTAGTGCCTTTCTCAACCGTTTCTGTCATGGTGGCCATGTTTGTGGTAGTCGTTCACGTTAACTTAAGCCCCATTCACCGTCACCAACTATCCTTGGTATTTATTTATTTATCTATCGCATTTCCTTCATCGTTTGGCCGCCATTTTTTTACAGGGTTAACACTACATCCCCAAAGTAGTTTAGTTAAAGAAGGCTTGAAAGTTGTTTAGTTAGGCATACGGGCTGATGGGAGGGCACTAGTTCAACTAAACAACCTCAGTTAAACATGCTTAAAGGTCCGGTGTGAATGGGGTATTAGATTCTATAACAACTATGATTGAATTCAAGAGCAGACAAGTAAGTGTTTGTGGGTCGTGGTAGGACTCGTACTGTATAAATGATTTGTTTCACCGTTAACCCAAAAGATTGTTAAATTACAACCGAGCTTTGGACTTCCAAGGTCATCTACAAAGGGATATCGAAAGGAGATCGCAGAATCAATCGGATGTATGGCTGATACTGAAGACAATGAATCATTAGCGCTGGTTGCTGCTCATTTGTTTTATTTCTTTTAATCATGAATTTATAACTAAAAACAAGGTTTAAATCCTAAGAGATCCTAGAACTAGAGATCATTTAGGATATTAATAGGCTTCTTTTAACTCTTTTCTGACATAAAGTTATTTTGATGGGGTAGTTTTTAGCTTTCGTCGAGGATACACTTTTAATTGATCATTATTTTAGTGAACATCGCGCTCTTCTTGGCTGAGCGTTTCTTGAGACTGTTGCAGTACGTCTCGCGGTCAAAGCTTCCTTTTTGAACATTCGCCTGAAAGTCACCCTCGTTTCCTTTTGGACCGTAGCGGGCGACAATATACGAGCACTTTATACCCCACTTTGAAACATCTGCTTTACCAACTCCCAGCTTTGTACTGTCATTCCACACCACTTTTGTAAAGTGATTTGTGTCCTTGCCACTGACTGGTCCAACGTCAAAGTCATAGCCGGGATCACAAACCTCGTTGTACCTAGAACATACATATATATACCATTTGTAAGATATCAGACGTTGTGCATTCCCTTATGAGGGGATCTCATTGGTTGATTACCCATAAATCGGCATAGAATACTCATCTGATAAGCCTTTATCGTATTAATAGCTTATAACCATCCATGAATATAAAAAGGTGAACAGCAAAGTATTTTTTTTTTCGTAAAGATATCTAATTGAGGCACTTTTGGATCCGCGGAATAACATTTTTGAGTGACTTAAAGTGGCTGCCTTACTATAGAAAATGAAGCTACTGCGCACGCTACTACGCAATCATAATGACGCCATGAAACAGGCAATCTGACGCCACGATGTGCGCGCGCACAAAAACTGCTGAACAACCTTCAAACTTTTATTGAGTAACAATACACGTTTTAAACTTCAACAGCGCAAAACCCTTAAATTTTGCACGGGACTCTTGACAAACTTTTGACAAAGTTTGAAAAAAAAATGACATGGGTTTTACATATAGAAAAAGTGTTAAGTGTAAATGTTTGCACTCGTTTTAGACAAAAAATGACAAGGGCAAGACGAATAAAAAAATAATTTTGCCGGACTATATTTCTCAATATTTTCCACATCTTTCGACTTATATTTGTAAAACAATGTATAGTTAAGGTTTCCTGTAAAAAATAACGTCAAAAGCTTGATTACCGGTGAAGTTGGTTTTCGCTTCTTTTTCATCAAAAAGTTGTTCATACACGTGTTATAGTCTCGAAAACGACTGCGGGACACCTATTTTTTCTTTCCAGATTTAAGGCAGCCCCCTTAATTGCAGTCCACATTAAAATATGTTGTCAAGCGTTATAGGCAAATAAAGAAACAATACTCAAGGAAATGTCACAGTCTGAAACGAAGAAAAAGGCTAATGCGAAAACTGAGCCGCGCTGTAGAAAAGTTTTAGTCCTTCTCTTAGGAGCAGGCGTAGCTCAGTTGGTTAGTGCGCGGACTTCGGAGCTAGAGGTCCACGGTTCGATCCTCGGGATCTCCTCGTCTGTTTCGACTTTTCTCTGTTCTGTGTAGCTTTAGCTTTAAATACCCGTAATAAGGAGCACTGATAGTTTGAGGGGGTAAAGGGCGCACCTTCGAACGCTTTAAACATGAGCCCCTGGCTCGGGAGAATTGGGCAACCACTCCCCGCGGTTTCGAAGTAAAATATTGGCTTTACCTTTTACCTTTTTTTCTGAAAGTGTAAATAACAAAAGACAATGGCAGCCATGTTGGTGGATATATGATAAAATAAGCAAATATTTCTTTAATTCAACCCCCATGGTTTGTTTGTAAAGGCAGCAACTAAACGCAAATGTCAAATTCATACCAAATTTCGATGGCTTCTTCCGCCGTTATACCCCTGTCACGACGGCATCCAATAGCAATGCTCTCTCCTTGGTTAGGTCTTTCTGATTCATCAGAATTAGCGAAGGGTGCTCCTTCAGCAAGCTTTTTGGCATATGCCATTGCTGCGTCAGTCATCTCTTGATTCCATTTAATTGGTTGCGAGCCTTGAACCGCACGAAACTTGTTGTGGGTATACAGCCCTCTATACTCTAATAAGATACAAGAAACATCGTGTAAGGTGGTTTAGTTGTTTTTGGAGTTTTGCTGGCATTTTGATGCTGCTCAATATCTAGAAAACAAGGTTCCCTTTAAAGTACCTTTTAATCCCCATACCCATCCAACAATCAACCCATTAAGAAATCATTAGTAAAGGCCAGACACTGAGGGTGGTCACTGCCAGGGTTTCTTTACATCCTCAGTGGTTCTTTTTTGTTTCTAATGCAGGGAGAGACGGGACCGCCATTTTACGTGGTCATCCGAGCCATATGAAGGCCTAACCATTTGTAGATGTTATTACAAAGGCAGCACCTTCTCAGTTATTTTAAGACCCTGAGTGTTGGTTACTTGGAGCACCATCCTTAAGAAAAAATGGTAACCCATCGAGTTGATTTTTCATGGCTTGATTACGTCATTCTATTGTCCATATACATACATACATACATACATACATACATACATACATACATACATACATACATACATACATACATACATACATACATACATACATACATACATACATACATACATACATACATACATACATACATACATACATACATACATACATACATACATACATACATACATACATACATACATACATACATACATACATACATACATTTTAGATTTTTATCATCTTTTTCTTCAATACTTGCATGTGAACCAAAAAAGTGATATTTGAAGCTTTGAATTTTTGTTTTTGATCCCATTTCAAGAAAAAAGGCTAAGACTTAGTAAAATAAAAAGACTTAGTTTTTTGAACAAATATATTTGACGGCAGCGAGCCTCACGCGAGGAATTCTGATGTCAAAACAAGATTTCAGTTTCATAATCATATGGATATTTTGACATTTTTATAGATAATTCATTTTAATGTTGAATGAAATATGAAAATGGAATACATATCACACCAAATATTTGCTATTTATCGGGCTTTTCCAGCTATTATTATTACACAATCGCAAAAAGGATGAGCTTGTTTTTTTTTATGGATAAGCTTATGTTTTTGTAAGATATTTCGCTCGATAATAAAGTTAAGAATAAATCTGAAAAACCTATCCAAAGACCAACGTACTAACAAAGAAAATTATTATCTTGCATTAATGAATATGTCTTTTGTTACATGTGAAGTTCAAGTGAATGTAAGCTTAAGCTTATAATATTTTTCGACAATTTTCAGTGTAGTTCACTTTCCACCTAAAAACTCCTTATAACTTAAGATTTGCTGAATAAAATCCTTTGTTTTATACATGTATTCATATGTTCTACAATCTATAATTATTTTTCTTCGAATTGAAAAGTTTTCTAATGCTTTTGAAGGCTTAAAATAATGGTTTTCTTTTAGTTTTTCCTTCTGGGTTCTGGTAAAATCAAAAGAAGTGGTCACGCTGTAACCGGCGTTATGCCGCGTCACACAATTGTCACGTTTTTAGTACTATATATACTATTTATGGGAGCTCCGCTTTAGGCAGTGCCTAAATCTATATATTATTTGATTTGAGTGAACGAGATCAAAATTGATACCTGACAAAGCAACTCCTATCAAAGACAGCATGACGAGCATCACTTTGAAAATCATCTTGTCCAGATTTCTGTGGGAATAATAATAATGTAATTTGAAAGAAGACTGTTTTCGTATAACCATGAAAAACTTACGGTACAACCACGCCTTGCTGTGCCCGTGACAGAGCCATGCCGTGCCGTGTATGAAAACATTCGATATTCGAAATTTACTGTAAAGCATCCACGAATACATTGAAGCCGAAAAGAAGAATTTGACAGAATTCGTCAAGCAGAGTGAAGAAGTCCGTTGACATTGAGTTGTTGAAGAAAATGTTTTTAAAACTGAGAATGATGAAATTTATAAAAAAAAATTACAGAAGTGAAAAAATTGATTGATTGAAGATTCGGCAAGATCACTACATTGGTACGTACTTGTTCAAAAAATATAATCTACCAAGCTGCAGTTAGACTTGAAAACATCAAGTTGAGATAACATTGAAGGTTTTCAGTCTAATGTTGAAAAAGTGAGGGTTGACGCTAAATATACGCATAGCATGCATTCATGCCGCTTACCTGAATACAATACAATACAATACAATACAATAACTTTATTTACGGAGGGATACATAATAACCATTTACAGTTTTCTAACTTACGGCCCTCAAATTAAAGATAAAATAAAATAATATAATTACAAATTGTTATAAGTTACAATATATTAATTAATTTATTACAAAACTACATATATATTAAATACTGGAGTACAGTATGGATAGAAAAAATAGAAGAAGATAATTTAGGATAAACAATGACAGTGTAGAGAGTAGCGACAATTAAAGCAAAGAAGGTCTTCAAGATGATCAACAGTGGAAATGCGAGATAACAAGAATTTGCGTAGTTTATGCTTAAGAGAGGAGAGAGAAGAAGTAAACGATTTCGGCGTTAGTGGAGACGGGGGACAGACAAGGTGTTTGAAGTCAACTCCAAGGTCATTAAAGAGTTTGCCAGCACTATAGGCTAATGTCCTCTTACCAGAATCAGTGCGAGGATGTGGCAACTTCAAGTCGTGTGATGAGGCCCTAGTACGACGACTACAACTATCACGAGTGTTAGAAATAAGTTGAAAGCGATTTTTTAAGCATTTCGGAGAATGAGGGTTGAGAAGTACATTGAAGAGGACTAAAAGTTTTTTGAATTTGATAAGATCAAAGATAGGAATCCAGTTTAGGTCAGAGAAAAGAGAGACAGAGGTTCGCGAGAAGTCAGCCCCAAGAAGTATGCGAGCTGCACGCTTTTGAAGACGGAGAAGACGCAATAATAGAAAGTGAGAACAATTGCCCCAGACAGCAGAACAATACGTAAAATAGTTGTTAACACAAGAATTGTAAAAACGCATGGCAGATTGAAAGTTGAGAAATGGCTTGATGCGACGAAGAAGAGACAGACGACTGCAAATGATGGAAAATATCGTGTCGACATGTTTATCCCAAGATAAACTATCGTCAATGGTAATGCCAAGCATTTTGGCATGGTCGACATGTTCAATGGGCTCGCCTTTTATATGGACATCAAGGGCAATCGATCAGTGTAGCCTTGTATCTTCGATTGTAGAATGATGTCCGAGTAGAGAGAAGACTCAGTGATACTTCAAACTAAGATCCTTGCTTTTATAGCAATTTGGTCGATTTGGCTCTCTGATTGGTTGAGACTAGCGTGCAGCTGATTGGCTGAAATTCTATAGTATTTATTACGGTAGCGGTATCTATTGATGTCCCTCTTTATGGGATAACTACAAGAGATATTGCCTAAGGGTAAAATATAGCAAATTTTCAATAAAAACGCTTCAAATTACGATAAAAATATAAATCAGAATTCAGTATTCAACAACAAATCTACATAACAAGTAAAAAATTATCTTAATTTTCTTGTTTTCTTTGTTATTCATAGAACTTTTGAGGGATGTAGGTATCCTCAATAAAGGTTAAAGATTATTATTACTATTTTCTATTTTAAAAACTATACGTGGCTCTTATGAGACAAGTTGACAAAACAGTTTGAAGTATTCCTGGGTATTTTGGAAGTAAAGGCAAATATCTTCGATGTTAATTGATTATAGCAAACGTTAGATTGTCAGTGACAAACTTTAAATCCGTCGCAAATAATTGGTTGTCTAAGAGACAGTATGCAAGTTCTGAAGCAGAAACTGTCTACTTACTAGACTGAAGCAGTCTAAGGGCTTTATTGTCAACTAAACACTGTCATTAATACTTTTTCAAAAAAACATAAAACACAAAAAAAATTTGACAAAGCTAGATGAATGACCTAATGAGTCCCGTCAAAAATTCGGGGTTTCTACATGATTTCTAATAGGGTATTGAAAGTTGCCATGGAAATTCAGCGGTTTTTAAACGCTCGTGGGCTCAAATCAAACTTATAAGGAAAGATAACTGCATGCAACTCGAAGAAGATGAGAAAAACATATTTTAATTCAAAGTTTTCTTGAATCTGTGACAAATCTGTAGTCAGTTCAAAATGAATGTAAAAACACCTTGGCGCCAGTTCAAATTACAGTCTATTGTTTGAAGCGTTAGTAAGAGCATTAGATAATGAACAGATTGTTTAAGGCATTCATGAAAAGTTAAATACAGGCAGTTGATACACTATAGACCCCTTGCAGCATTTCGAAATACAGCTAAATTTGGAGGACAAAACAATAGGTGTTTTCACTCGCCTCTCTGGGGTCTCGGGTTCGATTCTTGGACTTGGCATCACAAGTGTATACTAGAGTTTGTTCGGTCTCTCCCTTGATTCGAGGGTTTTTCTCCTGTTGCAGTTTTCCTCTTTCCCCAAAACTCAACACACTTAATTTCAATACCATTCGATCTTTGAGTCAGTCTCGTCCCGAAGAGGCTTTAGTAACAGCCGTTTTTGCTTGATGCTGATTGGCCCAAATAGCCGCGCATGCGCGAACATCTCCAGTAATTAATGCTAAATTCGTGATTGGATTATTCTATTTGATGCTCAGAACATTTTAGTTTTAAAATGCTTCACGCATAAAGACAGCTGACTAAATTTTGTGAAAGCTCTGCTGAATATCATTTCAATATGGCGGATTAGAAGATCTTCGATGAAGAATTTTAGCCCACGGAAATCCAAATATCTCCAGAGTATGCTAGACAGTGCTCTGTGGAATACTTCAGGCATTTTCAGGTACATTTTCGAAGATTTACGTCTCTGAGCTTAAGTTTTGTGTGTGTTTTCAACTCAAAACCTGTACGTGAAAGAGCTGGCTTTCAAGCTAAAATATAATTTCACTTTCGTTTGCATCTGGATTGAATCTTATTGTAACCCTAACTAAAGTAATGAATTAAAACTGAATTTATTTTCTGTAAAATACCTGGTCTGATATTTATACCACGACCACTACATGATTGACTTAGACATTCCTTTCCTTCAAGTCTAGAAAGCAGCAGAGTTTACTATTTTATGTGATGAAAATACTTTGTCGCTTAATGCGAGGCCGTCAAATATGCCTAATTTTTGCTTCACTCAGACGGCCGAGAGTCTAATAGGCAGAAAATCAACTTCGTGCGATTTTGAAAACAAATAAAAAAGCTGTTAGACTTCTCAATGCTATTTTTGAAAATAGTGTACCACAGGGGTTCTATTGGGGAAATAAGCAGGATTTCGATA
Organism: Anthopleura xanthogrammica; assembly: GCA_964019055.1. Taxonomy (NCBI): domain Eukaryota; kingdom Metazoa; phylum Cnidaria; class Anthozoa; order Actiniaria; family Actiniidae; genus Anthopleura; species Anthopleura xanthogrammica. Next base: position 27,254,118 of record OZ025207.1, read on the forward strand.
TTTTCCAACTGTCGCGCTATTCTTCATTTTTACATGCACTCTCTCTTAACTGCTGAATGACAGTACAAACCAGTAAGCATGGACATATTTTTGCAAAGGCAGGCGAGCTCCCCCAAGTTGGAGTATATTTTGGCTCGCAAAGAAAGGTCAACTATGGACAAATTCGTTTTTCTCGCTTTTTCATCGAAAATGAAGCGATATTTCTAAAAAAAGAAAGACAGCATGGTATATCTCGCACATAGGCCTACCTAATACCAAAATATGAGCGAAATCGAACTTTCGGCTGTTGCCGAGAAATTTTGATTTTGTTCCATTTTTGCTGACATCTTCTCTTAAATATTTAAATAATACAATTACTAATTTATATGACAAACACTTTCAAATGAAAACTGTACGTGTCAATTCTAGTAGCATGAACTGACGCCCCTGGTTAACACCTGGTATACTTAGATCTATCAAAAGTAAAAAAAAACCTTGAGGGCTAAACTAAGAAACACAACGTCTAAGGACACAACGAAATTTCGCAATTATCGCAACAAATTAAACCATTTGATAAGTTTTGCAAAGAAAAGCTATTATATATCTATGTTAAACAGTGCTCAGGGAAAGTTATTAATGAAATATTAAATAAGAAAAAGTCACAACCAATGGAAGTTTCATCTATACTTTATTATAACAGTCAAACGCTATACCAAGAAATATGATATGAAATGTGTATATGATCGTGCCATACTGTAAATGGACTCAGAAAAAAATTCTGAGTCCCAGATTATTATTTTTTTTCATTTCACAGTATGGTACGATCATATACATATTTCATATCATATTTCTTGGTATAGCGTTTGACTGTTATAATAAAGTAAAGATGAAACTTCCATTGGTTGTGACTTTTTCTTATTTAATATTTCATTAATAACTTTCATTCCATCATAACACGCATATCATGTTAAGCAAAGTTGATATAGCTAATATATCTAATACCTACTTCACAAATGTGGGTCCTTCACTGGCAAAAAAAATTCAAAATATTGACAATAATCGCCATAGAGATTGGATGAAGAGATCTTGTAAAAACAAACTGAATTTACCATCAATATCAATGTACAATATCTTAGATGAACTCTATAGTCTTGCATTGACCGCATTAAAGCAGTTGGCCGCGATGCTTTGTCTATACAATATATATGAAGAAAGTTGCTGAATATATATGTCAGCCACTTTTTTTTTTAATTCATCAATTTCAACAGGTATATTCCCAGAGCGGTCCGGTGGATTTCGTTTCGCAAAATCGATTCTCTTTATTTGTTTTGTGGGTAAAAAGGCTTTGGTATACATGAACTGAAAATGAATTTATTTTTGTAAATTTATGTTTTTTGGCTTTGCTACACCCCGAAATCCAATTTGCCGTATCTGGCTCTTTGGAGGGCTCATTCGAAGGTGGAATTTGGGTGCAATTTACAGCCCTACCTCCTCAAAACAGTTTTAATATTTAAGAATATTTTTAAATTTTAGCGACACTGTTAACTTTAGAGACCTTTCATCTGCTCTTAAAAGAAAAATTAAAGCATTTGGTTTGAAAATAAATATATGCATGTGACTACCTCAGGCACATCCCTGTTTCAAGCTCTTTTTGACGCGTCAAAAATGCACTAAATGTAAAGTTTAAAATCTCAAAAAGGGGACCTCAAACTGAGCTAATATATATACAGCTGTCAAAATTTACTGTGGAATGAAACCTGCGGGTATCAACAGCAATATTTCTTTAGGCGTCTTCCTTGATTTATCTGAAGCTTTCGACACTGTTAGCCATGACATTCTTTTGGGTAAACTCTCTTTTTATGACCTCACTCAAGATGCGCTGAGTTAGTTTGAAAGTTACCTTAAAAACCGTAAACAATATATTTGTATTGACGGCATCAGTTCTTGTCTTCAACCACTATCTTATGGAGTTCCCCAAGGTTCGATCCTTGGGCCCATTTTGTTTCTGATTTTCATCAATTTTTTTACAAAAGCAATTCATTTATTATTACATGTTGATGATATGAACCTTCTATATAGCCATAAATGTCTCAAGAAAGTTTTTGCAGTACAGATCATGAGCAAAGAACTTACTTCACTTGATGAATGATTTCAGGCAAATAAGCGTACTGTTAACCTATCCAAAACTAAATACATAATTTTTGGATGTAAACAACGGCTAAAGAATCTTATGGCTGATGGTCTCGACACACAGTTATCCCTGACGCCTGGCCAATTAATTGACAGAACTACAAGCACAATTTTTTGGGGTTTGTTCTTAGATGAAAGTTTATTGTGGAATTCACACATTGCTTTTATTTCCAGAAAAATTGCCAAGTCAATTGGAATTCTGTATAAGTGTTGATATTACCTTAGTCTTGACACATTAAAGAATCTTTACTACAGTTTTATATACTCATATTTACCCTACGGTACATTAATCTGGGAAGCAGTTATATATCAAGGATATTTACCTATTTACACTTTGCAAAAACGAGCAATACGTCGTGTAATAACAACCTTCTCAGATCCTAAAACATCTAGTACACCACTATTTCAAAGACTTGATATTCTAAATATCTTTGAGATAGTTAAACTCCAGCTTTGTAAGACTGCGATTGCTGGATTGCTGGATATCGTTGTCAACTACTACAAGATATTGATTCAAACATGGTCATAACACAGTCACGCTTTTTTTTATTGTATCTGCTACGCCAACATTTTTAAAAACTATGGTAAGTTTGGCGTAAAATATGCGTCAGTCGCAAACTGGAATGAGGTACCTCTTGAAATAAAAAATAGTTCTTCAATTAAAAGCTTCAAAAAACAATTAAGAAGATACCTTATGTGTCAGTAAATATCAAAACAACCCTTTGATAGCCTATAAATGTAAAACGTTATATATCGTAACTGTTTTATCATTATCGTTCTTTATTGTAAATATGTTATTCATCAGCCATTCACTTTCCATCCACTACGATTTAATTAGGGTGCACGAGCTTCTTCAATTAACCCTCTTCGGTTGTACTTTCTGCACCTTTCCACATATTTCATATTTCATATTTTTTTGTAAACGTATTTCTGTGCGAGGAAAAATAAAAAAATTAAACCTTTGAAACCTTAGCTATAATAGCATGTCCTGGGAATATCACATTGACACGATCTGTTCCATTATAAGCAGTAGGCTATCTCTCTTACGTCGTATACACCGATGCTAAAAATGGCGATTTTTCACTTTTCTATTTAAACTTCGTCAATCAAAAATGTTATCAGTATATCACTTTTACCTGAAAGATCAACCAGAAGTGAGTGAACAGGAAAAGTTTCAATTTTTTTCTCATAAGTTATTATGGAATGAATTTACAGATATAAGTACCAGATTTTTCTGATCAATACTGACTAGCCTCGCTTTGGTGTCATTTACACACTTTGCACTGCAATATCTTCTAAAATAATCACTTTTTTGTCCCAGATTTTTTACAGAATCCCTTATTTTTATTATCTTCTTTCCATTGACATGTTTCATTTCTCTTGAGACATTGAATTTAGAAAATATGTAAATTAGAAGCGGCCATTTTTCGAATGGGTCTATGAAACCCTATCTAAAATTCAACTCTGCTTTACGATTCTATAATTGTTTGGGGGAATTGCTAACATCAGCCTCTACTGCGGCTCCTTCGTCAAGATTCAAAAACGAGCTGCGCTGACTACAGGACACTACACTCGATTTCTTTTCAATGTACTCCTAAATCCCTGTGCACCAAGTTGTCTCAAAAGTAGATTCCAGTTCCTTTCTGAAACCCGTGGAACATTAGGCCGTCGTACCAGGGCCAGGACTTAAGGGTGCCATAAACTGCAACTGTTTTTCACACTAAAACCTACACCGTCAAATATACATTAATAATCATTATATGTCAATATTTAGCAATTCTCGCTATATTTAAATTTCGAACCAATATCGTAGTACATATTGTACTGATATATATTACTTTTTGATAATTTAACTGTCGTTATATTTATATATATTTCGGGCCAATATTGAGTATTATTGTAGATATTAATTGTGATTTATATTGTCTATCTATTTATTATTTTATTTTTTGAGGGCCGTATGTTAGAAAACTGTAGAAGGTTATTGCGTTTCCCTCTTGAAATAAAGTTATTGTATTGTATTGTATCAAGAGAGCAAAAATAAGAGAGCGAAACTTAGCTTCTTAATACCGCGCGCTCCATGTGAATTCCCGGTTGGGCTATTTTTAGCATCCAAAGTCGTTTGGTTTTTAATTTTTTGATGGCGTGGACGTGTACCTGTTACTATGGCAACTTCAGTGCCAGAAAGAACAGCTGGACAAGAAGTCACCTCCCAGTTGCCTGGGCCATCTAGTGTCGGCGAGACATGCAGTTGTACCTTAGAATACCACTAAACTTCTTCGCCCGCAGCGAACAAGAAAACCATCCAATTACTTTGTGTGTGTGCGTGTTTGTGTGTGTTTATATCAGTATGTAATTTATATATATATTTATATGTGAGGGTGTGTTTGTGTGTGTGTAAACATATATGTAGAAATATATACACTCTTTTCTAAAAAAAATTGACAATTTTGGATATATATACATATATGTTTAGCTTCATTGTTGGAAAATCGCCATAAAAACAAATCGATCGCAAACATGTTAAATAGCCTCATTATATATGCACAAATAACATTTTTTGACAAATTTGTCATCAAATTCAAAATAAATGGCGGTGTGACACATATATGTATATATATCCAAAATCAATTTTTTTGGAAACGAGTATATATGTGCACACATGTATGTATGTATATCTGCATGTATAGATATAATATAATAGATATAATATACAGTGTAAATCTAATATATTTTGTATATCTAGAAAAGATGTACTGCAGACTGTACTTAAAATATGTAAATTTACCTTTGAAATTCGATAACAAAATAATGGAAGGACAAAAAACAAAACGCAGACATGCTTTGAGATATCAACATCTGTAGAATAAGATGTGATAAACAACTGAGCCGTCCACGTCAAATCTGCATGTCTAACCTTAAGCATTGTATATAGAGACCAAGCGATCACAAAAAATGCGCTGTATTTCCAAAATGAAATATTAAAAAAAAAATTATTAACAGATCTGCAATCCTTGTTAAAAGACTTTTCAGAAAATGTATATTTTGTTGGGATTCCAATGACTACGAAAACTAAAAGAAAACCAATAATTAGTGTTAGCTGATTATTTATAGTTTTGTTATTTTGTGTAATTCTTATTCATATGTGATAATAAAGATTGATTGAGATTGATTGATTGATTACTTGAGTGACTATATGACTTAGTGGAGAAGGACAGTAGACAGTATCTCTGATTAGTCTAGACACTAGGACAAACAAAGATTTAAACAAAAAACAGTGATTCAGCATTAGTTCTGTTTCTTGCCCATTATTTGGTATACTTACAGTATTACACTTAAACAGGAGGGGATGTCGTAATATGTATTGTAATTACGTGTATTATGTTACGTTACTTGAGTTAGAGGAGAGTTGAATAAAGACAAGCACTCAGACTCACTCGAGATGTTTTTCTGTTATCATACCTACAACCAATATATATAATATTGAAACAATTAGAGAAGAAACTATGATTAAATCTGGGACTATACCAGGTGTTGCACTTGATAATAACCTTAATGATCTCACGCAAGATGTTGCTATGGTAACAATAGGGATAATTGCATAGGGCAACCCCATAAATGGATGGATCGATTCGAGTTGACTTCGTTCGTTAGTATCAGCGACTTGTGAAAGAAGGTAGGTGTCTTTTTGATCTCTTTAAGAAAGGGTTGATTTCAGGGCCGGGTATGAAAAAATCATATTTGATACATCCTTTCTTCGGGTTTAGTGTATGGTCGTATTTCAATTTATAGGCAATGATCAGTTATTTTTATCGAATATCGTGAGACTTATTCGGTATTTAACTTCTCTTAAGTATTCCTCTTGTTCGTAATCTGTTTTAATTTTTTTACACGTTCAAAGTTTATTTTTCTGTGAGTACTTCCTTCCCGAATCGTTATGTATGTCAGCTAGCCAATTTTGAAGTTCTTGGTCTTCAATTCTTTGCTCAAAAATTCTCGTCTGCTCAGTTAGCTAATATTCTGTCATACAACCCCACCTACATTTTGCTGCCATAAGTAACTTAGAACTAGTATGTCGAGAGCTAATTTTGTTTTCTTTGTCCAACTTGATTTTATAGAACTATATTTAAGAGGCTATCGATTATCGTTTGATGTGAGAGCTTTGATTTTTTCATTACAGTTCATGTATTATATCCAAAATTTAATTACTCTTAATTCTGCGTGAGATCTCAATGGGAAGAGCCCTAGTTCAGATCGGCATGCATTATACGAGGCTTTTTTACTTACTCCTAAAAGCATTTCACAAAATTCTACCTGTACTGCTTCGAGTGGATCACTACACGATGAACGACTGATATCTTGTTTGTACTCCTGGTTTTGTACAATTCGTCGTTAGGGTTTCTTGTGGTGGAGTACTTCGGTGACTTTTATCTTGTTGTTTCAGATAGTGTGCTTGTTGTTAGACTTTCGTAATACACCGGTAGAGTTTAATGCTTTTTTGCTATTGTTTTCGTTTATTTTCTCTTGTTTTGTTTCGTTTCTTAATTTCCTTTAATTTTCCTCTCTTTTTTTTTTCACGCGTTAATAAGAGATTGTTTCCTTTTCAGTATCCTTCACACTTTTCATAGCCGTAGATTTTAACAAAGCATTTATTTATTTTTATTTATTTTATTGACTTCGCTATAAAATAAGTGTAACAATAACACAAGCTATTTAACAGAAACAAGAGAGCATAAATAAGAGAGGGAAACTTCAGTTAATACCGCGCGCGCCGGTTATTTTTAGCATCCAGAGTCGTTTGGTTTTTAATTTTTTTGATGGCGTGGACGTGTGCGTGCGCTTAAAAACAACATAATTTTGTCAATTTTTCTCACTTTTTTCGACAAAATGTATTTGATAAAGCAAAAAGATCAGGATTGGCTATGTTCTGTTCTCTGATAAAACACGACTGAGGCTGTTGAACACTCAAAAAGACGCGAAATTTATGTTTTATCCCAAAAATCTTAACATGGTTTCGCTACTTCCAGGTAGGTAGGTTTGGATAAAGCACACAATTTTTGACGCACTGGAGTAGGGTGAGGCGAAAATTGACTTTATGCGAATGCTAAAAATAGCCCAACCTGGAATTCACATGGCGCGCGCGATATTAAGAAGCAGGGTGAACCCAATAGCGTAGCCAAGATCTCAACCTGTTTCTGACAAACACCTATGGGAATGAAATAAAATACTGTGATTGATTGATTAAGGCCCGGGGCCCGAGTTTTGGTATAAGAGGGGTAGATTTTCTTCAAAAGTATACGAAAGGGGTACCTTTTCAGGCCAAAAGGTATGAAAAAGGGGTAACTTTTTGCTGAAATTTGGTATAGAAAAGGGTAAGGGGTCGAGAGTCCGGGCGAAGCATCCCCGTATGAAACGACCCGAAGTACCCCTCTCCCCCCCCCCCCCCGGGATTAAGGTCAATCGGATACTAGCTCTGCACTATGAGCAACAGGAAAAAAAATAATTTTGCTCTCAGCTCTTGGATAATACTATTAAAAAGTTGTAAAAATTCCCCTTCTTGATACTTTATACATTTTCACTTCTTTCAATCTTGTCACTCTCTTCACAAGTCACATGTGTATATATATATATATATCCACAGGTACTCCATACGTCATGATGTTCAGAATAGTGATACTGATCGCGATTCTCTTAACAGACGTTAGTTTATCAGGTAAAGATTAATTCTTGATTTAGCCTTAGATACCTTATTCGTCTTCCATTTATTTTTTATTTATTTATTTTTTTTATACAATATTGGTATAACTGAAACAAAGAATCTTATTCTAAAAATAAAGGCTATAGCTAAATCTGGAGAAAAAGATAATGAACATTTTATATATTCTAAAAATATGACTTCTGCTGTTCATATGTATTTAATCTTTTCAGCATATCAGCAAGAAGGGCTTAATGAGCACAACAAGTTCCGTGCGGTTCATGGCTCCCAACCAATGACACTGAACCAAGAAATGAGTGCTCAGGCAGCTCAGTATGCGCAGAAAATTGCTGCAAGTGGATCGCTAGCCCATTCTCCGAGAGACGAAAGACAAGGGCAAGGAGAGAACCTTTCTTTTGGATGCAGCACAATCAAAGGCGAGACAGTTACGGAGGCAGTAAACAAGTGGTAAAGAAAATGCTTGACCCAAAAAATAATCGATTAATGATTCCTTTCGGGGAAGGAATCAACTCAGCTGGCTTCATGGGTCGTGCTAATGTTTTTTAAATAGGCCACGTTTGAAGTCTTTTCTCACTAAAATTCTCATGGTCCAAGCTTTAGATAGTTACTGACTAAGATAACCTTTCTAACCCAAAAGTGAGTCGAGGAAATTAAATCTCCGAATCAGTTTGACCATCTCGTAAGTGGGCAGCTGTTATGGGTTTCCTGTGTTATGCAACCGCTGACCGGTGGTTCGTTGTTGGAGTTAAGATGGCGGACATTAAATGCTAGTGTTTTAATGGTTTCCACAATCTGTTTGTATCCTTCTTGTATTCACCCATCCAACCTTTACATGAAAGTTTCACATGCAGGCCGTCTGTCATATCAACCCAGTAAAGTGACCATAACCACATGAGTCTCCCTGTAGCTCAGTGGTAGAGCATCCGACCGGTATCCTGAAGGTCATGGGTTTGATTCCCGTCAGGTGGACTTGGGTTTTTTTTTCCGAGCCCCTACACAAGCTAGTGACTACTGAATAAGTTTTCTATCATTTCCTCCTAGCTGCTCATCTTATATCTCTGCAAGTTTCACATCTTGTTATTTTATGACATTCACCAGGTACAACGAGGTGTGTAACCCTGGTTACGACTTCAGCGTTGGACGGTATCAGAGTGGAGCAGGTCACTTTTCTCAATTGGTGTGGAAAGACAGTACAGAACTGGGTATTGGTAAAGCAGATGTAGAAAAATGGGGTATGAAGTGTACGTACATCGTTGCCCGTTATAAAACAACTGGAAACTTCGACACCGGTAACGACGACTACAAGAAGAACGTCAAACAAGGAAGCTTTGATCGCCAGGCGTACTGTAGCTCTCTGTAGACTGATCCTTTTGAGAACAGTTATGCCTTTATGATAACTGTTCGCCGAAATATCTTGTAACCTTTTGAAATAGATGTTCAGCTAAAACACGGAAGCAAGTTCGTTTGTTTTTCCCCTTTCTTCAACAATAAAAAAGAAATCTCATTTATATGGATTTTCTTGACTTAGAGATTGAATAACCATTGTATAACTAAAATATAGCAGTCTTGTAGGGTATACTTTATGTATGATTGCAAGCCATGCTCATCTTGGACTTGTACTTTCTAGATTGTTCTATATAAAAGTTCGTCTGTTAGGGAATTAAGATTAAAACTGCTTTCTGGGATTGTAGTTGTTTTTGTTGCTTGATTAACCAGACCATACTTCCAGACATCGAGTGCTGAAGTATCGCTGAAGAGTCCCGTGCAAAATTCGGGGTTTTTGCCCTGTTGAAGTTCAAAACGTGTATAGTTCCTCAATAAAATTTTGAAGGTTGTTATGCGGTTTTGAGCCGATTTTGTGCGCGCGCACATCGTGGGCTCAAATTGAACGTTCAAACGTAGTCAGTCACCTTAAGCCATACTTAACTTTAGAGATTTACTAAACGCAGGTAATTAATCTCCAATGGTTTTCTTTGTAAACACAACGAACTTCCGAGCATGCGCAGAGTGCTTTTCACTCGTGTCTATGGAAATGAGTTGTGCAAGAATCAATGTAACGGCTTCCATATATGGCTGGAGCGTGACATTTGTCAATTGTTTTATGCGTGATCACTCAACCACATTATCAAAAGTGGGCTAAAACCTTGATCTTGTCGAGGACGTAGTTTAACAATCAGAAATAAATTACATCAAAAAACTGTTTTAATCAACTTTTAGAGGTTCCCTTGTTGGTATATACTAAAGCAATTATTCACTTCGCCTTCGGCGAAGAATTGTTAAATAGTAGTTAGCTTAGTCTTTATAAGACAATGTGTTTTTGGCCCGGCCGACTCACGCTCATTTTAGCCCTAGCGCAGCGAATCCCGTACGTTCGCTTTTGAAGGAAAAATCGCCTTGTTATTTTGTCATTCATGTCTTATTCTTACCACCCTATACATAATATAACTAAGAAGAGATAGAGCTATTGCTAAGCTTGGTTAGGATGTGAAAATATGTGGATTCGTGGCAGAAAAAAACTTTGGTAAATCTTTTATTCTTCAATTCATTCTAAGTAGATACTGCTTTTTGATGGAAAGTGCTGGCCACAGAAACAGGAATTTTCGATTGGAATTTTTCATTTTTGCTCGATTTTGTAAGCAGAGCTCGAGATGCAGCTATTCAATTAAAAAAAAAAGCTAGCTAATCTCATCTCATTGGCTGAACAGATTATTTTCTCGCCATTTCTCGTTTCCGATTGGCTGATGCCAGCGGGTTAAAATAATTTTAGCCCACTGATTTTCCCATTTTAGTCCGCAAAATACGTCACAATGCCCTATACGTCACAATGCCCTATACGTTACAATGCCCTATACGTCACAATGCCCTATAAAGTTATTACGATAATCAATAGAATAAGATAATGCACATATGCGACCCGGGTTCGAGCAACGCCGGAGTAGAGTTGCTTGTTGGTTCTCTCCTGTGCTTCAAGGATTTTTCTCCAGTTCTCCGCTTTTCCTTCTCCCGCAAGAATCAACAATGCGTGTTAAAAAAGAAGCTTCAGGGAAAAGGGTCTATAAGGCCTTTATTAATCTTAGTGGTTTTTATCCCAAGATCACTTGTAAAGATGCTCATGGCTAGATTTTCAAAACGCATCCCACATGGAAAGGAGTGTCCTTAGGTGCTTAGTCATCAGAGACAAAATCCACATACCGGGTTTGCTGGTCATAGCAAGGGGTTAATCATCTACGGTCTAGGGGCCGACTAACCTCTCCCTTAGGCTTCGGCCGAGCTTCCTGATCAGTCTGTAACTGTTCCTCCCGGATAGCGGTGTTGGGGTCGAAATCTCCAGCGTAGCCGTAAATCCATACGATGCTACAGCACTCGATGTCTGGAAGTATGGTCCTGGTTTTGTCAAGCAACAACAAAGTTTTTTTACAATCCCAAAATAAGTTTTTAATTCCCTAGTCACTAGACGTGAGTAGACGAACTTTTATATAGAACAAATTAAAAAACTGTACAAGTCCAAAGTGAGCATGCATGTGTGTTTAAGGAGAATGCCTTGCGATGATCATGCAGAAGTATACCCACCCTACAAGACTGTATGCTACAAGACTGCTATAGAGAGGTGTACAGTCGTTATTAAATCTCTAAGTCAATGTTAAAGATAGAAAAACAGAAAGAACGAAAGAAAGAAAGGCTGACCGACAGACAGACAAACAGAAACAAAGGAACAAAAAAGAAACAAACAAAAAGAAAAACAAAAAACAAAAAAACGGACTACTTCGGTATTTGAACTGAGCCTCTATTTCAAAATGTTTTCAACGGTTACAAGATTTTTGCGATCAGTTATCAATGATGCATATAGTGGTTCACACAAGTCTACGGAGAGCTAGCTGCAGTACGCCTTGCGATCGAATTTCCCTTTCTTAACGTTCTTCTTGTAGTCGTCGTGACCAGTGTAGAAGTTTCCAGGTGGTTTATACCGGCCGACAATATACGAGCACTGGAAACCCCATTTTTTTACATCTGCTTTACCAATACCCAGTTCTGTGCTGGCATTCCACACCACTTGTGTAAATTCCCCTGTTCCCTCCTGACCCCGTCCAATGCTGAAGTCGTACCCAGGTTTACACACGTCGTTGTACCTGTTGAGTATAACATAACCAGATATGAAACTATCTTGGTAAAATGGCTGCCCACTTTACGAGATTGTCGAACTGATTTGGAGATTCAATTCCCTCGACTCACTTTTGGGCTAGAAAGGTTATCTTAGTCAGTAACTATCTGGAGCTGATTGGTGTTGAAAAATGCTTATGAAAAGATTTTAGTAGGTAAAGATTGTCCAAAGTGGCCTATCTAAAAGACATTAAAACGAACCATCTGCATGAGCCAGCCGAGTTGATCGCGTTTCCCGAAAGGAATCATGGGTCAACTATTTTTGGGTCAAGCATTTTCCGAGCAGGGACATGGAATATGCTAATCAAAATACAATGTCGAATCCTCTGTCAATTCTGATTGGTTGACCTTGAGTTCGTTCTGAAGGTCAGCTCAGCTGCAGATAATTGAATGGTAAAGTAAAATTTGGTTCAATGACCCAAACACACAAGAAACAAATCTTTACCAGTTGATAACAGACTTCGTCACGGTTGTCTGGGTGTTTGTGACGCATACCATAGCAAGGTTTTCTCCTTGCCCTTGTAATTCCTTGTGAGATGAAGGAACCAGCCGTCCAAGTTTAGCAAGTTTCTGCGCATACTGAGCTGCCTGTATACTCATTTCGTCGTTCAGTGTCATTGGTTGGGAGCCATGAACCGCACGGAACTTGTTGTGTACATCAAGCCCTTCTTGTTGATATGCTGAAAAGATCGAATTCATATGAACAGCAGAAGTCAATGATATTTTTAGAAAATATAAATATTTTCATTATTCATAAGAATAAGATTCTTTGTTTCAGTTATATCAATATTCATGTAAAAAAGATAACAATAAATAATTAAATAAATGAATAAAATGAACAGTGGATTCTACAGAGTAACTCTTCTTCCAATGGATTAATTCCAATTGGAATTTAAATGTTATTTTTTTGCGGAGGGAGGAAAACTGAAGAACGTAGGAAAAAAACTCTCGAAGCACAGGAGGTTGCTTCTCATGCGTAACAGTTAAATAAATAAATGATACGCTAGGGAATGACACGTGGTCTGAAATAGAAGACGAATAGTAAAGTGTATAAGAACAAATCAAGAACGAGTTGATCTTTACCTGATAAACTGACGTCTGTTAAGAGAATCGCGATCAGGATCACTATTCTGAACATCATGACGTATGGAGTACCTGTGGATATATATATACACATGTGACTTGTGAAGAGTGACACACAAGGGACCGCGGAGCAGGGGGGGATGGGGGCTATAGCCCCCCCCCCCCCCCCCAATAATGGGACTGCCCCCAAATCCCCTAGGTCTTCCAGTATTTGGTGGTCGTTACCCCCCCCCCCCCCCAATCAAAATTACGCTCCGCTGTCCCTGCACAAGGGATGAAAAGACCAAGAAAAGGGACCCCGTCCTGATAGATAGATAAATAGTTATATTTCAATAATGACATGTCACTATGAGCGATGCTGAATACCACTTTGGACGTCTATATTTAGGCTGTATTCATTTTCACTTTCACTTATATTTCGGACTACATTTAGTTTTTGCTCTCCGAAGAATCGCTTACTATTCTCTACCAAACCAACATATACCTATAAGCTTATTAGAGGTTGTGACATATAGCTTCTTAATGAAAAGGAAAGATTAATAAAGAAATATAATGTAGAAACAAAAAGGAAGCAGTATTAAAGGCTTACAAAGTGTATAGAATCATGTTAAGGCTCGCAACTTATCCATTACGCATATTATTATCTCTGAGCCTATCCCACATGGTCTAGTGCCTTACTTCTCATCTACTAATTTTCGTGGGATCTTGACAGTTCACTAGACACACCGTGCTGACGAGGCCCAATACAGGCCGAAACAGCTGTCCACGGTTTCTAGTTGAACTGGCTCATTTTTCAGTCGACTTGAAGTTGTCAAAGGCCTAACGGCAGTCTTCTTCAGTCGTTCACATTAAGGCTCGCAACGTATCCATTACGCATATTATGTATAGAATTAAAGATGGTTTCTCCGACAGAGGGAACTAATGATTATATCGGATTATTTATTCCCTTGCAATTCGAGTTCTGAATATATCCCAGATGTATTTCAGCAGCTGAAAGAAGTATAGCGAAGAAAATTATTCCATCAGCGCTTTAGGGTTTTATATCAAATATCAAATGAAATAATGCCAAACAAACACAGCAAGAAAAATAAGAATATCAGTCTTGCCCTTACAAACTATTTCTTTTATACACGATGACAATGTCAGCATGACATCAGCTTCTGAACATTGAGGCATGTGGCTAAAATCATTCCTAAATTGATTGGACATTAATTTCTCGATAGATAAATATTTATGCTATCTTTCCATTGTTTTCATAAGAGATCAAGATTGTACCCAACCCTCCCCCTCAATTTTATTAACCAATGCAGTTATCTGCCATTTTCGAAATAATGACAGAAAATTAATTAATATGAAGCAAAGATGTAGCAAAGTACAGATAGTATCCATTGAGGACTCCATTGAGGTGGTTTGAAACTTGATTTGGGTTTATTTTCGAAGTTTAAAAGTTTAAGCACCCCCACCCCCTCAGGAGAATAAATTTGTCTATATTCTCGTTCCCCTGACTTTGTTTTCATTGGCACCCCTTCTAATAATGATTTTTATATCTAGAACAATCTCTATGCCAAGTTTGGTGCTTGCACGCAATTTGTCACGATCTCGGCCTTTGATCTTAAAAAAAATGAAGCAAAAATGAAATAAAAATGTGCTAAGCATAAACTGATAAAGGAGACTCTGAGTAACTAGCAATTCTCATGACAAACAAATGAATGTCCGAAGAAAGTTTTAGTTTTTTTAGTTCTGATATATATGTACTTAATAATTTGACCCTTTCACCCTCTCTGATGCTTTAAGTTTGCATACAAAATAATTCCGGGTCGAATATACTGGGACAAAGTTAACAACAAACACGCCCCCATAACGTCAGTAGAATAAGATACTTTTTAACAAAGAAACAAAAATATACTGGATGGACGATGCAGAACACACATTAATTTTGGACGCTCTACCTTTTGTAAAAAAAAACAAAGAAAAAAATAAAGAATATCGTCAAAGGAAAGTCGGTATTGATACTTTTCAATTCTATGCCATTTCACGCAATCCTTCACCCTTGACGTGAAGTGACATGCATCTGACCTTACAGCTACTCCAAGGGGTGTATGTAGGCCTGTATGTAAACCACGGAATAATAAATAGAATAACTAGAATGATAACTACTTTAGCAAGGAGTTATTACAACATTTTCTAAGAAAGTTATTTTATACAGAAGGCGTTTTATATCGTCAATAAATAAGGCGTCAATAAATACTGAGCTTGGACAGTTACCATTACTGCATGTAATTTCTGAACTCTGATGGAGAATAGATAGCTTGAAGGAGCTTTGAATAAGATTATCCACATGTATCCACCCCATTTGTAAAATCCTAGATCCACCCTTGCATTCTGAACAAATCAAAGACGAATCGTTTAGCGCTTTCGCACTAAATGGGGACAATTTTTCACTCAATGTAGTATGCTCACGATCAAATGTTGATTTTTAGTATTTGTTGTGACTCATTCAAGATTCATGTCTGATATGGTTCTTTTAATGGCTTGTAAAAGCCAGTAACAACTTACCTATATTCGCCACCCGATGTTTAATCACTTCAGTCTCTAACTAGGTGACTTGTTCGGTTTTCTTCTGTAATCTAGAAGTGGAAAGACAACATCAGGCGAAATTGAAATACGTTAGCTCATTGTGAAAAAAAAAATTCAAAGAGAATTCGAAACTCTCACTATTCTCTGAAATTTCGCTAGACGTGAAAGAAAAGAGACTAATAGAAAATGATTTTTCAACTAAACTATCGCTAAACCATGGCTTACCTAGGATACAATCACCTTACTTGAACTGACGTTTCTTGTTCAAGCATGAAGCTGTAATTCAAGTAGAATTGACGAACAAGGGGTTTTTATGCCAGCGTCACGAGATCAATAAATATTACGTATGGCAAGTTATCCCAAACTTGTGATGGCGTGTCCCTTGCCAAAGCCTTAGAGAAAACATTATTCTATTTAATTTCAAGTGCCTCTTATATTTCGCTAGTTTGTTTTGTCTTCTTATTCTATTTTTAAGCATTGCCTCTCAGCTGTATCACTACTCTACTCTACTCCAGGATATACCCTGTTAATAAGACTCTTTCCTGTTTTCTGCAGAGGTATTCTTTATACCTATTATTCTATTTAGGACGGTGCTTACTATTGTTGACGCGCACACGGTACTGCGCATCTACATCGAGGGATTTTAAAATTCATTACTCGAAGGTTCACGAAAAATAGCGTTTATCTTCAATAAAATATTAAGAAGCACATGGTCTTACTTAACTCAGTCCTGTTCAAGAGATATTTTACTTAAGTTTACTTATTATTATTCACGATAAATCATCAGCTATTATAGCAATTTAGGGCATATGTGATTCATAGTTCTGGCTACAGCTTATAACCGTTTCTCTAGATTTAACCCATGAAAACGTGAATAAAAACAAACAAGAATCAGATGTCAAATTCAGAATTTACCATTTATTTTAAAATAACTAGATGTGTAATTATAGTTTTAAAAACTATTTCATTTATCACTAAATACTTTGATCAGGAAAGTCTTACTTTTGATAGAGTTTTTTAAAACAGAACTAAAAAAGATCATTTTACGTAGCAAATGTTTCAGAATTTTTTTTTTTCAATGAAGCAAAAAGTCAATAGTAACTTTACTTCAAACCCAATAACCTTCCTAGAACTTGTCGAGTTTTTCTCGGTGTTTTTGGCTCGCATGACGGTGAAGCTGCAGGCATTCTTGGCATGCAAACCCCGGGGGGGGGGGGGGGGGTACTTCGGGTCGTTTCATACGAGGATGCTCCGCCCGGACTATCGACCCCTTACTCCTTTGTATACCAAATTTCAGAAAAAAAGTACCCCTTTTTTATACCTTTTTGCCTGAAAAGGTACCCCTTTCATGTACCTTTGAAAAAAATCTACCCTTTTCTATACCAAAACTCACAAATTTCCACCCCTTTGCTATACGTGCGGCCTGAAAAAAAGTACCCCTTTCGGGCGAGCATCCCCGTAGAGTCCATTATAGGGAGTACCCCCCGGGATGCAAACGAGCCGAAAGCAGACTTTGTCACCTCAGTGTGTCACGCTTGTCACGCAATTAGTATCACATTGATCCTATTAATAAAATTCTAAATAATTCGTATCTCTTTTAAAACGCCTGGATACCCCGTCTTTTTAGTGATGCTAATTTGAAAACAAAATTGTTTCTGAAAAAATTTTCTTGAAAAATAATTGAAACAAGGCGTTCATTTTTGCAATCATGTTAAGAGTTCAAGGTACAAGACCGCGGATTTCGACGTGAAACTTGAAAATCATCGTATTCTATTTTATTTTATATTAGACATTAGTTTTTTCAATTTCAAGAAGCTAGGGTAGGGCCATCCCCCTTAACACAAATTTCAAAAGGAAAGAAAAATCAAGAGGATTGCAGCTCTTCGAGCGACGAGGATGATAGTGATTCTGAGGTACACTAGAGTGGTTTTCAAATGACTAAGACAGATACAAAATAAATACGCTTTTCAGACAAGAGTAGCTTTTTAAAATACAGATACAGCGGATCGCGCGATTGTTTGTTGATATCGGTTTGTAGTCTAGTTCAACTGAAAGACGTTCAAAATAGCGACATTTTAGAGAATCAACTTATTTTTCGATCATCGATGTGTTTAAATCTGGAAAAGATTTATCTTTATTCTTGAACGCAAATGAACGCAATACTGAACTGTTCACCCGTTGGACAGCGATATCTTTTTTTGTTAGAAAAATCTTTAAATGTGTTTATGTGTTAAAGTATCTCCGTCTTAGATACGAAGATAAATAATTGTGTAATCTCCCACGATGAAACTAACTCTTGGAGAGAACACAGAGAATTTATATGTTTAAATTAAAAAAATAAATAAGATAAATAATTAAAATAATCAACTACACCAGCTATAACTGTTTAGGTTCCTAATAACAAATATTTGACTTATATGCACGAGATTCTCCTGCTGTAGCTTGCTCTCTTGTTTTGTTTTTGTTTCTTTTTTTTTTTTTTTTTTTTTTTTTTTTAACGAATCTGTTTGATTTCCTTGTTCTCTACTCCAGCTGCAGAGGAAAAAAGATCCCCGGGTGGGGAGGGGGGATGAATCGATCTGTTAAAAAAATTAATGCCAGGATTTGTCGATCCGATTTTTACTCTGACTCCGTAATCCGGACTAAATTATTTGCGAAATCCGTCAATCGGTAGACCTATTCACACTGAACTGAACTCGGCGCATATCAAAAACATAGTTCACAAGCCTGCGATAGTTATAAAGGCAAGTCTGAAGGTCATATGTTAGTCTTGTGATCTCGTGCGTGTCGTATTCTGACCTTCAGCTACCTTGAACTTAGGTAACACTCTGGTCATGCCCCGACAGGTTAGCTACGCATATTAACAAATCTTTCCGGGGGTTATTAAGGTTAAAACGAACTCTTTAGCTTAGCCTTTAATCGCCTTTACTTGCATAAAACTAGCAATAGCTTTCTTACAAATCGTACTTTCAGTGATTCTTTATTTATTATTTGGTTTTCGTATACCAAAATAATCTACTTTTACTCCTCCGCCACGCCCCCGAAATATTCCTTAGTTAATAGCAAATACCCTTTATAGTTATTATTATACATTTTACTCAGTATCTCAATTTTGATTGGTCGAGAGCCCTCAGCCAATCCCTGATATCGTGTGAACTCGACATGATAAATGTATTATCTGTAAATACATTTATCATGTTGAGTTCACTCAAGGTCACAATGGAAATGAAAATACGTTCGCCTCTTTTTCGACAGCAGAATTAAATCTTTATTCTTAGTTTACAAAATGTATAATAAAACAATTATCGAATTCGGTTTTCGCATGATATCGTAAATATCAAGACCTCGGCCGTTTTATCCGCCTCATTTGCGATATCATGCTCAACCTCATCCAATAATTGTTTAATATCAGCCCGCGCGGAGCACCATACTCAAGAAAAATGGTAACCCGTCGAGTAGATTTTTCATGGCTTGATTGCGCCATCACCTTGTCTGTACGTACAACATCCGGCGTGTACCACCACAGGGTTCCCGCGCACTTTACTTACTCGCAAATGCATAGAAAACATCGCAAATATTTAGTCAAAGATGGATCAAGAAGTAATTTCTCTTATTTTTGCAAAGCAAAAAGTACGTTTAATCAAAGTTATGTCTGTCCTAAATTGAAAAACTTTAGTGACTTGCTAAACAGCTAAAGAAGATTTAGCGAGAGAAGTCTTAAGGTTAAGCTTACGATGAATTTTCGTGACTGAAACGGCCCCTCAGTGAGAGAAAAAGTGGCCTGTAGACCAGGAAAACCTGATTACATTGCAAGAATTATCTTTCAGTTCCGTAGAAAACACTTCATAGAAGGTAATTTCATTGATATTAACTAAGATTTCGTAAAAGAGTCGACAAAATATGTGTAAACTAGCTGGAGAAACTCACTCTCGGCAAGGCCGTTGCTTCGGCATTGACAGAAAAACTTGAATAGTTGTTTGTTGTTTTTATTTACTGCATTTTACATTTTTAAACGCTAGGACTTAAATATCCTTGTAAGGAGAACATTGAATTTGCTGTTTACGCAATAGTCTAAGAGCGGTGAAAGCATGAAAACAAAAGAAATCATTCATTAGTATCATTTACGAATAGAGCTGCAGTACGCTTGGTGATTAAAATTTCCTTGTTTAACATTCTTCTTGTAGTAGTCGTAGTTAGAGGTGTAGACGTTCCCAAGTGGTTAATAAATGGCGACGATGTACGTACACTTCAAACCATTCTCTACATTGTCTGCCTTACCAATACCCAGCTTTCTACTGGCATCCCACACCACTTGTGTAAACTGTTCTGTGTCTCTTGGTCCAGCGTGGAAGTCGTACGGGTTACACACCTCGTTGTACCTAGTACAGCAAGGAATAACAGTAAGACGACAGATAAACTACTGTAGGTAGGTGGTTGCCCACTTTAAAAGGCCTGTTATAGATATTGAGTGTTGCATTGTACCAGAGACCATGAAAGTTTTAAAAACGTTTATCCTAGCTTTGATAGATATCAACTGTATAAAATAGTTTTGCAGGATGGGAGGACTTGCCAGAGCGCAATGAGATGAAGTACATTGAACCACCCATTCATTTTTGCCCCATCCCTAATACAGCTCAATTTGGAGGACAAAACAATTGGTTTCTAATTCTCAGGAGATTGAAATTTCTTTGTTTTGTCCTCCAAAATGATCTACTTTGACGTCACGTGAAAGGGGTCTATTCGTAACGTATGCTGAAACAAGCCATCGCCAGTATAACTATACATAGATAAAAAGTCAAATTGAATAGAAATCTTTACCAGGCGGTAACTGCCTCCGTAGCTATTTGGGGACTTATTGACGTGTTAAAGCATCGAGTGAAAATGCTCATTGCTTGCAAGGATGCGCCTCGGTATCTAATAAGAGCAAGACCTTGCGCAATTCGAGCTGCCTTAGCATTCATTTCTTGGTTCAATGCCATTGGTCGAGTGCCATGAACCGCACGGAACTTGTTGTGCACATCAAGCCCTTCTTGTTGAAAATCTAAAAAGGTGTAAAAGAACAAGAGCTGCCGAATATTAGTAAAAACATGATATACAAAAAATTTTTCATTGTTGTCTTTGATAAGGAACAATATCATAGGGTATATTTTGGGGGGTTTGTGGATCAGTTTGAGAATTAAACATCTTACTCACCATCTGACTGATTATTACGAATAGAACTGCAGTACACCTGGCGATCAAAATTTCCTTGTTTAACATTCTTCTTGTAGTAATCGTACGTACGGGTTTTGAAGTTCCCAAGTGGTTGATAAATGGCAACGATGAAAGTGCAATTCATACCCGGCAACCTTACGCTGTCTGCCTTACCAATACCCAGATTTATACTGGCATCCCACACCACTTGTGTAAACTGTTCTGTGTCTTTTGGTCCAGTGTCGAAGTCATACTGGTTACACACCTCGTTGTACCTAGTGCAGCAAGGAATAACAGTAAGACGGCAGACTCATTCCGTGATTTCCTCGCAAATCGATTGATGCAAATAAAACTCACTTGATAAGACTTTAAGTAGTATATAAAAAACGAGTAGCAGTGTTTTATGAAGGATAAAAACCCGAGCGCAGCGAGGGTTTTTGATCCTTGATAAAACACGTGCTACGAGTTTTTTATATGGCTTAAAAAAGCTCATTAATGTTCAATAGCCATTTTGTTCAATATCGATAGAAAACAATGATTAAAAAATGCTTTTGAAATAAAAAGAGATGTGTCGTTTTCACTTGGGAATTTGCTTTATTGAGCAATAACAATGAAATGGTAATGCCTTAAAAAATCTCATTAATGTTCAATAGCCATAATGCTAGTGATTTTCAGTCCTTATTTGATTTAGATTTAGATATTCCCGATGATATACTTGCAAATATATCAGAACCGTCTATAGCTCTGCTAATCCTGAAAGCACATTGTCAGCACCCGGTGGAATATTTAATAATTGCGTATTTCATTTCACTCGCTAATAGAACTTGAACTGACATAGTCAAGCATAGTCATAAATAAGATAAGAAATTAGGTTACCAACAAATACAGTTATGTTCAAAGATAAATAGCATGATTTGCAATTCGTATGATATAAAAACTGTGGAACTATAATATAAGAACGTTGTATTTCTTTATCTATCTCCACACGTACCTTTATATAAAGACACATGTAACTTTAGATATAGATTAAAGCTCATTAAAAACCATTGTCTGTGTATTATACCCCGTTATTCCCCTGGGCTGAATTCAAATCCCTCCCCGCGCTTTAAATTTGTATAGTACTTTATAGAGTATAAAGTGCTCTCCACGTGACTACTGATGAGTATCGGATTGGACAAAATGGCTATTGAATATTAATGAGTTTTTTAACTGGTGATAAAGACCGTTGAATTGTTTAATGCGAATAAAACTACTTTTTATATCAAACTACGGTTTTTCAAGTATCAGAGTTAAAGTATTATTATCAAGTGAGTTTTATTCGCATCTACACATGTACAACGGCCTTTTTCAGTAGTCAGAGTCTTATCAAGTGATTTTTATTCGCATCCAACAACGGTCTGTATCACAATCAAAGTCTTATCAAGTCAGTTCAATTTCAATTTTTAGTTCATTCAAATTTACGCGTAGTTTATTTTTGATTGACGGTAACTCATGGCAGCGTAGTGTTGATTGACAGGTTGCATAAATTTAAAGTTTGATTGACATCATGTCAAGATTCGACAAATTCCCTTGTTTCAAATTCCCAAATATTTGACCAATCAGCGATAAAGTTGATTATTTAGCAGTTATTCGCCGAAGGCGAAGTGATTATCGATGAATATTTACCGAGCGGCGAGTCTTCGAGCTGCGAGGTAAATATTCATCGATAACCACTGAGCTTGAGGTGAATAATTGTTTTAGTATAAATAAAAAGGTGATTATTTCAAAAAAGAAAGAAGGAAACAACATTGAAAGTGAAAATATTTTATTTTTTAAAAGCGCGACGGTCACGCTGACAGCCAATTTGTCCGAAAAGGTGATTATCGGCTGATAATCCGAGATAGAAAACCAATCAGAGCGCGCGATTTTGTATAATCACCTTTGTATTTATACTAAATATGAATATTACGTAATTGAGTTAGATTCTTCTTAATGAGAAATGTCCATGAAACAATAGGCGTTCTGTGCCATGAAGTGATAAGGAGAGGCCTTACATACCAGTATGACTATACATTGATCAAAAGTCAATAGAATCCTTACCAGTCGGTAACTGCCTCCGTAACTATTTGGGGTCTAATAGACATGTTAGAGTATCGAATAAAAACGTTCGTTCCTAACAAGGCTTGCCGTAGGTGTATATTACCAGCAAGACTCTGCCCAAGTCTGGCTGCCCTGGCAGTCAAATTCTTGTCCAGTCTGAGGATCAGTGTGTGTGTTTTAACAATTTTTTTTATAGCCCCTTTATAAACCTAATTTTGGGTCCAGTAATTTATCCAACCACAACGAGTAGCTACAGCTACGACAAGATAAGTTGCGAGTACAGTATAAGAACTATCAATAGAACTATCAATCAGAGTTACACTCCATTGCCTTCAAACAAATGCCTTAAGTCGTGGCATTTGGGTCCGTTTCTATTCATTTACTGTATTGTTGACCCAAATGCCTCGACCTAAAACAATTGTTTGAATCACATGGAGTGTAACTCTGATATCTGCTATTCGCCGTCTCGTTTCCCGCTCTATGATCTCATTGCAAACTTCGCCTATTGAGCCCCCCTCTCAAATATATATAGAGGGAGATTTTGATAAGCCCCCCCCCCCTCCCACCCACCACCACCCCGAAGGGGAAATCTATAAATATACTTTTTAAGCCCTCCCTCTCAAATAGCCTTCCCCTGCCCTCAAACTTGCCTAAATAGGGGCTTTTGGTACTTTTTGCCTCAGCAATATATGCCAACAGGATACAGCTCAGAAGAAGGAAGGCACAAAGCAGACGAGACATGCTGTGTCTGTAACAAAGGTACATGCATTGAAATATTCAACAGAAATATAAAGTTCTTCCAGCTACTGAAGCTGAAGGGAGTGATTGTTCAGTCTTCCGAGCCAAAGGCTTTGGGCTAAAACACTTGCCTCCAGAACGCATTTGGATTTAGAAAATGATTTTTGCCGGAAGGAAAACTGAAATGTCATTGTCTGCAGGTTACAGATTATGTACCTGTTTTTAACCTTTGTTTTTACAAGAGTCACAACTCTTGTGGTTCGTTTATAATTGTTCATAACCCTATTCAGTCCACTGCGCTTGTATATTTTCGTTAATACAAGGCCATTACAACAACATCATTACAGGCTGTAGAGGTTTGAAGGGGAGGGGTGGAGGAAACACAAAATATTAGTGCCCAGTGTTCGGGGGAACACAAATTCCTGAGGGAAGAAAACCGAAGAAAAGCTCGAATCAAGAGAGATGCCCCACAAACTGTTTTACAGTATTTTTCACCGAGATAATCTGTAATCTCAGTGGTGAAAACTGCTACTTTATATTCGAGATTTGTTATGCTTGATTCCGCATAACTGAGGAATTCTGCTCCTCGTTATCGTAATACTGACCGGCTTCTTAGCAGAATCCTCTTCGAAAATTCTTTCTCTCGTTAGCGTTAACTCTTTTGGGAGTCGCAAGATAATGGTGTGTGAAGAAGGACAACAAAAGGAACTACGTATAAGATTCTGGTCCAAGTGGTAACAAGATGTAACAAGGGAAACAGAGTATTCGGTTGGCTAAAAACTAAACTCAAAATAGCTTCGAAGACTAAGAGTATTACCTTGAAGGTTTCTTGATCAATCTCTTGGTCCGTCGTACGTGGCTTTGATTGTTGATGGGTAATTAGTACACCTAAAGATAGTGAATATATACCTAGTCTTGCTCTAATAAATAATATGTCATCCTAAGATCTATAAATGATAAATAAACTATATGATATAACACAGTGACTAGTACTAGACATTACATATAATGCGACACTGTCTGGTAACTACAAAATACTAGTGCCCAGTGTTCGGGGGAAAACAAATCCCTGTAACAGAGGGGAAAACATCTCAATTCAATATTTAATTTTCTTCATATAAAATACTTTATTTTTCTCTCTCCTTTGCGTATATCGTTTTACATTTATATTTCTTAATAAAAACTCAGAGTGAATAATCAACTCAATATTCGAATAATGAAATCATTAATGGAGCCTAGGGAGGTATGCTCGAGCCGTTTTGACTGTAGTAAATCTGTATCTTGTTCTTGCACGTGAAGTTCAACTGAAAGTAAAGTATTAAAAAAGAACTATATTTTTCGAAAAATCTTGCCGCCGTAAAACATTCATGAAAGTCGTTCACTTTCCGACCTCAAAAAATATTTGAATATAACATTTGATTGATGAAATTCTTTCTTTTATACCGAAAATATTTATTGAATAATTATAAAAACTGAACTGGGAGCTCCGCCTTTAGGCAGTGCCTAAATTTGTGTAGTATACTTGTGCAGCGATTTTGGGAAACGATAATTTTCATGCCCTAAAGCCATTATGGTATAATAGAGAAACATACGGTAGTTATGTTACAACATGTACAAGGTACGACAACATTACAGTAATTGTTGAGTGAGTAATGTGATCGTCCGGGTGAGTGTAGTCTTGAGAAAGACTGTTGTTGGTAGAGACTGACGTTTCGACAACCTGAGCGGAAGTCATCTTCAGAGTACAGTGGGGAATGAAAGACAGTAGATGGTATAGTAATTATAGTAATTTATCCAATCGCAACGCGTATACGGCTACAATATGGCTACGAGTTTAACACTCATACGAAAAACTGCTCCAAAGTTCTAATCAGTATGAAAATTTGACCTGTCTTTGCAAAAAACCCGTTTATATAATTTTCCAATGGTTTCCCACGCCATTGTACATCAGTGCTACGTTAAAGAGCTGACTCGCACGTGGCAATGCTTGCTGTAGAACAGGTTCTGAAGAGGTACTAAAAAATCTTACCAAGAAGGTACTCATGCAGTTCACCTGTTGCGTCTCCTTGAAAGCAAATTTCCATAACTACGCAATGGAAAATGCATGGCATGTTAACGTTGATTTTTCACCTTTTTCGTGAAACATTAAAGCTATCATTCTTGATATTCCTGAGAGAAAAATATTTTTAATTTTCATTGTTTTTTCCCTCGTAGAAAGCTTTGATAAATCAGATAATTAGTCACATATCTTTCCTTTCTTTCTTTTTTTTACCCTTTTTTCTTCCCATGAAGGTACTCGTTCAACCTGTTGCTTCCCCTTGAGAGCAAAATGTAGTCACTGTTATATCATATAGTTTATTTATTATTTATAGATCTTAGAATGACATAACACTTATTAGACCAAGACTAGGTATATATTCACTACTTTAGGTGTACTAATTACCCATCGACAATCAAAACCACGACGGACCAAGAAATTGATCAAGAAACTTTCAAGGTAATACTCATAGTTTTTGAAGCTAT
Organism: Anthopleura xanthogrammica; assembly: GCA_964019055.1. NCBI lineage: Eukaryota > Metazoa > Cnidaria > Anthozoa > Actiniaria > Actiniidae > Anthopleura > Anthopleura xanthogrammica. The sequence continues at coordinate 27,280,354 of OZ025207.1, forward strand.
TTTGAGTTTCGTTTTTGATTTAGTAAACAAGTTGGTCGGGCCTCTCTTAATTCGAACTTTTCTCTCCCTCAACAAAAACCAACATACTAAATCTAAATTTCATCTGTGTGTTATCCGTGCCCTGACTATAGATCAGCACAGAGGTTGTTCTATGCTTTGATAAAATGCATGGTTCAAATATACCTTATTATAGGAAATTAACGCTCCACGAAATTAAAGTATTAGAAATTAGCACAACTTAAATTAACGCGAATTGAGGGCAAAAATACTTTCAAATGAAGAAAATTAACGCGAAAGTCAAGCCAAAATTCCCATTTGAATGAAATTAACGCGATGGACACAAAGATAACTCATCTGAAAGTGAAAATAGAGAGCTTGTAGAATGAAAAAAAGAAAATATAATTTCCGACAAAAGTGACTAGCTGTAATGTTCAGTTTTAAAATAAATAATTTTTCAAAAGTAGATTAAAGATAAAATTACTAGAAATTGATATCGTGAAAATGAACTTTCCACTTTATTAATGATATGGAAATTAACATTAAAAGAAATGAACACGACTTATATTAGCGCGATTTTTTAAAATTCGCGTTAATTTCATGGAGCGTTAATTTCCTATAAGGTAATTCATACATAACTCTCCGGTCATATATATGCGAGTAGAGTTGCTTGTTGGTTCCGTCTTTCCTGTGCTTCGAGGGTTTTTAACCAGGTTCTCCAGTTTCCCTTCCTTCTTAAAACTGAGTCAGCTTCTAAATTCCACTTCAATCATTGAACGAGGGCAACTGGCTACATACATACATACACTCGTAAAACAATGACTATTTGTTATTATTATCATTTTTCCTATATATTCTCTTTTTTCCTTACTCTTTCTTGGGAGTTTTTACATAGGGATAACCTCATAACTTCCTTTCAAGTCGCCTATTATTTAGCTTTGTTGTTTCATTTGTATCGCTTTGGCTAGACTTTCCAAAAGTCCTCTGTCTCTCTTTTTTTTTTTGCTGGCGGGACTGAGGACTTTTCATCTCTGCTTCGCGCCAAATTTACCGACGGGTTTTTCCGTCGGTGAATAAATTATATCAAACAGACAATCAACCGAGATTGACGACATTTTTGGCGCGAAACGGAAATCGAATCCCTGCAAGGGAAACAAGTCGTCCACTCGCGACCGTAATACGCTCGCGCTTCGCGCTCGCCAAATTTTCTTTACATCCATGAACCGGGAGAGGAAAAGAGAGTGGACGACTTGAAGCAAGTCTACGCTTTTGCTCGTATTTGCTCTTAGTTTTACTTGTTGTTAATATTTCATTTGCGATTTGAATAAACTATGTATGTATGTATGTATGTATGTATGTATGTATGTATGTATGTATGTATGTATGTATGTATGTATGTATGTATGTATGTATGTATGTATGTATGTATGTATGTATGTATGTATGTATGTATGTATGTATGTATGTATGTATGTATGTATGTGTGTGTGTGTGTATGTATGTATGTATGTATGTATGTATGTATGTGTGTGTGTATGTATGTATGTATGTATGTATGTTTCTCTTCTTTCTCCACTAACTTTTCCTTTGTTTCTTGTTTTTCTCCCCACAGTCAATACTACTACAGTTGATACAATGAAAGTCAGCTGTATTGCCGTCATGCTGCTCTTAACACTATTCGTGTCACAATCATATTCTGTAGCTCTACCCATTAAGTGTCCTCCTGGGCTTTGGTGCGGCAAGAGGTCAATCACTGACTCAGAAAAGGCATGTACACTCGTGATAGAGTACAACGCACAGTTACGTAGTTTCTAACTTCATTGTCTTCTTTCATACAAAGCTGACAATAATTATTCTGAAAATAGTTCGATTATACCTATTTAAGTTTCCAAACACTAACGCAGTCCCCACCAACTAGTAACCTCGTGTCATTATCAACTTTCTTGATAGGCTGAAGGAAACAAGTCTGATCACGGTTCCCTGAATAATGAAAGGTCCAAGATCATGGAAGCCCGCGAAGGACCCAACAGGCTTCGAGGAAGAGAAATGAACATACGATATTGAACACTTGTTAAGGGGAACGATGTGTAATGATTGTGAATAAAATAAGCGTTAACAAATTAAAGAGAGCGAGAACAAAAGTTTTGAAAAACGATTAACATGGATAAGATAAATTGACTTGGAAACGAGACTATAATCTGATAGTATACATGGATACAACTATTGATACCACTATTGATACCATGATTGATAATAAAGGAAACTACGAAATCAAACGTTAGAAATGGTGATATTTTGAGGACCATTTCTCATCCAAGGACATTAATATTAGCCGATATGAGCCAGAAGGGGTTTATCTATTTTATAACCCAACGACTTCACTGGAATGGATTAGGCAAACTTCATTGACTTATCATCTCCAGAGTTTTCAAAAAAAAATTCTCTCTCGTCTCCAAGCTGGATATAAAAACACTTATTTTGGTAAATGAAAGCTGTTTGACATTGAATATTCTATTGTTTGAAAAAAGTTGTCGAATGTTTGTTGGTTTTTAGTAGTTTATAAAATTAATTTCGAAAACAAACCAAAAACTTCATTCACGAAACAACATGGATGCTTACCATTGAAGACATTTACAGTATATTTTGTTAATTTTTTCGTCTTTCCTGGCGTAGTTTTCTCAACTAGTCTTTTTATTTTACTCTCACTTGTTTGTAAAAACCGAGTTTCTTTGTTTTCCGCGGTTTTTCTTTTTTTTTTTTTTTTTTACGTTTTTCCCTTCTACTGGACGAATATCACTTCGGGCGGGGGATATCGCCTGATACCCGTCCTGCACGTGACCCATTTGAACCAATGACAGCGCGTGAAAATTAATATATAGCTCATCGGATAGCAAATTCAATTAACGTTGTCGTCGGTAAAAAAAAAAAAAAACTAAACATTATTTGCTTTTTTTGTCAACAAACTTCACTGTAGGCTATCTAAAAATTAAGGAATATATGTCCAAGTCGTAGAATTTGCAAGCATACAGTGAGTTTCTGATTGTTATAATGCCACGGTGAAATAAGTTTCATGATTCCGCTCTCAAATAAAGTTTAGACTTTAGGCTTTTTTCATTTAATTGAATTAGCTATATATTATAACAGAAATATATTATTTCTAAAGTAAAGCTTAACAGGCAGTAGCTTAACATATATGTCTTTGGCACTTGTACTTTGGCCCAATTAAACAAGAAACGAATTGCTTTGTGTATTTTTCCGTAAAATCGAAATATCAAATTTTGGAAGCATTTCTGTGATTTCTTTGAATCGATTCTAGACCACGTCTTGCCAATATTCAGCTTTCAAACGGCAACTTATTTGCTTTTTTGACGTATTACTAATTTTGATAAGTTTAGGTTTTTTACCGGCGTATGCACATGGCATTGGAGTAGTATTTTTGACTGTTTTGGACATACTATGGCCTTTTATATTCGCTCTGACATCTAGTCAAACTGTAATTCGAAATAAATATGATATTAACATTTTGTCAGACATGTCTCATGAGACAGTTTTTTAACATTTTAAACAATTTATAAGATAAAACTCAAAAAGCGTGTTTTTTTCTTCTTCAAAACTTGTACTTACAATTTTGTCTTGAAATTATATTGAAACTTGTCGACAGAAACCTTGACCGCTTACGTCTCTTCACGTTACAGTTACAACTGACTATGTAAATTCTCGATTAAAATTCTTAAGTCTCGGGGGACAGACCATCACATACATGTTCTTAATGAACAGAACATTTCATTGTATTTCTGTTATTTCAAAGCTAAAAAAAATATGTCGTATATTACTTCTATTCAAAGATTCATTTTCTCTTGGGAGGGGAACAAAAAAACGTAGCATACAAATGCATACAAACAATGGTCTCGTGAGTATGACTTTATATTCTAAATCGGTTAGAGAATAAACGCGAGTGCTTTATGGGATTTAAAGCTCCCCGCAATGATCGGGCTTCGCCCTCGTGGCTTTCTATCAATGCTCGGAGCTCTAAATCCCATAAAACACTCGCGTTTATTCTCTAACCCTTGCTTAGTACACAAATATATGCCATTTACATAGAGATAAAGATAGCCTCATTGTGAGCTCTGTAACATCCAAAATGGCGGACGCTTCAGAGCCAACACACGTAGTCTTTATCAATCAATCGCGTTCATCAATCAATCAATCTTTTATTTTAGTACAATAATTGCAAATAATTGGTTAAAATTACAAGTTATAAAATTGAAAGTTACAAAATAAAGTATGACATAACTGATTACAATTTACAAAGTCTTGGTACTAAGTCAGCTGAGCCAAAGGCTAAACGAGACAGACGGCACATTATGCATAGGTCAATAGAAGTATATATCTGATATATAAAGTAAGAATAACATATGAAGAAAAAGAAATATCAATATTGTATACGTAAGATGAAAAGAACAAAAACAAAACAAAATAAAAGTGGCGTAATGATTCACCTATGATATTCTATATACTTACACACAATGATTAATTATCAAATATAATAAATACCAACTAGATACAATATTATTTCTTTACAAAACTGTTTTTAATCGTTTTTCATTGCCTCTTTTGAAAAAAATCACCCTTCACATCGTGTACGTACTGAACATAGACCGCTCGATTTACTGAAATCAAGGATTTGGCCAGGCTACTCGTCTGAGAAGCACATTCACGAAGTCATGCCGAACAGCGACGGAAAAAAGTAGCCTGGGGACGAGACCCGGGACGAGGCTAAGATAATGATACTTGTTTAGATTTGACTAAAACGGCGAGCGCTTTGGTCAGTCAAAAGCCTCTGGCTCGGGAAATTAATTTATATACTTGAGTCTTGAGGCAGACGGGAAACGAAAGTCGAGGAGGAGAGGGACGGGCTCCTCGCAAAGACACGGAACCTCTGGTACCCAGAGTATAAAACCAACACTTACTAAGTCATGGTGTCAGGCTTGAGTTTTCTTAACCTTGCCGATCTCGCTTTCTTTGCATATTTTTTTGTCCTTTATCTAATTGTTTTTTTTTATATATATTTCAATGGAAACATAGTAATAATAGGACACTTGCTGTAGAGGTTCGCCTACGACCTGTTACTTTTGCACCTTGAAGGCGATGATTCATGCAATCAGGAATGACCGGTCACTATGGCAGTGAATTTATCAACATGTACACATATTTATAACTGATTATAAGTTATACATTACAAAGAGTCAAAGAGAGAAAATTAAAAGAACAGATAGAATATTGAATTTTCTGGAGAGTCAGTGTCCATGTGGTGTCCATAATGTTAAAAAAAATTAAAACGCTAAAATATTTGTAACAAAAGATCTGTCATTTCAGTTTGCCTATCGTCTCGTGGGGTTGTGATTAATAAAGTGTACAATCGTAGGAAACAACGAGTCTGCAATATTAAACAACACAGAAAGTTTGGGTCATGACATCCACTCTAAGTACGCTGAAATCCTGGAAGCTCTGATTCACAATGGAGCTTTTAAGTGTGACGTCAATCGAATGGGAAAACGACTTCCGGGTCCAAAATGAAAAGCAGTTCTATGAAGATTTTCCTTACTTTTTCTTTACGACAGGATTTGTTGTCCAAAGTTCTAATTGTTTCAGGTGGAGGTTAAATCATTGAAGGCGTTTTTCGCTTTATTTTAGCAGTTTTTGGTAAGCAGTTGGACCCGGAAATACGTCACAACTTAACAGCTCTATAAGAAGAAAAGGCTATTTTTTAGAATCCCTAAATTCCACTTTAGACAAGAAGTGTCAATGAACGAAAACCATTCCCACGATTTTACAGTTCATCCATGAGAGTGAAGAGCATTGAAGATCTAGACGAGATGGTTATCAAACTGGCCAACTTGTAGAACTGAATTTGAGGAGGAAAATATTGACATCATGCATCGTATACCATCGAAAATAACCTCTCGCCCGATTATTGTGAAATTCTTGTCACAATATTTAATCTCAGATCTTTAACGGACAAGTTTGCTAACCCAATTCTAAATAGAGCAAAGTCAATATATATCAACGAAAACCTAACTCCCTGTGTTACCCAGAGTAAATGAGTCTGTTCAAGGAACACAGCGGTGTTTTATTATTCCTATCAACAATTATGGATGTTTTATTGGACCAAGAGGCGTTTTAAAGGCTTCTTTGTTATTTACGTTTGGAATCTTCCTCTTATGAGTAGAGCTTTTCTTGAATATAGCACTGCAGTGCGCCTGGCTATCAAAGCTTCCTTTTTTAACGTTCTTCTTGTACTCTAACATGTTTCCTGCTGGTTTATACCGGGCAACGAAGTACGCACACTTCAGACCCATTGGCATTGTCACATCTGCTTTACCAATACCCAGTTCTGTACTGGCATTCCACACCAATTGTGTAAAGTGACCTGCTCCACTCTGACCCATTCCAACGCTGAAGTCGTAACCAGGGTCACACACCTCGTTGTACCTGGTACCAAGGATTAAAAGTTAGACGACAGATAAAGTACTGTAGTTAAGTGGCTGCCCACTTTAATTAAAATATTATAGAAATTCTTGCAGCATCTTGTAGATAAGATTAAGCTTTCTTCCTCATATGCCGTTTGTATGTGGCCAATCTATAGCAGAATATGACATTCATTTGAGCACTGAATACAGTGTGAATAGAAATCTTTACCAGTTGTTTACTGCCTCCGTAACTGTCTGGCCTTTGATTGTGCTGCATCCCATAGAAAGGCTCTCTCCTTGCCCATTTCTTTCCTCTTTCAACGCATGGGCTAGCTGTCCAATTTGAGCAAGTTTTTGCGCATACTGAGCTGCCTGAGCACTCATTTCTTGGTTCAGTGTCATTGGTTGGGAGCCATGAACCGCACGGAACATGTTGTGTAAATCAAGCGCCGCTTGCTGATAATCTATAAAAAGAATATATATATATATATATATCAAACAAGCCCATTAGAAATATTTAAAAAAAGGATCCTTCGTGCAGAAATTGACCCTTCTCAAAATTATCTTGGATGCAAAGCTAACATTACCCTGGGATTCAGAGGTTCTAGTTCGCTTCCCGTGAGTTTAAACGAGCGAGAAAACACAACTGAAAGAAATCACTCTTTTTCTCGATGGAATTTGTGGCATTTCTCTTGTATTTCCATGTTAGCTTCCCATTCAATAAAATTTTGAGAAGGATCCATTGGAACAGAGATTTCAAAACTATTATTTCAATATAATGTATAAATAATTTCATTCCAAAAATTGTCTTGAATATTTTTTGTTGTTGAATAGTTTGTGTAAAATCAAGTATACTAGCAGATGTTTTTTTCGATGATGATGTCAACAAGACAGTATTACGTTACCTGATAAAGTGCAACCAACCAAACACAGTAAGATGAACGACGCGTGCAACATTTTATTCCTACGGATGTACAGTCTCTCGGCTGTTGTTCGAAATATATATATAAAACGTAAAGAATAATTTAGCATTTAGCAGATTAAGAGAAGATCGATAATAAACTCATGCAAAAGGACATTTAAAGTAGTGAGTCGAGGCAAGTTAGATTTTTGAGCCAATCCCTCCTTCATCAAAATGCTTGGATGTTCAGAAAAGCTAAGGGGCTTATTCATTATTCTTCAGTCTAGACTGAGTCATGAGTGATAGCAACACTAACATTAGAAAACATACAAAGAAAGGAAAGAAAGAAAGACAGAAAGAAAAGAAGGAAGGAGGGAAGGAAGGAAGGAAGGAAGAAAGGAAAGTACTACTCACCAATCCAAAAGAAAGTATGCTGATGTACCTTGGTCGTGTAGTAAGCTTGTGTAACTGAACTGTTCTCTTTAGTAAATGAACGTGTCCTTCGAGGAACCTGTGTTATGTGGTCTAAGGCCTTTAACTATTCATGCCAATCTTTCATCATGATATTAACATCATCTGTTACAAATTCTAAAAATGATGATCTGACGCAACCATGTCACCCTATTTGTGATCATAGCCTCTTACTTCCTTTCTTGATGTAATAAAAAGTAATTTGTTTGTGCGTATACTAACTAAAGAAGTCGTACTTGAAGTCAATATTCATTATTCTGATTCACAAATTGTAAACCACTGATTGTAATGTTGGTATCCTCAATAAAGATGTTTTATTATTATTTGTCTTGACTGGAAAATTTTAAATATTTTCTCAGAAGCTTCGACCCGTGATCATGGATCTCGTAATCAGTGACTTTAGTGTTGGAGCATGTCAACTTTTAAGCAAATAGTACAGTAAGCGCATGAACCAGAGTTCTCAATACAATTTATATATAGTTCTGGAAGCTTAATAAAGTCGTTCTTTGACAAAGGGTCTTTCAATTGGACTTTTTTGAAGCACTGTTAGGCAACAAGGACATTTTGCTTTAGCTCGACCCAGTGGTGGATAGGAGGGTGTAAAGGGCATGCCACATTATTCAAAGTCCTAGATCCGCCCACTATTAACTTGAATTTTGTGCCTTATGCCCGGTTTATTATTTTTTGAACATTTCTAAAATTTTCGATTCTTGCTTTTTTTATATGTTTTTGGACTTGCTGTTCCTTTATATTATATGATGATTTATTTCAAAACCTTATACTAAAATTCACCTCCGTTATTTAGAGGTGGGTTGAATTTTTCGCATATCTTCATGGAAACATAGTAATAATAGGACACTTGCTGTAGAGGTTCGCCTACGACCTGTTACTTTTCCACCTTGAAGGCGATGATTCATCCAATCAGGAATGACCGGTCACTATGGCAGTGAATCTCCTAATGATTATCTCTCGACCTTCAATCCCTTTTAAAAACAATTAGGTCTTGACTTCTAAACATGTACACTACCAGCAACCCCGCTCAATCAAGAATTGGTGATGAACCTCAAGTGATTCCTCAACGTTTTCAACTATAACTAATAGGGTATTGGGTTTTGAAGCACGGGTGGCGTAGCGGTTAGAGTGCTCGCCTCTCACTAATGCGACCCGGGTTCGAGTCCCGCCAGGCTCGGTGTCGTATGTGAGTAGAGTTGTTTGTTGGTTCTCTCCTGTGCTTCGCGGGTTTTTCTCCAGTTTCTTCGGTTTCCTCCCTCCACAAAAATCAACTTCCATGAATATCATGTAACATAGTTGCTGTTATATTTGAAGTATTATCTTTAAATATACTTTATCTTTATTTTTAAACGACTGTGAAACGTCACGGTAAATGGGACTGTCACGGCATGAAATAGATGACATTATTTGAACGCGAGACCACTGTTCAGCCAATCACCGTCACGGTCACGGAACTGCAAGTTGGCGTATCAAACTTTGGGTAAGCAATCTGAAAAACAATGGCTCCTTGTTAATCGCCTAACTCGTTATCGTAAACAAAAGGACTCAACATACCGCGCGAAACTCAAAATAGAAATAATAATACTGATTTTGCTAATCTCAATGAACCCGAACGAACTTTTACAAAACAATAGATTTGAACTCGACGTGTTTACGAAAAGGCTTCGGATTGTCTTCGGATTGTCTTCGGATTGTCTTCGGATTGTCTTCGGATTGTCTTCGGATTGTCTTCGAGTCTGGGAAATTTCACACTTCACGAATTATGATAAGGAGCCCATTGTTTAACACATTACAACCGAACAATGGACCAAGGTTTGATACGGGTATACGGGTACCTCTAAGCACTGTCTTTTACTCGGCGCGTTACCATTACCTATCAAATTCTCGTACAGCTTTAGCAATCTCCTGTAGTTTCTCCACTTCACCGCGTTCAAGCTGTTCAAATATCTGATTCATTTTTGTCTGAGGTGCAATGATTAATTATCAAATATAATAGATACGAATTAGATACAATATTATTTCTTTACAAAACTGTTTTTTTTTTTAAATTGTTTTTCATTGTCTCTCTTGAAAAATCACCCTTCACATCGTGTACGTACTGAACATAGACCGCTCGATTTACTGAAATCAAGGATTTGGCCAGGTTACTCGTCTGAGAAGCACATACACGACATCATGCCGAACAGCGACGGAAAAAAGTAGCCTGGGGACGAGACCCGGGACGAGGCTAAGATAATGATACTTGTTTAGATTTGACTAAAACGGCGAGCGCTTTGGTCAGTCAAAAGCCTCTGGCTCGGGAAATTAATTGATATACTTGAGTCTTGAGGCAGACGGGAAACGAAAGTCGAGGAGCAGAGGGGTGAGCTCCTCGCAAAGACAAGGAACCTCTGGTACCCAGAGTATAAAACCAACACTTACCAATGAAGTCATGAAGTCAGGCTTGAGTTTTCTTAACCTTGCCGATCTCGCTTTCTTTGCATATTTTTTTGTCCTTTATCTAATTGTTTTTTTTTTATATATATTTCAATGGAAACATAGTAATAATAGGACACTTGCTGTAGAGGTTCGCCTACGACCTGTTACTTTTGCACCTTGAAGGCGATGATTCATGCAATCAGGAATGACCGGTCACTATGGCAGTGAATTTATCAACATGTACACATATTTATAACTGATTATAAGTTATACATTACAAAGAGTCAAAGAGAGAAAATTAAAAGAACAGATAGAATATTGAATTTTCTGGAGAGTCAGTGTCCATGGGGTGTCCATAATGTTAAAAAAAATTAAAACGCTAAAATATATGTAACAAAAGTTCTGTCATTTCAGTTTACCTATCGTCTCGTGGGGTTGTGATTAATAAAGTGTACAATCATAGGAAACAACGAGTCTGCAATATTAAACAACACAGAAAGTTTGGGTCATGACATCCACTCTAAGTACGCTGAAATCCTGGAAGCTCTGATTCACAATGGAGCTTTTAAGTGTGACGTCAATCGAATGGGAAAACGACTTCCGGGTCCAAAACGAAAAGCAGTTCTATGAAGATTTTCCTTACTTTTTCTTTACGACAGGATTTGTTGTCCAAAGTTCTAATTGTTTCAGGTGGAGGTTGAATCATTGAGTAAGTTTTTCGCTTTATTTTAGCAGTTTTTATGAGCAGTTGGACCCGGAAATACGTCACAACTTAACAGCTCTATAAAAAGGGCTATTTTTAGAATCCCTAATTCAACTTTAGACAAGAAATGTCAATGAACGAAAACCATTCCCACGATTTTACAGTTCATCCATGAGAGTGAAGAGCATTGAAGATCTAGACGAGATGGTTATCAAACTGGCCAACTTGTAGAACTGAATTTGAGGAAGAAAATATTGACATCGTACATCGTACATCGTATACCATCGAAAATAAGCTCTCGCCCGATTATTGTGAAATTCTTGTCACATAATATTTAATCTCAGATCTTTAACGGACAAGTTTGCTAACCCAATTCTAAATAGAGCAAAGGCAATATATATCAACGAAAACCTAACTCCCTGTGTTACCCAAAGTAAATGAGTCTGTTCAAGGAACACAGCGGTGTTTTATTATTCCTATCAACAATTATGGATGTTTTATTGGACCAAGAGGCGTTTTAAAGGCTTCTTTGTTATTTACGTTTGGAATCTTCCTCTTATGAGTAGAGCTTTTCTTGAATATAGCACTGCAGTGCGCCTGGCTATCAAAGCTTCCTTTTTTAACGTTCTTCTTGTACTCTAACATGTTTCCTGCTGGTTTATACCGGGCAACGAAGTACGCACACTTCAGACCCATTGGCATTGTCACATCTGCTTTACCAATACCCAGTTCTGTACTGGCATTCCACACCAATTGTGTAAAGTGACCTGCTCCACTCTGACCCATTCCAACGCTGAAGTCGTAACCAGGGTCACACACCTCGTTGTACCTGGTACCAAGGATTAAAAGTTAGACGACAGATAAAGTACTGTAGTTAAGTGGCTGCCCACTTTAATTAAAATATTATAGAAATTCTTGCAGCATCTTGTAGATAAGATTAAGCTTTCTTCCTCATATGCCGTTTGTATGTGGCCAATCTATAGCAGAATATGACATTCATTTGAGCACTGAATACAGTGTGAATAGAAATCTTTACCAGTTGTTTACTGCCTCCGTAACTGTCTGGCCTTTGATTGTGCTGCATCCCATAGAAAGGCTCTCTCCTTGCCCATTTCTTTCCTCTTTCAACGCATGGGCTAGCTGTCCAATTTGAGCAAGTTTTTGCGCATACTGAGCTGCCTGAGCACTCATTTCTTGGTTCAGTGTCATTGGTTGGGAGCCATGAACCGCACGGAACATGTTGTGTAAATCAAGCGCCGCTTGCTGATAATCTATAAAAAGAATATATATATATATATATATCAAACAAGCCCATTAGAAATATTTAAAAAAAGGATCCTTCGTGCAGAAATTGACCCTTCTCAAAATTATCTTGGATGCAAAGCTAACATTACCCTGGGATTCAGAGGTTCTAGTTCGCTTCCCGTGAGTTTAAACGAGCGAGAAAACACAACTGAAAGAAATCACTCTTTTTCTCGATGGAATTTGTGGCATTTCTCTTGTATTTCCATGTTAGCTTCCCATTCAATAAAATTTTGAGAAGGATCCATTGGAACAGAGATTTCAAAACTATTATTTCAATATAATGTATAAATAATTTCATTCCAAAAATTGTCTTGAATATTTTTTGTTGTTGAATAGTTTGTGTAAAATCAAGTATACTAGCAGATGTTTTTTTCGATGATGATGTCAACAAGACAGTATTACGTTACCTGATAAAGTGCAACCAACCAAACACAGTAAGATGAACGACGCGTGCAACATTTTATTCCTACGGATGTACAGTCTCTCGGCTGTTGTTCGAAATATATATATAAAACGTAAAGAATAATTTAGCATTTAGCAGATTAAGAGAAGATCGATAATAAACTCATGCAAAAGGACATTTAAAGTAGTGAGTCGAGGCAAGTTAGATTTTTGAGCCAATCCCTCCTTCATCAAAATGCTTGGATGTTCAGAAAAGCTAAGGGGCTTATTCATTATTCTTCAGTCTAGACTGAGTCATGAGTGATAGCAACACTAACATTAGAAAACATACAAAGAAAGGAAAGAAAGAAAGACAGAAAGAAAAGAAGGAAGGAGGGAAGGAAGGAAGGAAGGAAGAAAGGAAAGTACTACTCACCAATCCAAAAGAAAGTATGCTGATGTACCTTGGTCGTGTAGTAAGCTTGTGTAACTGAACTGTTCTCTTTAGTAAATGAACGTGTCCTTCGAGGAACCTGTGTTATGTGGTCTAAGGCCTTTAACTATTCATGCCAATCTTTCATCATGATATTAACATCATCTGTTACAAATTCTAAAAATGATGATCTGACGCAACCATGTCACCCTATTTGTGATCATAGCCTCTTACTTCCTTTCTTGATGTAATAAAAAGTAATTTGTTTGTGCGTATACTAACTAAAGAAGTCGTACTTGAAGTCAATATTCATTATTCTGATTCACAAATTGTAAACCACTGATTGTAATGTTGGTATCCTCAATAAAGATGTTTTATTATTATTTGTCTTGACTGGAAAATTTTAAATATTTTCTCAGAAGCTTCGACCCGTGATCATGGATCTCGTAATCAGTGACTTTAGTGTTGGAGCATGTCAACTTTTAAGCAAATAGTACAGTAAGCGCATGAACCAGAGTTCTCAATACAATTTATATATAGTTCTGGAAGCTTAATAAAGTCGTTCTTTGACAAAGGGTCTTTCAATTGGACTTTTTTGAAGCACTGTTAGGCAACAAGGACATTTTGCTTTAGCTCGACCCAGTGGTGGATAGGAGGGTGTAAAGGGCATGCCACATTATTCAAAGTCCTAGATCCGCCCACTATTAACTTGAATTTTGTGCCTTATGCCCGGTTTATTATTTTTTGAACATTTCTAAAATTTTCGATTCTTGCTTTTTTTATATGTTTTTGGACTTGCTGTTCCTTTATATTATATGATGATTTATTTCAAAACCTTATACTAAAATTCACCTCCGTTATTTAGAGGTGGGTTGAATTTTTCGCATATCTTCATGGAAACATAGTAATAATAGGACACTTGCTGTAGAGGTTCGCCTACGACCTGTTACTTTTCCACCTTGAAGGCGATGATTCATCCAATCAGGAATGACCGGTCACTATGGCAGTGAATCTCCTAATGATTATCTCTCGACCTTCAATCCCTTTTAAAAACAATTAGGTCTTGACTTCTAAACATGTACACTACCAGCAACCCCGCTCAATCAAGAATTGGTGATGAACCTCAAGTGATTCCTCAACGTTTTCAACTATAACTAATAGGGTATTGGGTTTTGAAGCACGGGTGGCGTAGCGGTTAGAGTGCTCGCCTCTCACTAATGCGACCCGGGTTCGAGTCCCGCCAGGCTCGGTGTCGTATGTGAGTAGAGTTGTTTGTTGGTTCTCTCCTGTGCTTCGCGGGTTTTTCTCCAGTTTCTTCGGTTTCCTCCCTCCACAAAAATCAACTTCCATGAATATCATGTAACATAGTTGCTGTTATATTTGAAGTATTATCTTTAAATATACTTTATCTTTATTTTTAAACGACTGTGAAACGTCACGGTAAATGGGACTGTCACGGCATGAAATAGATGACATTATTTGAACGCGAGACCACTGTTCAGCCAATCACCGTCACGGTCACGGAACTGCAAGTTGGCGTATCAAACTTTGGGTAAGCAATCTGAAAAACAATGGCTCCTTGTTAATCGCCTAACTCGTTATCGTAAACAAAAGGACTCAACATACCGCGCGAAACTCAAAATAGAAATAATAATACTGATTTTGCTAATCTCAATGAACCCGAACGAACTTTTACAAAACAATAGATTTGAACTCGACGTGTTTACGAAAAGGCTTCGGATTGTCTTCGGATTGTCTTCGGATTGTCTTCGGATTGTCTTCGGATTGTCTTCGGATTGTCTTCGAGTCTGGGAAATTTCACACTTCACGAATTATGATAAGGAGCCCATTGTTTAACACATTACAACCGAACAATGGACCAAGGTTTGATACGGGTATACGGGTACCTCTAAGCACTGTCTTTTACTCGGCGCGTTACCATTACCTATCAAATTCTCGTACAGCTTTAGCAATCTCCTGTAGTTTCTCCACTTCACCGCGTTCAAGCTGTTCAAATATCTGATTCATTTTTGTCTGAGGAGCAATGATTAATTATCAAATATAATAGATACGAATTAGATACAATATTATTTCTTTACAAAACTGTTTTTTTTTTTAAATTGTTTTTCATTGTCTCTCTTGAAAAATCACCCTTCACATCGTGTACGTACTGAACATAGACCGCTCGATTTACTGAAATCAAGGATTTGGCCAGGCTACTCGTCTGAGAAGCACATACACGACATCATGCCGAACAGCGACGGAAAAAAGTAGCCTGGGGACGAGACCCGGGACGAGGCTAAGATAATGATACTTGTTTAGATTTGACTAAAACGGCGAGCGCTTTGGTCAGTCAAAAGCCTCTGGCTCGGGAAATTAATTGATATACTTGAGTCTTGAGGCAGACGGGAAACGAAAGTCGAGGAGCAGAGGGGTGAGCTCCTCGCAAAGACAAGGAACCTCTGGTACCCAGAGTATAAAACCAACACTTACCAATGAAGTCATGAAGTCAGGCTTGAGTTTTCTTAACCTTGCCGATCTCGCTTTCTTTGCATATTTTTTTGTCCTTTATCTAATTGTTTTTTTTTTATATATATTTCAATGGAAACATAGTAATAATAGGACACTTGCTGTAGAGGTTCGCCTACGACCTGTTACTTTTGCACCTTGAAGGCGATGATTCATGCAATCAGGAATGACCGGTCACTATGGCAGTGAATTTATCAACATGTACACATATTTATAACTGATTATAAGTTATACATTACAAAGAGTCAAAGAGAGAAAATTAAAAGAACAGATAGAATATTGAATTTTCTGGAGAGTCAGTGTCCATGGGGTGTCCATAATGTTAAAAAAAATTAAAACGCTAAAATATATGTAACAAAAGTTCTGTCATTTCAGTTTACCTATCGTCTCGTGGGGTTGTGATTAATAAAGTGTACAATCATAGGAAACAACGAGTCTGCAATATTAAACAACACAGAAAGTTTGGGTCATGACATCCACTCTAAGTACGCTGAAATCCTGGAAGCTCTGATTCACAATGGAGCTTTTAAGTGTGACGTCAATCGAATGGGAAAACGACTTCCGGGTCCAAAACGAAAAGCAGTTCTATGAAGATTTTCCTTACTTTTTCTTTACGACAGGATTTGTTGTCCAAAGTTCTAATTGTTTCAGGTGGAGGTTGAATCATTGAGTAAGTTTTTCGCTTTATTTTAGCAGTTTTTATGAGCAGTTGGACCCGGAAATACGTCACAACTTAACAGCTCTATAAAAAGGGCTATTTTTAGAATCCCTAATTCAACTTTAGACAAGAAATGTCAATGAACGAAAACCATTCCCACGATTTTACAGTTCATCCATGAGAGTGAAGAGCATTGAAGATCTAGACGAGATGGTTATCAAACTGGCCAACTTGTAGAACTGAATTTGAGGAAGAAAATATTGACATCGTACATCGTACATCGTATACCATCGAAAATAAGCTCTCGCCCGATTATTGTGAAATTCTTGTCACATAATATTTAATCTCAGATCTTTAACGGACAAGTTTGCTAACCCAATTCTAAATAGAGCAAAGGCAATATATATCAACGAAAACCTAACTCCCTGTGTTACCCAAAGTAAATGAGTCTGTTCAAGGAACACAGCGGTGTTTTATTATTCCTATCAACAATTATGGATGTTTTATTGGACCAAGAGGCGTTTTAAAGGCTTCTTTGTTATTTATGTTTGGAATATTCCTCTTATGAGTGGAGCTTTTCTTGAACGGAGTAAATATAGCACTGCAGTACGCCTGGCTATCAAAGCTTCCTTTTTTAACGTTCTTCTTGTACTCTAACATGTTTCCTGCTGGTTTATACCGGGCAACGAAGTACGCACACTTCAGACCCATTGGCATTGTCACATCTGCTTTACCAATACCCAGTTCTGTACTGGCATTCCACACCAATTGTGTAAAGTGACCTGCTCCACTCTGACCCATTCCAACGCTGAAGTCGTAACCAGGGTCACACACCTCGTTGTACCTGGTACCAAGGATTAAAAGTTAGACGACAGATAAAGTACTGTAGTTAAGTGGCTGCCCACTTTAATTAAAATATTATAGAAATTCTTGCAGCATCTTGTAGATAAGATTAAGCTTTCTTCCTCATATGCCGTTTGTATGTGGCCAATCTATAGCAGAATATGACATTCATTTGAGCACTGAATACAGTGTGAATAGAAATCTTTACCAGTTGTTTACTGCCTCCGTAACTGTCTGGCCTTTGATTGTGCTGCATCCCATAGAAAGGCTCTCTCCTTGCCCATTTCTTTCCTCTTTCAACGCATGGGCTAGCTGTCCAATTTGAGCAAGTTTTTGCGCATACTGAGCTGCCTGAGCACTCATTTCTTGGTTCAGTGTCATTGGTTGGGAGCCATGAACCGCACGGAACATGTTGTGTAAATCAAGCGCCGCTTGCTGATAATCTATAAAAAGAATATATATATATATATATCAAACAAGCCCATTAGAAATATTTAAAAAAAGGATCCTTCGTGCAGAAATTGACCCTTCTCAAAATTATCTTGGATGCAAAGCTAACATTACCCTGGGATTCAGAGGTTCTAGTTCGCTTCCCGTGAGTTTAAACGAGCGAGAAAACACAACTGAAAGAAATCACTCTTTTTCTCGATGGAATTTGTGGCATTTCTCTTGTATTTCCATGTTAGCTTCCCATTCAATAAAATTTTGAGAAGGATCCATTGGAACAGAGATTTCAAAACTATTATTTCAATATAATGTATAAATAATTTCATTCCAAAAATTGTCTTGAATATTTTTTGTTGTTGAATAGTTTGTGTAAAATCAAGTATACTAGCAGATGTTTTTTTCGATGATGATGTCAACAAGACAGTATTACGTTACCTGATAAAGTGCAACCAACCAAACACAGTAAGATGAACGACGCGTGCAACATTTTATTCCTACGGATGTACAGTCTCTCGGCTGTTGTTCGAAATATATATATAAAACGTAAAGAATAATTTAGCATTTAGCAGATTAAGAGAAGATCGATAATAAACTCATGCAAAAGGACATTTAAAGTAGTGAGTCGAGGCAAGTTAGATTTTTGAGCCAATCCCTCCTTCATCAAAATGCTTGGATGTTCAGAAAAGCTAAGGGGCTTATTCATTATTCTTCAGTCTAGACTGAGTCATGAGTGATAGCAACACTAACATTAGAAAACATACAAAGAAAGGAAAGAAAGAAAGACAGAAAGAAAAGAAGGAAGGAGGGAAGGAAGGAAGGAAGGAAGAAAGGAAAGTACTACTCACCAATCCAAAAGAAAGTATGCTGATGTACCTTGGTCGTGTAGTAAGCTTGTGTAACTGAACTGTTCTCTTTAGTAAATGAACGTGTCCTTCGAGGAACCTGTGTTATGTGGTCTAAGGCCTTTAACTATTCATGCCAATCTTTCATCATGATATTAACATCATCTGTTACAAATTCTAAAAATGATGATCTGACGCAACCATGTCACCCTATTTGTGATCATAGCCTCTTACTTCCTTTCTTGATGTAATAAAAAGTAATTTGTTTGTGCGTATACTAACTAAAGAAGTCGTACTTGAAGTCAATATTCATTATTCTGATTCACAAATTGTAAACCACTGATTGTAATGTTGGTATCCTCAATAAAGATGTTTTATTATTATTTGTCTTGACTGGAAAATTTTAAATATTTTCTCAGAAGCTTCGACCCGTGATCATGGATCTCGTAATCAGTGACTTTAGTGTTGGAGCATGTCAACTTTTAAGCAAATAGTACAGTAAGCGCATGAACCAGAGTTCTCAATACAATTTATATATAGTTCTGGAAGCTTAATAAAGTCGTTCTTTGACAAAGGGTCTTTCAATTGGACTTTTTTGAAGCACTGTTAGGCAACAAGGACATTTTGCTTTAGCTCGACCCAGTGGTGGATAGGAGGGTGTAAAGGGCATGCCACATTATTCAAAGTCCTAGATCCGCCCACTATTAACTTGAATTTTGTGCCTTATGCCCGGTTTATTATTTTTTGAACATTTCTAAAATTTTCGATTCTTGCTTTTTTTATATGTTTTTGGACTTGCTGTTCCTTTATATTATATGATGATTTATTTCAAAACCTTATACTAAAATTCACCTCCGTTATTTAGAGGTGGGTTGAATTTTTCGCATATCTTCATGGAAACATAGTAATAATAGGACACTTGCTGTAGAGGTTCGCCTACGACCTGTTACTTTTCCACCTTGAAGGCGATGATTCATCCAATCAGGAATGACCGGTCACTATGGCAGTGAATCTCCTAATGATTATCTCTCGACCTTCAATCCCTTTTAAAAACAATTAGGTCTTGACTTCTAAACATGTACACTACCAGCAACCCCGCTCAATCAAGAATTGGTGATGAACCTCAAGTGATTCCTCAACGTTTTCAACTATAACTAATAGGGTATTGGGTTTTGAAGCACGGGTGGCGTAGCGGTTAGAGTGCTCGCCTCTCACTAATGCGACCCGGGTTCGAGTCCCGCCAGGCTCGGTGTCGTATGTGAGTAGAGTTGTTTGTTGGTTCTCTCCTGTGCTTCGCGGGTTTTTCTCCAGTTTCTTCGGTTTCCTCCCTCCACAAAAATCAACTTCCATGAATATCATGTAACATAGTTGCTGTTATATTTGAAGTATTATCTTTAAATATACTTTATCTTTATTTTTAAACGACTGTGAAACGTCACGGTAAATGGGACTGTCACGGCATGAAATAGATGACATTATTTGAACGCGAGACCACTGTTCAGCCAATCACCGTCACGGTCACGGAACTGCAAGTTGGCGTATCAAACTTTGGGTAAGCAATCTGAAAAACAATGGCTCCTTGTTAATCGCCTAACTCGTTATCGTAAACAAAAGGACTCAACATACCGCGCGAAACTCAAAATAGAAATAATAATACTGATTTTGCTAATCTCAATGAACCCGAACGAACTTTTACAAAACAATAGATTTGAACTCGACGTGTTTACGAAAAGGCTTCGGATTGTCTTCGGATTGTCTTCGGATTGTCTTCGGATTGTCTTCGGATTGTCTTCGGATTGTCTTCGAGTCTGGGAAATTTCACACTTCACGAATTATGATAAGGAGCCCATTGTTTAACACATTACAACCGAACAATGGACCAAGGTTTGATACGGGTATACGGGTACCTCTAAGCACTGTCTTTTACTCGGCGCGTTACCATTACCTATCAAATTCTCGTACAGCTTTAGCAATCTCCTGTAGTTTCTCCACTTCACCGCGTTCAAGCTGTTCAAATATCTGATTCATTTTTGTCTGAGGAGCAATGATTAATTATCAAATATAATAGATACGAATTAGATACAATATTATTTCTTTACAAAACTGTTTTTTTTTTTAAATTGTTTTTCATTGTCTCTCTTGAAAAATCACCCTTCACATCGTGTACGTACTGAACATAGACCGCTCGATTTACTGAAATCAAGGATTTGGCCAGGCTACTCGTCTGAGAAGCACATACACGACATCATGCCGAACAGCGACGGAAAAAAGTAGCCTGGGGACGAGACCCGGGACGAGGCTAAGATAATGATACTTGTTTAGATTTGACTAAAACGGCGAGCGCTTTGGTCAGTCAAAAGCCTCTGGCTCGGGAAATTAATTGATATACTTGAGTCTTGAGGCAGACGGGAAACGAAAGTCGAGGAGCAGAGGGGTGAGCTCCTCGCAAAGACAAGGAACCTCTGGTACCCAGAGTATAAAACCAACACTTACCAATGAAGTCATGAAGTCAGGCTTGAGTTTTCTTAACCTTGCCGATCTCGCTTTCTTTGCATATTTTTTTGTCCTTTATCTAATTGTTTTTTTTTTATATATATTTCAATGGAAACATAGTAATAATAGGACACTTGCTGTAGAGGTTCGCCTACGACCTGTTACTTTTGCACCTTGAAGGCGATGATTCATGCAATCAGGAATGACCGGTCACTATGGCAGTGAATTTATCAACATGTACACATATTTATAACTGATTATAAGTTATACATTACAAAGAGTCAAAGAGAGAAAATTAAAAGAACAGATAGAATATTGAATTTTCTGGAGAGTCAGTGTCCATGGGGTGTCCATAATGTTAAAAAAAATTAAAACGCTAAAATATATGTAACAAAAGTTCTGTCATTTCAGTTTACCTATCGTCTCGTGGGGTTGTGATTAATAAAGTGTACAATCATAGGAAACAACGAGTCTGCAATATTAAACAACACAGAAAGTTTGGGTCATGACATCCACTCTAAGTACGCTGAAATCCTGGAAGCTCTGATTCACAATGGAGCTTTTAAGTGTGACGTCAATCGAATGGGAAAACGACTTCCGGGTCCAAAACGAAAAGCAGTTCTATGAAGATTTTCCTTACTTTTTCTTTACGACAGGATTTGTTGTCCAAAGTTCTAATTGTTTCAGGTGGAGGTTGAATCATTGAGTAAGTTTTTCGCTTTATTTTAGCAGTTTTTATGAGCAGTTGGACCCGGAAATACGTCACAACTTAACAGCTCTATAAAAAGGGCTATTTTTAGAATCCCTAATTCAACTTTAGACAAGAAATGTCAATGAACGAAAACCATTCCCACGATTTTACAGTTCATCCATGAGAGTGAAGAGCATTGAAGATCTAGACGAGATGGTTATCAAACTGGCCAACTTGTAGAACTGAATTTGAGGAAGAAAATATTGACATCGTACATCGTACATCGTATACCATCGAAAATAAGCTCTCGCCCGATTATTGTGAAATTCTTGTCACATAATATTTAATCTCAGATCTTTAACGGACAAGTTTGCTAACCCAATTCTAAATAGAGCAAAGGCAATATATATCAACGAAAACCTAACTCCCTGTGTTACCCAAAGTAAATGAGTCTGTTCAAGGAACACAGCGGTGTTTTATTATTCCTATCAACAATTATGGATGTTTTATTGGACCAAGAGGCGTTTTAAAGGCTTCTTTGTTATTTATGTTTGGAATATTCCTCTTATGAGTGGAGCTTTTCTTGAACGGAGTAAATATAGCACTGCAGTACGCCTGGCTATCAAAGCTTCCTTTTTTAACGTTCTTCTTGTACTCTAACATGTTTCCTGCTGGTTTATACCGGGCAACGAAGTACGCACACTTCAGACCCATTGGCATTGTCACATCTGCTTTACCAATACCCAGTTCTGTACTGGCATTCCACACCAATTGTGTAAAGTGACCTGCTCCACTCTGACCCATTCCAACGCTGAAGTCGTAACCAGGGTCACACACCTCGTTGTACCTGGTACCAAGGATTAAAAGTTAGACGACAGATAAAGTACTGTAGTTAAGTGGCTGCCCACTTTAATTAAAATATTATAGAAATTCTTGCAGCATCTTGTAGATAAGATTAAGCTTTCTTCCTCATATGCCGTTTGTATGTGGCCAATCTATAGCAGAATATGACATTCATTTGAGCACTGAATACAGTGTGAATAGAAATCTTTACCAGTTGTTTACTGCCTCCGTAACTGTCTGGCCTTTGATTGTGCTGCATCCCATAGAAAGGCTCTCTCCTTGCCCATTTCTTTCCTCTTTCAACGCATGGGCTAGCTGTCCAATTTGAGCAAGTTTTTGCGCATACTGAGCTGCCTGAGCACTCATTTCTTGGTTCAGTGTCATTGGTTGGGAGCCATGAACCGCACGGAACATGTTGTGTAAATCAAGCGCCGCTTGCTGATAATCTATAAAAAGAATATATATATATATATATCAAACAAGCCCATTAGAAATATTTAAAAAAAGGATCCTTCGTGCAGAAATTGACCCTTCTCAAAATTATCTTGGATGCAAAGCTAACATTACCCTGGGATTCAGAGGTTCTAGTTCGCTTCCCGTGAGTTTAAACGAGCGAGAAAACACAACTGAAAGAAATCACTCTTTTTCTCGATGGAATTTGTGGCATTTCTCTTGTATTTCCATGTTAGCTTCCCATTCAATAAAATTTTGAGAAGGATCCATTGGAACAGAGATTTCAAAACTATTATTTCAATATAATGTATAAATAATTTCATTCCAAAAATTGTCTTGAATATTTTTTGTTGTTGAATAGTTTGTGTAAAATCAAGTATACTAGCAGATGTTTTTTTCGATGATGATGTCAACAAGACAGTATTACGTTACCTGATAAAGTGCAACCAACCAAACACAGTAAGATGAACGACGCGTGCAACATTTTATTCCTACGGATGTACAGTCTCTCGGCTGTTGTTCGAAATATATATATAAAACGTAAAGAATAATTTAGCATTTAGCAGATTAAGAGAAGATCGATAATAAACTCATGCAAAAGGACATTTAAAGTAGTGAGTCGAGGCAAGTTAGATTTTTGAGCCAATCCCTCCTTCATCAAAATGCTTGGATGTTCAGAAAAGCTAAGGGGCTTATTCATTATTCTTCAGTCTAGACTGAGTCATGAGTGATAGCAACACTAACATTAGAAAACATACAAAGAAAGGAAAGAAAGAAAGACAGAAAGAAAAGAAGGAAGGAGGGAAGGAAGGAAGGAAGGAAGAAAGGAAAGTACTACTCACCAATCCAAAAGAAAGTATGCTGATGTACCTTGGTCGTGTAGTAAGCTTGTGTAACTGAACTGTTCTCTTTAGTAAATGAACGTGTCCTTCGAGGAACCTGTGTTATGTGGTCTAAGGCCTTTAACTATTCATGCCAATCTTTCATCATGATATTAACATCATCTGTTACAAATTCTAAAAATGATGATCTGACGCAACCATGTCACCCTATTTGTGATCATAGCCTCTTACTTCCTTTCTTGATGTAATAAAAAGTAATTTGTTTGTGCGTATACTAACTAAAGAAGTCGTACTTGAAGTCAATATTCATTATTCTGATTCACAAATTGTAAACCACTGATTGTAATGTTGGTATCCTCAATAAAGATGTTTTATTATTATTTGTCTTGACTGGAAAATTTTAAATATTTTCTCAGAAGCTTCGACCCGTGATCATGGATCTCGTAATCAGTGACTTTAGTGTTGGAGCATGTCAACTTTTAAGCAAATAGTACAGTAAGCGCATGAACCAGAGTTCTCAATACAATTTATATATAGTTCTGGAAGCTTAATAAAGTCGTTCTTTGACAAAGGGTCTTTCAATTGGACTTTTTTGAAGCACTGTTAGGCAACAAGGACATTTTGCTTTAGCTCGACCCAGTGGTGGATAGGAGGGTGTAAAGGGCATGCCACATTATTCAAAGTCCTAGATCCGCCCACTATTAACTTGAATTTTGTGCCTTATGCCCGGTTTATTATTTTTTGAACATTTCTAAAATTTTCGATTCTTGCTTTTTTTATATGTTTTTGGACTTGCTGTTCCTTTATATTATATGATGATTTATTTCAAAACCTTATACTAAAATTCACCTCCGTTATTTAGAGGTGGGTTGAATTTTTCGCATATCTTCATGGAAACATAGTAATAATAGGACACTTGCTGTAGAGGTTCGCCTACGACCTGTTACTTTTCCACCTTGAAGGCGATGATTCATCCAATCAGGAATGACCGGTCACTATGGCAGTGAATCTCCTAATGATTATCTCTCGACCTTCAATCCCTTTTAAAAACAATTAGGTCTTGACTTCTAAACATGTACACTACCAGCAACCCCGCTCAATCAAGAATTGGTGATGAACCTCAAGTGATTCCTCAACGTTTTCAACTATAACTAATAGGGTATTGGGTTTTGAAGCACGGGTGGCGTAGCGGTTAGAGTGCTCGCCTCTCACTAATGCGACCCGGGTTCGAGTCCCGCCAGGCTCGGTGTCGTATGTGAGTAGAGTTGTTTGTTGGTTCTCTCCTGTGCTTCGCGGGTTTTTCTCCAGTTTCTTCGGTTTCCTCCCTCCACAAAAATCAACTTCCATGAATATCATGTAACATAGTTGCTGTTATATTTGAAGTATTATCTTTAAATATACTTTATCTTTATTTTTAAACGACTGTGAAACGTCACGGTAAATGGGACTGTCACGGCATGAAATAGATGACATTATTTGAACGCGAGACCACTGTTCAGCCAATCACCGTCACGGTCACGGAACTGCAAGTTGGCGTATCAAACTTTGGGTAAGCAATCTGAAAAACAATGGCTCCTTGTTAATCGCCTAACTCGTTATCGTAAACAAAAGGACTCAACATACCGCGCGAAACTCAAAATAGAAATAATAATACTGATTTTGCTAATCTCAATGAACCCGAACGAACTTTTACAAAACAATAGATTTGAACTCGACGTGTTTACGAAAAGGCTTCGGATTGTCTTCGGATTGTCTTCGGATTGTCTTCGGATTGTCTTCGGATTGTCTTCGGATTGTCTTCGAGTCTGGGAAATTTCACACTTCACGAATTATGATAAGGAGCCCATTGTTTAACACATTACAACCGAACAATGGACCAAGGTTTGATACGGGTATACGGGTACCTCTAAGCACTGTCTTTTACTCGGCGCGTTACCATTACCTATCAAATTCTCGTACAGCTTTAGCAATCTCCTGTAGTTTCTCCACTTCACCGCGTTCAAGCTGTTCAAATATCTGATTCATTTTTGTCTGAGGAGCAATGATTAATTATCAAATATAATAGATACGAATTAGATACAATATTATTTCTTTACAAAACTGTTTTTTTTTTTAAATTGTTTTTCATTGTCTCTCTTGAAAAATCACCCTTCACATCGTGTACGTACTGAACATAGACCGCTCGATTTACTGAAATCAAGGATTTGGCCAGGCTACTCGTCTGAGAAGCACATACACGACATCATGCCGAACAGCGACGGAAAAAAGTAGCCTGGGGACGAGACCCGGGACGAGGCTAAGATAATGATACTTGTTTAGATTTGACTAAAACGGCGAGCGCTTTGGTCAGTCAAAAGCCTCTGGCTCGGGAAATTAATTGATATACTTGAGTCTTGAGGCAGACGGGAAACGAAAGTCGAGGAGCAGAGGGGTGAGCTCCTCGCAAAGACAAGGAACCTCTGGTACCCAGAGTATAAAACCAACACTTACCAATGAAGTCATGAAGTCAGGCTTGAGTTTTCTTAACCTTGCCGATCTCGCTTTCTTTGCATATTTTTTTGTCCTTTATCTAATTGTTTTTTTTTTATATATATTTCAATGGAAACATAGTAATAATAGGACACTTGCTGTAGAGGTTCGCCTACGACCTGTTACTTTTGCACCTTGAAGGCGATGATTCATGCAATCAGGAATGACCGGTCACTATGGCAGTGAATTTATCAACATGTACACATATTTATAACTGATTATAAGTTATACATTACAAAGAGTCAAAGAGAGAAAATTAAAAGAACAGATAGAATATTGAATTTTCTGGAGAGTCAGTGTCCATGGGGTGTCCATAATGTTAAAAAAAATTAAAACGCTAAAATATATGTAACAAAAGTTCTGTCATTTCAGTTTACCTATCGTCTCGTGGGGTTGTGATTAATAAAGTGTACAATCATAGGAAACAACGAGTCTGCAATATTAAACAACACAGAAAGTTTGGGTCATGACATCCACTCTAAGTACGCTGAAATCCTGGAAGCTCTGATTCACAATGGAGCTTTTAAGTGTGACGTCAATCGAATGGGAAAACGACTTCCGGGTCCAAAACGAAAAGCAGTTCTATGAAGATTTTCCTTACTTTTTCTTTACGACAGGATTTGTTGTCCAAAGTTCTAATTGTTTCAGGTGGAGGTTGAATCATTGAGTAAGTTTTTCGCTTTATTTTAGCAGTTTTTATGAGCAGTTGGACCCGGAAATACGTCACAACTTAACAGCTCTATAAAAAGGGCTATTTTTAGAATCCCTAATTCAACTTTAGACAAGAAATGTCAATGAACGAAAACCATTCCCACGATTTTACAGTTCATCCATGAGAGTGAAGAGCATTGAAGATCTAGACGAGATGGTTATCAAACTGGCCAACTTGTAGAACTGAATTTGAGGAAGAAAATATTGACATCGTACATCGTACATCGTATACCATCGAAAATAAGCTCTCGCCCGATTATTGTGAAATTCTTGTGCCTGAAATTCTCTGCCAGAAAGGAATTTCTTGGAAATTCAATCCACCCTTGTCTCCCCATATGGGCGGAGTATGGGAGAGACAGGTCCGCACCATTAAAAGAATCCTGAAAGTACTTCTGAAAGAGCAGTTGGTCAACGACGAGGCCTTAACAACCCTCATGGCTGAAGTAGAATCAATCGTGAATTCTCGCCCTATCACTCCCTTAAGCAACGACCCTAATGACTTGGAGCCTCTGACGCCGAATCATCTACTTCTTTTGCGCAGAAATCCACAATGTCTACCACCTGGCACATTTGACAAGAACGATCTATTACCCAGAAGACGCTGGAGACAGATACAATACTTAGCTGACGTATTCTGGAGACGCTGGTCAAAAGAGTATCTACCGTTACTTCAAGCCCGTCATAAGTGGAATCAACCTGTCAGAAATTTCGCAACTGATGATTTAGTACTACTGGTGGATACCAACCTTCCACGCAACCAATGGCAACTGGCTCGTATAACGAAAGTTTACCCAGACGTAAAGGGATTTGTAAGATCCGTTGAAGTAAAGACCAAAGACTCAAGACTGACAAGACCAATCACCAAGCTTTGCTTATTAGAAGGACAATAAGGACACTGATAACAGAACATTAATGCAATCCTGAGAAATATGAATATTTCATACTTACAGACACTCAAGATACATTAACACTAGTTGACCGCTATATAATTAATTGTTGTTCTTACCATAAGTAAGAACACAGGGCCGGTGTGTTGCGGCCAATACCGTTTTATTGTTTAATTTATTTTTGTTTATCATTCTTTGTTATAGCGTATTTTAAGTTTTCATTAGATTCGGTCTCTAGTGTATTTCGTTTATTGTTCTCTCACAGTCTTGTACTAGTTCTATATGTAAATTTCGTTAGTTTTAGTTAAGCATTGAAGACTCAACGTATGTAAGTAATTTTTGTCTTGTTCCCTTCGATTTTCTTGTATTTTCTTGCTTATCGTTTTATTAATGTAGTATACTTGTAATCTTTGTTGTAGTTGAATCGAACGAACTGAATGGAATTGTCAGAATACAAAGTTTCGCATTCCAAACATGAGTCGCCGCTTATTTATGTTGAAAACATAACACACATAATATTTAATCTCAGATCTTTAACGGACAAGTTTGCTAACCCAATTCTAAATAGAGCAAAGGCAATATATATCAACGAAAACCTAACTCCCTGTGTTACCCAAAGTAAATGAGTCTGTTCAAGGAACACAGCGGTGTTTTATTATTCCTATCAACAATTATGGATGTTTTATTGGACCAAGAGGCGTTTTAAAGGCTTCTTTGTTATTTATGTTTGGAATATTCCTCTTATGAGTGGAGCTTTTCTTGAACGGAGTAAATATAGCACTGCAGTACGCCTGGCTATCAAAGCTTCCTTTTTTAACGTTCTTCTTGTACTCTAACATGTTTCCTGCTGGTTTATACCGGGCAACGAAGTACGCACACTTCAGACCCATTGGCATTGTCACATCTGCTTTACCAATACCCAGTTCTGTACTGGCATTCCACACCAATTGTGTAAAGTGACCTGCTCCACTCTGACCCATTCCAACGCTGAAGTCGTAACCAGGGTCACACACCTCGTTGTACCTGGTACCAAGGATTAAAAGTTAGACGACAGATAAAGTACTGTAGTTAAGTGGCTGCCCACTTTAATTAAAATATTATAGAAATTCTTGCAGCATCTTGTAGATAAGATTAAGCTTTCTTCCTCATATGCCGTTTGTATGTGGCCAATCTATAGCAGAATATGACATTCATTTGAGCACTGAATACAGTGTGAATAGAAATCTTTACCAGTTGTTTACTGCCTCCGTAACTGTCTGGCCTTTGATTGTGCTGCATCCCATAGAAAGGCTCTCTCCTTGCCCATTTCTTTCCTCTTTCAACGCATGGGCTAGCTGTCCAATTTGAGCAAGTTTTTGCGCATACTGAGCTGCCTGAGCACTCATTTCTTGGTTCAGTGTCATTGGTTGGGAGCCATGAACCGCACGGAACATGTTGTGTAAATCAAGCGCCGCTTGCTGATAATCTATAAAAAGAATATATATATATATATATCAAACAAGCCCATTAGAAATATTTAAAAAAAGGATCCTTCGTGCAGAAATTGACCCTTCTCAAAATTATCTTGGATGCAAAGCTAACATTACCCTGGGATTCAGAGGTTCTAGTTCGCTTCCCGTGAGTTTAAACGAGCGAGAAAACACAACTGAAAGAAATCACTCTTTTTCTCGATGGAATTTGTGGCATTTCTCTTGTATTTCCATGTTAGCTTCCCATTCAATAAAATTTTGAGAAGGATCCATTGGAACAGAGATTTCAAAACTATTATTTCAATATAATGTATAAATAATTTCATTCCAAAAATTGTCTTGAATATTTTTTGTTGTTGAATAGTTTGTGTAAAATCAAGTATACTAGCAGATGTTTTTTTCGATGATGATGTCAACAAGACAGTATTACGTTACCTGATAAAGTGCAACCAACCAAACACAGTAAGATGAACGACGCGTGCAACATTTTATTCCTACGGATGTACAGTCTCTCGGCTGTTGTTCGAAATATATATATAAAACGTAAAGAATAATTTAGCATTTAGCAGATTAAGAGAAGATCGATAATAAACTCATGCAAAAGGACATTTAAAGTAGTGAGTCGAGGCAAGTTAGATTTTTGAGCCAATCCCTCCTTCATCAAAATGCTTGGATGTTCAGAAAAGCTAAGGGGTTTATTCATTATTCTTCAGTCTAGACTGAGTCATGAGTGATGCAACACTAACATTAGAAAACATACAAAGAAAGGAAAGAAAGAAAGACAGAAAGAAAAGAAGGAAGGAGGGAGGGAAGGAAGGAAGGAAGGAAGGAAGGAAGGAAAGTACTACTCACCAATCCAAAAGAAAGTATGCTGATGTACCTTGGTCGTGTAGTAAGCTTGTGTAACTGAACTGTTCTCTTTAGTAAATGAACGTGTCCTTCGAGGAACCTGTGTTATGTAGTCTAAGGCCTTTAACTATTCATGCCAATCTTTCATCATGATATTAACATCATCTGTTACAAATTCTAAAAATGATGATCTGACGCAACCATGTCACCCTATTTGTGATCATAGCCTCTTACTTCCTTTCTTGATGTAATAAAAAGTAATTTGTTTGTGCGTATACTAACTAAAGAAGTCGTACTTGAAGTCAATATTCATTATTCTGATTCACAAATTGTAAACCACTGATTGTGATGTTGGTATCCTCAATAAAGATGTTTTATTATTATTTGTCTTGACTGGAAAATTTTAAATATTTTCTCAGAAGCTTCGACCCGTGATCATGGATCTCGTAATCAGTGACTTTAGTGTTGGAGCATGTCAACTTTTAAGCAAATAGTACAGTAAGCGCATGAACCAGAGTTCTCAATACAATTTATATATAGTTCTGGAAGCTTAATAAAGTTGTTCTTTGACAAAGGGTCTTTCAATTGGACTTTTTTGAAGCACTGTTAGGCAACAAGGACATTTTGCTTTAGTTCGACCCAGTGGTGGATAGGAGGGTGTAAAGGGCATGCCACATTATTCAAAGTCCTAGATCCGCCCACTATTAACTTGAATTTTTTGCCTTATGCCCGGTTTATTATTTTTTGAACATTTCTAAAATTTTCGATTCTTGCTTTTTTTATATGTTTTTGGACTTGCTGTTCCTTTATATTATATGATGATTTATTTCAAAACCTTATACTAAAATTCACCTCCGTTATTTAGAGGTTGGTTGAATTTTTCGCATATCTTCATGGAAACATAGTAATAATAGGACACTTGCTGTAGAGGTTCGCCTACGACCTGTTACTTTTGCACCTTGAAGGCGATGATTCATCCAATCAGGAATGACCGGTCACTATGGCAGTGAATCTCCTAATGATTATCTCTCGACCTTCAATCCCTTTTAAAAACAATTAGGTCTTGACTTCTAAACATGTACACTACCAGCAACCCCACTCAATCAAGAATTGGTGATGAACCTCAAGTGATTCCTCAACGTTTTCAACTATAACTAATAGGGTATTGGGTTTTGAAGCACGGGTGGCGTAGCGGTTAGAGTGCTCGCCTCTCACTAATGCGACCCGGGTTCGAGTCCCGCCAGGCTCGGTGTCGTATGTGAGTAGAGTTGTTTGTTGGTTCTCTCCTGTGCTTCGCGGGTTTTTCTCCAGTTTCTTCGGTTTCCTCCCTCCACAAAAATCAACTTCCAAATTCTAATTCGATCGGTTGCCTTGTAATTGGGTCCTATTCCATCCACCTCAGGGTGGTAAAGTGGCATAAATTCTAAATTCTAAATTTTTCTAACAAGTTAGGAGTCATTTTCCTGGCCTCTGAATTTAACATAGACATTGTTTCACGGAGGCAAAACAAAACAAAGATGGCGGAGAATATATAGAATTTCTTTCTTTTTTAATAACTACAGGTTCATTGATATTTTTCATCTGCAAAAATTACGAATTCTTTAGATACACAACTACACTGATATACCAGGTGCATTATCACTTACAAAAAGCAAAGCTTTTATGGTCAAGGTATTTACTCCTAGCTCTATTCTGGTAGTGAATGCTATTATGATGGTTTACACAGATTTGGAAGGAAAAGGAGGAGGATAACTTCCAGTTCATTTTCAATTAGATTAACTCTTCTAAAGTTTATTTTTTCCATTTCTACAGTTTTCATGTTACGTCATGGCCGCCATGTTGCGGGTTAATTTTACATCGGTTTCTATACTATACCAAAAATATTTTTATTGCGATTCTCAAAATTCTGCAAACTCAGATATTTAAAGGCTTGTTGTGAATTGGTTTTTCGCTGCCGTCAATCGAAACTAATCAATCAGTATCTTTCATATTTTTTGACTGGCGGCAGAGAAAACCAAATTCGAACGGGCAACAACTCGCAAATACCGAGTTTGCAGATTCGCAATAAGTACTGGTGGCAGTATCTTATGCTAGTTAGTTTATTCTCATCTAAGGGTAAGATTGAATCATCAAATGTATCCTCATCACCAACCAGCCTGATGAGAGACTTTCGGTTCATTTCCAGTTTCTCCGCGGTCAAGACTGATCCAGCCAAGGTTTTGAACACTATTTTCTTGTATCTAAAAGCCCTTAGCAAAACTTCTATTTTCTTTTCGTTAAAGGTGTTCTCCTTAGTATCAGAAGCCTGTCAAGCTGTTACATTCCAGCCTCTTTACGGCCTTCGGTCCTGCTATGCATTGTCTTCTCTAAGTTGTTCACCAGTATCACCAGGAGACGTCTCAGTATCAATTCCTTCAATATCTTCATTTTTCTCTTCATTACATAAACTTCTATCCTGATTTTGATTATTTACTCTATCTGCTTTCTCCTCACGAGTTTCATCGTCTCTACAATCATCTGCCACAGTAGAAGTCTCTGTCGGCAATGGTTTCTCTCCGACAGAAATGTCACCAAAATCTTTGGTTGTTGGTTCTTCATTCATTTCATTAATTGGAATAACAGTTACTAAGTCATGTTGTAAAAAGTTTATAGCTGTTTGTCCCCTTTCTTCCGCGCCACTCGTGTCATCTGCATGCTCATGTAAATCATCTTTGATATTGTTAGCTGTTTGTCCCTTTTCTTCTGCGCCACTCGTGTCATCTGCATGCTCATGTAAATCATCTTTGATATTGTTAGCTGTTTGTCCCTTTTCTTCTGCGCCACTCGTGCCATCTATGTCATCTGCATGCTTGTGTAAATCCTCTTTGATATTGTTAGCTGTTTGTCCCTTTTCTTCCGCGCCACTCGTGTCATCTGCATGCTCGTGTAAATCCTCTTTGATATTGTTAGCTGTTTGTCCCTTTTCTTCTGCGCCACTCGTGTCATCTGCATGCTCGTGTAAATCCTCTTTGATATTGTTAGCTGTTTGTCCCTTTTCTTCCGCGCCACTTGTGTCATCCATGTCATCTGCATGCTCATGTAAATCATCTCTAGTAGTGTCACCCACCTCGTTAATTGTTGTTTGAGATCCCTCTGCGCACTCTAAACCAGCTTTGTCTTCAGCATGTAAATCATGTATATTCTTAAGTGAATCACTTCTTACCAAATCGTCCTGTACATGTACAGGCTCAATCTCCACGCACGTATTTTCAACTGTCTGATCAGGCTGTGGTTCAATTTCCACTTTGCTGCAAGATTCCTTGTGATTAATTGAATCATGTGTAACCAAATCTTCTGAATTCTCGGAATTAATTTTATCTATGCAAGGAAGACCATCACTTTTATCTGCTGGTAACTTGGCTTCAACTTCACTGTAAGATTCCTTATGGTCGTTTGAATCCTTTGTAACGATATCTTCTGATTTCTCGGGGTTAAACAACTGCAATTCTTTATCCGCGCGTGCAAGACTGTCACTTTTATTTGCCTGAGTCTGAGCTTCATTTACCTCACCACTAATTTTTTTTAAATGTTCTTCATTCAATTCATTTGGAAGCAACTTAGATTTTTCCTGTAAAGAATCCAGTTCTTCGCAACCAACATCAGCCCTTTTTCCAACGCCCTCTTCATCTTGACCGATACTCGACTCCTCCGGACTGGAAGACTCAGTGTCATCCTCCTGTTCAATGATAGTAAAGGGTACATCCCTTGGATCATCAGTAAGGATATTCTTTATACGACTAATAAGTGGTCCCTCTGGTTTTGGTTCTAGATTACTAACCATCAAAACATTACGCACCCTGTTCAGTAGAGGACTTGGACTGACTCGTCCAGCTGGTAGTTCTGGGGTGTTACTTGGGACGGATATTCGTTGGTCGAATAACAGGGGTGTCTTGCGCAAGGCAGTTTGGTCGAATTCTTTTAAAACCTTGTAAAAAATAAAAAAGCAAACCTTTTATTGGGTCATCAAACATGGGGTTGACGTTGACTCATTTTATAAATGTCTGGCCAAATAACAAGGATAGAAATGGACAGACAGACGAAGTAAGTAGAAGGAAAAGTGAATACCAAGTAAGGTCCAAAGACAGACAGAAAGAAAGAAAGACAAACAGACAGACACAGCAAAAACAGACAGGAAAAACAGACAGACAGACAGACAAAACAAACAGACAGACAGACAGACAAAACAAACAAACAGACAGACAGACAGACAGACAGACAGACAGACAGACAGACAGACAGACAGACAGACAGACAGACAGACAACAGACAGACAGACAGACAGACAGACAGACAGACAGACAGACAGACAGACAGACAGACAGACAGACAGACAGACAGACAGACAGACAGACAGACAGACAGACAGACAGACAGACAGACAGACAGACAGACAGACAGACAGACAGACAGACAGACAGACAGACAGACAGACAGACAGACAGAAAGAAAGACAGGAAAAACAGACAAACAGACAGGCAGGCAGGGGGGAAATTGAGATAATAATGAGTCACAATAAGAAGAGACTGGACCGATATAAACAAAGATGGCGGAGACAAAGAAGTCCAGAGTAAGTGGTAGATTCAAGATCACCTCACCTCTTCATCCACATCCAAAGCAAACAATGGCTTGCTCTTATCCACCGTGACTGTATGCTTCAGAGACTTGCGCCTTTAGGGAAAGAGAGAAAAAAAACTTCATGTTAATACCCTCGTTCCAGAGTCTTACTTTGAGTTGCAGTTGCAGCAGGCGGAAAATCCATCGAAGCTTTGATTCAAAGCCCATATAAATATCATCAACATAGTTGTTGTTATATTTGAAGTATTATCAACTCCTTTTACAATGGATTTAAATTTTGAGCGACTGTGAAACGTCACGGTAAATGGGACTGTCCTGGCATGAAATAGATGACATTATTTGAAGCGAGACCACTGTTCAGCCAATCACCGACACGGTCAGGGAACTGCAAGTTGGCGTATCAAACTTTGGATATGCAATCTGAAAAACAATGGCTCCTTTGTTAATCACCTAACTCGTTATCGTAAACAAAAGAACTCAACATACAGCGCGAAACTCAAAATAGAAATACTAATTTTGCTAATCTCAATGAACCCGAACGAACTTTTACGAAACAATAGATTTGAACTCGACGTGTTTACGAAAAGGCTTCGAATTGTCTTCGGATTGTCTTCGAGTCTGGGAAATTTCACACTTCACGAATTATGATAACGAGCCCATTGTTTAACACATTACAACCGAACAATGGACCAAAGTTTGATACGGGTAGGGGTACCTCTAAACACTGTCTTTAACTCAGCGCGTTACCATTACCTATCAAATGCTCGTACAGCTTTAGCAATCTCCTGTAGTTTCTCCACTTCACCGCGTTCAAGCTGTTCAAATATCTGATTCATTTTCGTCTGAGGAGCCACAATACTCGTATCACACGCACTGTTCTCGGTTAACGATCTGGGGCGAGTCTCTTTCCCTTTTGCCTCTGGCGTGCTGCTAGGCGTGCTCTCATTGGATGTCGAGGTCGCCTTGTTATAGGTTTTCATTGGCTGAGCTTTTGGAATTGCTTTTGGAGGTGAGGCTTTGGCTTCCACAGGATGTGCGAGATAGACCTCGAACTGCCCCTTTGAATCTTTTGAAATACCTAAAAACATGATAAACGGCTTTAAGTGCAAAAGACCTAAAAGTACAGAGCCTCTTTAATGTATCTGAGGCCTCGATTTTTAATTTCTATCGTCAATAAAAAAAATTACCTTGTGAATTGCAGTGACAGGGCTATCATATATTATGGATAAAAAGTTAAATTTTACACCGTAAAAAATAAGAGAGATCACTTACTGACGTTTCGGACGCTAGTCCTTCGTCGGAGTAAATTAGGTATCATATATTATATATATATAGGTATCATATATATCATATATTAGGTGACGGAGAGATAGGGATAAACGATTGGAGTTATCAAACTGTTGGAAATATATAGGGATGGATACCAATACAATGGGTGAAGTTTTGAGGAAAGTGTTGCCCTCCCATCGAAAGGGGGTAGTGTTAATTATTCTAGATGCGCCATGTCTCATATCCATAAATGGATATGGTATCCAATGTACAGGGTGAAGCCTGGGTGTAGGAAAGTTTCCTTCCCTTTAAAGGGGTTAGCTTTATATTCTAGATACGCTATGTTTTTTACCCACCCCTACCTCCCAATATGGGGTTCAACAAAATAAAGTTCATCAAAATATTTATGAAATGAAAAACTTTCCTTCCAGTTTTAACGCTAACATGAAAGAGTTGTTTAAAAAAAGTCAGAATGGCGTTTACAGTTTGTTGATATCTCTTTTTGCTGCAGAGATATCAAAAGTTTTCCAAATATGCAAATTTGATGGAGGGAAAAACTCACCAGCCCAGGTATTTCTTCTTGGTGAGTTGAAGAGTGACAGATCTGTGAGTTTCTCGCTGTTATCGAACTCTTTGACTACATCATCATGCTAAATTAAAGAGACAGAAATCACATTGATTGATAAGTACTGCAGTTATGAGTAGTAGACACTACGGAGCTGAGGAGGGACTCGATACTCCAGATTTCGAAAATCTGAAGTCCCTCCTCGCCTTTCTTAAAGTTTTATATGAATTCTATTGGTATCAGTACAGGTATCAGTAGTCTATCATGACTAGATGGTGTATGTTCTTACCATCAATGTGACAAGTGCATTTTATCAAATATATATAACTGTCAGGCCCGCGGAGAAGGAGGGGCTGGGCTGCCCTTCCCCCTCCACACTTTTTGCCAGAAATGATGATGATAATTGGATTAAAAAACTCGAGTCCTGTGGCCCTGGGCGCGAAGGAAAAATTAGCCTCCCCACTTTTAAGCTTGCTCTGCGGGCCCTGACTGTTCGACACACTAAAGTAAAGTTATATTTATTATTACTATCTCACGGCCACTGGGAGACGGGTGCCTATGACGTCATTGGAGTGATAGAATTCGAAAATTCTCAGAGAATCTAAGCCACGATTAGAAGGAAGTGTCAATGGGTAACGACGCAATATTTAGCGTCTTTTTCTCTCCAAAACACTAAAACAACAACACACTTTGCTCGTAATGAAAGATACGTCTCACCCCGATGACGTAAGCAAATACAAGAGTGACTGGATCGGACGCTAGCTTTTTCAAAACTTCAAAGCGTGGTAAAAAATCAGGATTACACCGAAAGCGGGAAAATCAAGAACATGTTTGTAAGATGAAAAGGACGTATATGAAATAGGTCTGGTGCTATCTATTGGGGCACGTTAAGCATGCATGACATACCTTGGCATACTGCATTGGTGTTAACTGCATCTTATTCCTTATTGTAACTGAGGCGCCGCGTTCCAGTAAAACACGAACCAGATCTACAAAGTTCCACCTGAGAAACAAAACATCAATATCATGAAGCTGAGGTGACGTGTCCCTATCCCTCACAACGAACATTTGTATCAAAATGGCTAACACAAATGAAAAGAGCATCTTGATATTAGTAAAAGCCCGTTTATGTACTGGCGATTTTTGCTGCGATTTGAGTTGCAATTTTGGTCAAAGTCAAGAAAGGTACTGAGAGGATCCACTTGTAAAGTTTCGTTCCGATCACCAAGATTAAATGGACAAATGTCTCTTTAGAACCATATTATATTTTCAAAAAACGTCACAAAAATCGCAGCAAAATTCGCCAGTGTAAACGGGCCTTAAGAAGATGAACCATCATCTCATAATTTACTACATAGGAGAAATGGCATCAAATACAAGTTATGGAGTTCTGATATGGATTTGAAAAAGTGCTGAATGGCAAGCTTACTTGCTCAAATACCCCTTCAATTTACCATAGCGGAGAATTACCGAGGGGGACATCCTAAGCCAATTTTAAGGTTGTGGTGGCCTCTACTAAAATCGCGCAAGACCAAGAATACTCAACCTTCAAATTCACGTTGCTAAGGGGTAACCATGCACATGATCAAGTTCTGCAAAGATTATTTCAAGGGATGTCGGGTTCGATTCCTGGTCCCACCGTCACATGTAAGTAGAGTATGTTGGGTGTCAATCGTCCACAATTTAACGTT
Source organism: Anthopleura xanthogrammica (assembly GCA_964019055.1). Classification (NCBI taxonomy): domain Eukaryota; kingdom Metazoa; phylum Cnidaria; class Anthozoa; order Actiniaria; family Actiniidae; genus Anthopleura; species Anthopleura xanthogrammica. The sequence goes on from OZ025207.1 coordinate 27,318,670, forward strand.
ACCTTGCTGCCTCGTGTAATGGAGTGTTTCCTCGTTCATTCTGTACGTCAACATTCGGTTCGTACTGGAGAAAAAATGAATTGTACAAATAATTGAGCACTTTTAGGTGGTGTCTCACCAGGCAATACATTGTTCTTGCAAGCTGTTTTGCAGTTTTCTGTGAAAACACGTTACAAGAACGCCTGCCAAATCTGACAAAAAATTGTTCCAGCTTCGTGACGAGTGGAATAACGATTGCGTCATAATTTTTTGATACCACAGCATATAGTGTGGAATGGAATTGAACTGGAACGCATTCTTTTAATCGTTCAACAAATATACACTTCCTCCAAGAAGTTGTCAAATCGATGCGTGTGGAGTTCATTTAGCAAATTCTTCAATGTAAATAGTTTACCGCAGAGCTAGCAGAGTTCTAGGAAAAAATAGAGAGTTCAGCCACTTTGGAAACAAATTTTACGTTCTCTGAGATACCAGATCGAGCATTTTTTACACATCCTGGGCAAGATGAGGGATTCAGCGAAAATTGCCCTAGCTCCACCCCTATACTGTCAAGAAGTATTAATCTGATTGGGTGATACCTCGAGTAGGACCAAAGCTGGTGCAAGGTTTCCATTGATACAACAGAAGTGGAGTGGAGTATTGTGTTTATAGTCTTTGATGTTGACTTTGGCTTGATACTTGAGTAGTGATTCAGCCACCTGATTGAGGAAGGAAAAAAAAGAAACTATAACTAGAAATTACAGAACACTGAGTGGTAGTGACAGTAATGAAGATGACTGATGACGAAGATGATGAATGATGAAAACATGGTGATGGCTAATGATGATGAATGATGAAAACATGGTGATGGCTAATGATGATGAATGATGAAAACATGGTGATGGCTAATGATGATGAATGATGAAAACATGGTGATGGCTAATGATGATGATGATGATGGTGACGATGATGATGACAATGATGGTGATGATGGTGATGATGGTGATGATGGTGGTGATGGTGATGATGGTGATGGTGATGGTGATGGTGATGGTGATGGTGATGGTGATGGTGATGGTGATGGTGATGGTGATGGTGATGGTGATGGTGATGGTGATGGTGATGGTGATGGTGATGGTGATGGTGATGGTGATGGTGATGGTGGTGATGGTGGTGGTGATGGTGATGGTGGTGGTGATGGTGATGGTGATGGTGATGGTGATGATGGTGATGATGATGATGACAATCATTGCCACATACCTCGGGATGGTTGTACTGGCATGCCAGATGTAGAGGTGTCTGTTGTTTACTGATGTTCTTAGCAGTAGGGTTAGCTCCATGTCTTAGCAGAAGGTTAGTGATATCAGTATATCCACGTACTGCTGCTACATGTAAGGGAGTGATACCATCCTCATTTGCACAGTTCACATGGACTGAACGCTCCAGTGATTGCTGGGTTAACTGTGGGTCAAACACCAAAGTCATATACAGTGATACCTCTATTAAGCAAACACCCTTTAGAGGGACAGTTGCACGGGTCCCGAAATTGACCTCTTTATTTTGGGCGCAATGTCTTTCCATTTCAGACCACCTGTCATTCAAGCCTGAGAAAACAGACGTCCTTTCGCTTCTCATCCCCCCCCCCCCCCCCCCCCCGCGAAATTAATTTTCCGTCTCGTTGCTCAGACGTTAGTTTCGCGGGGGAATGAGGAGCGAAAGGACATCTGTTTTCTCAGTCTAGTGTCATTCCCTTGAGTATCATTTCTTTGTTTAACAGTTGCACATGAGAAGACACATGAATATGGATACAACTCAAACAAAGAATCTTATTCTCAAGAGAATGACATGTGCACTTCCTAAGAACCATGCCAGTACAGGCCACAATCTACGCCTCCCACCGAAGTATACATGTTTTCTGGAGCAGTTTTCGTCTTCCTGTAATCGTCAGCTAAGTATCTGGATGTCGGCTACTAATTCAGACTGTTGTAAATTTGGTGGACGGAAGACCGAAACTCCAGAAAACGTTAGATGTTTGGTTTCGTATTTGCTGCAGCAGAAACTGTGAAAAACTATGGCATAGTAATGGCACGGAATAGAGGATATCTGCCAACCCATTCACAGCGCACGGGAAAACCATTCATCCATTTAGAATTGGAGCAAGGTACCACGCGGTTACGGTACAGCGCGTCCATGCTGGTTTTGATCTTTAAAGTCATGCAAGATGCTGCTGAAAGTCGTTCTACTATTACGACCTAGAGTATTAAACCTGGTTTACACAAGCAAGCACAAGCAATGTTCAAAGTACCCATGCGTATTTTTGGAGTTTGCGTTAGAAACATGTTCACACGTTAAAAATGTAAACGCAAGTACAAGAAAATGAAAAAGTTCCTATTGCTTGCGTTTGCATTTGCGCTTACGTTGCTGGTTGTGAACCAGGCTTTACTGGAAGTTATTTAAGAATCACAGTTACCTCCATATTAACACAGATGTTTCCTTACCTTTTGCCATTTGATGCACTTTTTACACTGGCAAAGAGGATGGCAAAGATCTTCTTCTGATTTACACACTTCTTCGCCGCCATCTTCTTCCTCTTCTTCATCAAGGTTCAGTCTAAAACGAACCTAAAATAGCAAAAGAAATAAGTAGTAATTCAATGACGAAAATGTTCCGAGAAAGGTAACCCAGACTTCCCTCAACAATTTTGTCGTCAGTGTAAACGCTGCACCGTGAGTCCAGCCTTTTTTCGTCGACGGCAATCAACCAACCTCACCTACACCTATACTGCAAAGGGAGGGGTACCTACCATTTCTATATCACCATCAACTATAGTACGCAAGAACACATCGACCTGACAAGAAATAACAAGGTTACATTGATATAGCTGTTAACAATCACTAAAAAACACTGGACTAGCACAACCACTACCACCTACACCAGCTTCCTAGGCTGTTCTGATGTTTACCTCTTGGGGTGTTTCTCTTTCCAAGGAATTCGCAGGAGAGCCCGCTAAGCTTGTTGTTTTTTGTCGTTTCGATGGAATCTGAAGAGTCTTTGATGACGTCTGTAGAATAAAGAACAAACTTAGTCTAAAACAGGAACCTAGCGATCTAGAAACATTACCATAAAGAATTAAGAGAAAAATATCATATGCCCTTGGCAGGACTCGAACCCACGGTTTCGGTATACTAGTCCGACGTGTTAACCACTACACTACAAGGACCAACCACGCTGGTTACGCAGCCAGGCAATGTTGTATATGTGGCAACTGTGGGGGTCCAGGGCGATATTAATCTCATGGGTAAGCTGAACACCGTAAATATTTACGCACAATTGAGGATAATACTAGTGAAATGAAATGCGTTCGGTGTGAATAATAGAAACATTACCGTTGAACATTACAGAGACTATCAAAAACCAGAATTCATTTGTTTATACTTATACTTATTTGTGTGGTGTGTTTGTGTGTTCACCTTTTCAGGAAGAAAACTTAAAAACCCGGTTTCCTGTTCGATGTTGGACGCAGTGACGTCAAGAAGGATTTCACTGACCTAAGTAGTAAGTTAAGTAAGTAAGTAAGTTTATTTATTCACGTAGACACAAAGGAGCTTACAATAAAACTCGTTAGAACGTGCACGTGCACGTGCAAGATAATTATATAGAAGCAGCATGGTTAACACTCCATAACAATGTTGGAACAAACTCGAAAGTCATTAAATTAATATCAAATCATGCTTGTTTTACGAGGGCAGTCATTACTGCAATTTCAGTATAACGCAAACTCTGTAGTTAAGAGTTGCCCGTTGGAATTTGGTTTTTTATTGCCGGCATTGGCAGCACACACCACCTGTGCTGCTAACACACTGAAGCAACACTACTCACATATGATGGTGGGTCAGGAGATCGAACCCATGACCACAGCAGTGACAGGCGGGGCATTAGCAACCGTGCTTAATTTGTGATTAAAGACATACCATACCGTACAATATAGAAAAGCCATTCTGATGCACTATATATTTAGAACTCCATCTCTTATCAAGCACTGATGAATAAGAGTATAAGTACTGTCACCCTCTCACCTGATGATTGGTAGCGCAATCTAGAGGAGTCTGCTTGTTCTTGTTACGAGCTTCAACAGATGCCTTTCTTTCTAACAGCAAGCTGACAACATCCACTGTAACAAAACAAACGAGGAAACGACAATTAATCTAATCAGTGCAAGCTAGCTCTGTATTAATCTTTAACATCCGCTTTGAAGATCGTAATGCTACACTAGCGTGCCAAAGAACAACCGCATAAGTGGTCATGAAGGACAGACTAGCCCGTGTATGGTGCGTACGTAATGTGAGTTGATAAGAATAAATTAGTTTTGACTATGTAAACACAGGCACACATGTAAGTATGGGCGAGGTTTTAACCTGTGTCCTCTTGAGATTTTCTGGAAAAAAGTAATGAAATAAAGATCGAAATTTATCTACCATAGCCCCATCTTGAGGCAAGGTGTAGAGGTGTGTCTCCATTTTCATTGCCTGCGTTTATCTTCAAAATACTATGGTTCGTACCAGCGTATATTAACGATTTGCAGCACTGTGGAAAGACAACAAGGAAGCATTACTTAGGAAAGGGGGGAAACCAATCACTACTAAAATGATCAAAACATGTAAGAGTCCATACCTCACCACACCATACATTATCATGCCTTGTAACACTTAACCATACCTCACCACACCATACATTATCATGCCTTGTAACACTTAACCATACCTCACCACACCATACATTATCATGCCTTGTAACACTTAACCATACCTCACCACACCATACATTATCATGCCTTGTAACACTTAATCATACCTCACCACACCATACATTATCATGCCTTGTAACACTTAATCATACCTCACCACACCATACATCATGCCTTGTAACACTTAACCATACTTCATCACAACATACATTATCATGCCTTGTAACACTATACCATACCTCACCACACCATACATTATCATGCCTTGTAACACTTAACCATACTTCATCACACCATACATTATCATGCCTTGTAACACTTAACCATACCTCACCACACCATACATTATCATGCCTTGTAACACTTTACCATACCTCACCACACCATACATTATCATGCCTTGTAACACTTATCATAGCTTAATATACCTCACTACACCTTACCATACCTTGTCATATTCTATAGACCCCCTGCAGCACGTCGGAATGCAGCTCAATTTGGAGGGCAAAACAATAGGCTTTCAATTCTCAGGAGTTTGAAATCCTTTCCGTTTGCCTTTGCCTTTGAGCGGCATTCTGATGTGCTGCAAGGGGTCTATATCATACACCCATCTTGATAAACATGATTTGCGTGATGTGCTGCAAGGGGTCTATATCATACACCTATCTTGATAAACATGATTTGCGTATGATGATGGAATATGAAATGCATATGTGATTGTACCATACTTTATGGACTCAGATAAACTTCTATCTTGTTGAACAATCTTACCAGCTCATGTCCATTGGCAGCACAAAGATGTAAAGCTGTGTTGCCATCATTGTCAGGTGCATTAACGTCGGCCTTGTAATGCAACAGAATGAGCTAGGACAATAAGGTAACATCACATTAATTAAGATTCAAGCAACCACTCTACATGATAGTCATGGTAGTGATGATGATGATTATGATGATGATGATGATTACACATGATGATGATGCTGGTGGTAATGATGATACATGGCTATGATAATGGTAGTGGTGATGGTGATGATGATATTGATGGTGATGGTGATGGTGATGGTGATGATGATATTGATGGTGATGATGATATTGATGGTGATGGTGATGGTGATGGTGATGATGATATTGATGGTGATGATGTTATTGATGGTGATGGTGATGGTGATGGTGATGGTGATGGTGATGGTGATGGTGATGGTGATGGTGATGGTGATGGTGATGGTGATGGTGATGGTGATGGTGATGGTGATGGTGATGGTGATGGTGATGGTGATGGTGATGGTGATGGTGATGGTGATGGTGATGGTGATGGTGATGGTGATGGTGATGGTGATGGTGATGGTGATGGTGATGGTGATGGTGATGGTGATATTGATGGTGATGGTGATGATGATATTGATGGTGATGGTGATGGTGATGGTGATGGTGATGGTGATGGTGATGGTGATGGTGATGGTGATGGTGATGGTGATGGTGATGGTGATGGTGATGGTGATGGTGATGGTGATGGTGATGGTGATGGTGATGGTGATATTGATGGTGATGGTGATGATGATATTGATGGTGATGATGATATTGATGGTGATGATGATATTGATGGTGATGGTGATGGTGATGGTGATGGTGATGGTGATGGTGATGGTGATGGTGATGGTGATGGTGATGGTGATGGTGATGGTGATGGTGATGGTGATGGTGATGGTGATGGTGATGGTGATGGTGATGGTGATGGTGATGGTGATGGTGATGGTGATATTGATGGTGATGGTGATGGTGATGGTGATGGTGGTGATGATGATGATGATGATATTGATGGTGGTGGTGATGGTGATGGTGAGCAATTCCCTTTCTTCTGTTTCAGTTTTAAACATATTTTAACTGTATCTTCTCAAGGGTTGATGGTTAACAAAGTAATGACTTTAAGGGAATGACACAGTCTGAGACATGGGAAAAACGTCCAAAATCATATAATCTTAACTCTTCAATGTAATAACTCTATCATAATTATCTGATATCTTACCGCTACTTGACTGTGGCCTCTAAGACAAGCCATATGAAGGGGAGTACTACCATGGTAATCCATAGCATTCACTACAGCACCCTTATGCACTAGTAAATAGGTCAGGCTGGTATGGCCTAGTAAAATATAAGCAAACATTATCACAAGCCATATGAGGGGGAGTACTACCATGGTAATCCATAGCATTCACTACAGCACCCTTATGCACTAGTATATAGGTCAGGCTGGTATGGCCTAGTAAAATATAAGCAAATATTAATCTCTTAATTGGGACGTTTGAGCACAGGTGTCACCCAACATTCAAAATAATTTATTTAGCGAGAGTGACGAACTTAGCACTGATTTATTGACTCAAGTAGATGAGGAAATGGCATTGCAGGTACAATTGGAACTTGTCAAGGAAAACATGACTAGAGTGGGTGCCATTTATCAACAATGTTTGCTTTGTTGTAGCTTCAACTATTAGGACTATTATAATCTTTAGCAGACAGATCCCTGCACCATCTTAAAGGTACAGTAGCTATGCCTTTGCATCGAAGTGAGACATGATGTGACCTTGCAATAATAGAGACGTGAATAACTGTCCAAGGTGATTAAAAAGGCCTACCTAGAACAAAAAGTTTCCAAACCATTCTGCTCCATTAACTATGCTTAGATGGCACAGGGAACTACTGTATGAACGGGGTTATTGTTCCCAAGATAGTTGGAGGCAAGAAGAAGGGGTGAGCTTGGGAGGACCCTGGTGCAAATCTTGGACAGGATCCTGCCAGGATCCTACTAGGATCTTAGCAGGATCCTACTAAGGATCTTGTACAGGATTCTGTATCAATATCCTTTTCCAAGGACCAACACCAAAAGCTACGGTTTAAACAATATTATTTGTTATGAACATAATTAGCCTCTTAACTTCTATTTCTTCCATCACGAAGCTATTCCTATGAACCGTTCTATTCCTATAAACTAATTTAATGACTACTTTGCACACATCGTGATTTATTATATTATTACTTTTTACATTTTAAATACTAATTTCCGTTTTGACTGATTTGTTTTTCTGATTTAATACACCGAATCGGGATGTGGCGGCTGGTTTGGGTGGCTGTTGTTCCTGACTGTCCGGCCTCGTGTTCACGTGGAAGCTTAAAAGCGTTTTCGCGTGTGTGGGGGGCTGGTCGGTCCGGAGTGGTGGTTGCACGGATTGGTCGCCGTATTCCGATTCGGTGTATACGCGTTAATATTTATATATATATGTTTTTATCGTTTTTTTATTTTTTTATTATTTGTCTATATTATTTTTATTGTTATATTGTTAAAGCATCGAGACCTAGTTAGATGCTTTGAAATAAAATTATTATTATTATTATTATTATTATTATTATTATTATTATCCTACAGGATCTTGTACAAGATCCTACAGGATCCTACAGGATCTTGCACAAGATCCTGCCAGGATCCAACAGGATCTTACCAGGATCCTACCCAGGATCTTGTTCACACTCAATTAGGATCTTATCCAGGATCCTAATTATGATCTTTTACAGGATCCTGATGCTATATTTTAAGATCTTACATAGGATCCTGCTAGGATCCTATCATCTCCTAGTTTTTGACTCCATTTTAGGATCCTATCCTATTCTTATGCAGGATCCTACCTAGGATCCTAACTAGAATCCTGTTCCTAAGCAAGATCTTACTCAGGATCCTATTTCTAAACAAGATGCTATAGGATCCTACAGGATCCTGTGTAAGATTTGCACCAGGGGAGGGTGGAGTTCAAGTGCAAGGGACATTTTTTCATGATTTTTTCCAAGATTTATCAAGTAGGCATATTTAGATTGTTAGTGTATTATCTCACCATATTCAGCAGCAACATGTAATACTGTTCTTCCCATGTCATCTCTTGAGAACACAGTCACAGCTGATGGATCATTTCTTTTCCTGACAGGAAAAAAACCCAACTTTTTAAAAAAAAATGGCCTTAAAAAACATCCCTCCTGAAGGGGTACTCCCACATAGAAAGGGTGGGGATGATGGTCAAAAAATATATATAATAAATATATACATGTATATATAAAGAGAGGTTTAGTGTGTGGTCCTGGTTTAATTTTAGCCCTAAAAGATAACACTATGAAACTATAGATAAATCATTTTTTTTAAACAAAAATTATTATAAATTAATTTAATTCGATTATCTTAAATTTAAAAAAACAAAAATCATTGAGTTTATTGCATGATAACTGATGTCTGGTTTAATGTTTGGGCCACCAATCGCGTACCCCTAAAAGAAACTGCATGTGCTTTAACACCAACAGCTTTCCTTTTTGACCCCTAAAAGATTTCATTGCCTAAAAGATTCGACAATCATCCCTGCCCTTCCTTATATGGGAATACCTTCCCCCCGAGACATCACTGAGATGGGGATTTGTTAGGTTTCTTTGCAGTCAGTTTTACAGTGCTATGCACCGTACCATGAACACTTCCACAAGTTTTTTTATTTATTTTTGACAACTTTTTGACTTATAATAATTATATGTATATTGTGTTCTTTACCGCTAACCAATTAGGCATCAGAAGTCTCTATATCGTAACATGTACAAACTCTGCCTATCGAAACCTCAAAGTGAAGCGTTAAAACAAAAAAAATCAAAACGTTGTCAAAAATAAATCAAAAAGTGTTCATGGTCCACAACACAAGGGTCAAATTCTGTCAAATTATTAATTGAGGAATGATTAAATTATGACCTTATTATACCACTAACCTGGACAATAGCTTCTTACATTTATCACAACAGCACAGTGGATGACACATTTGGTCCAGTCTGGCATTATCATCATCTTCACTTGATAGCAGCTTTTCAACTTTACCATCATTGCCTTCAGCAGTGTTCTATATATACATAAAGTATTCAAAAATGCTCAGATTCTTGGATTCTTCAAATCATTGTAAATGTGGTAAATGAAAGCATCTGTTATGCATGTGTACTGGGAAATAGGGCACAATATACCTCAAACAGCATATCCAGAGCTGTGGGTTTAGTGTTATCGTGGTCCACTGGGTGCCTTAGATATGGAGATCCATCAACACCATTTTGTAATCTCTGTAACATGAACAATATAATATTTATAAGACAATGACTACTGACAATTATCATGGACAGTGGAAAAAGAATGAAGATCAGCGGGGCTACCTGAATCACTTTAATTTTTCATAAATCATATACTTGAACTTTTTTTTCTAAATTCTTCATTGACAAGCATGTTTTTGTATGTGGAAGAGACTGGTAGTAAGGGCTGCTTGGCTAAGCATCAAAGTGTGCTGTGATTGGCCAGTTAATGTTTGGGCTACCTGAATCACTTTAATTTTTCATATATCATATATACTTCATATACTTCAACTTTTTTCTCTAAATTTTTCATTGCAAGCATGTTTTTATATTTGGAAGAGACTGGTAGTTAGGGCTGCTTGGCTAAGCGTCAAACCATGCTGTGATTGGTCAGTTAATGTGTGCACTGGACACCTGGAGTAATTCAGTTCGTTTCTTGGCCAAAACCATGTTTATGGGATCACTGAGGTACTGTATGATGAGTGTCATAATACCTTGAATGGAGCACCTCCCTTGAATTCACTGCTAACATAACCACTGCGTACATGTTCTACTGCTGCTTCCAGAGATGCAAGGTAAAACCTACAGTAATACAATAATATTGATAAAATTATAAGAAAAAAATATTAACATATTATGTAGTTTGTTACAATTTATTAGCATTTTCCAAACCATGGGATTGGCTGGCCAAACAGAATATGTCAGCTACGGCATATGAGATGGTCATGTATTTATAACACTTATTTTCATTTTCATAACTATGTTACAGTTTTTGGCTTCTGTCAATCAAATTTTCCTGAGTTAGTATTTTTTTTATTGATGGAAGCCAATAACCCAGAAATCTGAAACTTTGCTTGCTCACAATTATGAAAATGAATGTATCAATAAGTATGTACTTAATTACCCAAGAGCAGAATGAATAGGCAATAAGAATGTCAAAAGAATGCCTTAAACATGTGCATCATTTACTTACTGGAACTCATTGTATCCACATTTAGAGAAGTGAAAGTTGTGAAGAAAGGTAATGTTAGCCAGCCTGAAACAAATCACAAAGTATCAATGAATACTGGAGATAGAACAACATGTGTAATTTCCCTGGGGGGAGGGGGGAACTCAAATATCTATTTTTGGTTCATCATCTGTCTTCTGTCAGTAAGCACTCATCGGTTAATGCCTATACAATAATTTACAATATTGCTAATGAGGTAGGGGTTAAAACCATTAGTTGCCATGCCCACCTGGACAGGACTCAGGTACCGTTTAGGGGTCAATTTTAAAACTTCCAATTTTAAATTATATATGGGGTAATATCATACATGCATGTCAACTACCCACCAGTTTGGAATGTCAGATTTTATGACGAGAAAAATCAAAGCAGGAAGAAGATCATCTGCAGTAGTTACATCTCTTGTCCCTTAAAAAAAAGAAAGACACAAAATGGTACACTGATGGAGGGAGGGGGAGGGAGGAGGGTTTAAATTCCAATTGGAATCCAGTGTAAGAAGAGCCACTTGGTGGAATCATGTGTTAATTCCCATTTATTTCATTCATTTTTATTTATTTATTTATTTAGGAAGCATAGCATGAATGAAAAAAAAACCCAGGGTTATAAGGACAGACACAAGCAAATAAAAATTAGGTACTTTTCCACATACCTGGTACTTTTTCTTTCATTTTTCTTTCAGTTATTATTGTGATAGATTTCTTCAAGCAATGGAATTTTTCTAATGGAGAAGTGAACTGCAAATGAATTCGGAAAAAAGAAAGTTTCTCCTGATGCTCTGCTTACTCGTGATAATTTCCAGCTATTATGAGGAAGAACAGCAAAACTGGTAAAGGTTTTTTTTGAGAACTAATCATCTATAAAACCAACAACTAGCTACCAAATCCAGATGCCTGCCACCCTTATGTTTTGGTTTCTATACGTTAGACTTAGTTTATACATTATTATAATACATAAATTGAGCTCCATTACCTTGTTGAGAAAGGATAGAATTCTTCTGCCTCTAGAAAGATTCATACTGAAATAAATACAATAAGAGTCAGCAAACCAAACATTTCTGATATTATTTAAACTCAGCCTAGCCTGGTTGGAATACTGACAGTTGATCAGTGAGGGAAGAACACAGGAAAAAACCCTTCAAGCAGAGAACAGAACCAATAAAAAACCTGCTCACATATATTTAATGACAGGATTGAAAGATAGAACATGTATCACATTAGCAGTGAACATACTGTAGGTATATAGCAGCATGTGCTGAGCTATGGCACTGTTTCTCTCCACAGTGTAGTTCAAGCCCAGGGTCGCATGTTTGATGTGTTGTTCTCTCCCTTGCCACAAGGGCTTTTCTCCAGGTTCCCTCCATGAAAATCAACATGTGAGTTGAGTGTTGTGTGTTGTAAATAGTGAATGTACAGCAGTGGTAGTGTGTGTGGAGCAAACCTCAAGGAAGAGCCCATAATTACAGTGAGTGATGGTTGTAAAATTTATATTGAAATAAAATCCATACTTCAATACATTTATTCATTTATTCATTTATCTCAATCATTGATTTCTCCCCCACTACATAATTATTTACCAAAATTCAGGCTTTATTCCAAGGTCTCTGATTTGAATCTCTGCCAAATTACGGGTTATTTTATTCAGTGCTGCATCCTAAAATAAAATATTAACACACAATATATCAAGTTTTCCACTTTGAAATATTATAATCATGTCAGTTTTTCTACAGGGAGTACAGTACTGTGACTCACCTCATTACCAACAATAGAACTGATTCCTTTTATGAGTTGTATGTTAAGACCATGAATTACATATGTCTGGGGAAAGACATTTGTCAAAAAAATATATTGGTACATATTAAATTATTGCAATAGTCACAGTTCACAGTTCTCTGCACCACTTTGAGAGGTAGCCGTAACTTTGCATTGAAGCAAGACATGAGGAGACCATGCATTTATACAATGTTTATACAAATTAGCCACATGTCACAGGGAACTGTTGGCATTTTGTGGCTATTTTCTGCAATCTTTCTACTCACCTCAATAGCTAACTTTACATTATCTAGATATGCTTTATCATTTTGAGTTAATTTTCTCTGCAAAACAGAAAATTTTATAATTATTGAATTATTAGCAATTATCTTTTGCTTCACAAGCATTATTAAATCTTTCTTTTCTGCTTCTGTTTTTCCGAAAACTGCTTTTAATCAGTTAATTTCTGAGTTTCAATCAGTTGATAAAAGTCTCATCATCTGCTCCAAATGGTTTTCAAACACTGACCACCATGTGCTGTCAGCCAGAAAGAATTACTTTAAAAACTTGTGATTCAGCTGATGAACAATCTGCACCAAACATGAAATAAAGTCAAGAGAAGGCCAGCAATAGCTTGGCGTATAATGACGAATTTGTTTTGGTTGATCGTTTCGTTAAATTGCCAATCTCAGAAATTGTTCAAAATGGTTGGCACATTAACATCACAATGGTAATGTTTATAAGCCAGTTCAATGTTTAAGAATCCTTTTCAGTGTGCATGCGATTTTATCCCAAATTTCTCACCTTCTTTTGTTAATTTAAAAACAAAAGAGGGTTTAAACAAAAGAAGGTGAGGAATTCGGGATAAAATCACATGAATTACACACTGAAAACGATTCTTAAACTTTGAACTGGCTTTTACTGTAATTTTTACAGCTATAAAATATGAACTGTGTCAATAAATGTTGAGTGAGTTTTACCAGTTGTGAATTCTTTAGTGCTCCCTGCATTGCTCGTGTATAGGTCGCATTGGCTGCATCCTGTAGAATGAACAGTTTGTAATGCTTGAGTCTCAATTGTAATAATTCATCCATTTATCCATCCTCTAGGCTGTGTTGATGGGATGATAATAATACACTGATCCTGAATTCATTGTTCAACCCCCCTAATTATGTTGGACAAGCTAAAATGTGTTTTTGATATAAAGGACCAGCTGAGAGAACAACTAATACAAAAAAATGTTTGATCAAAACCTGCGGCCCTTCACTCTTTGTTTGAAAATAATTTCTCGAGTATTCTTCAGATAAATCACAGATTAAATATCACTTTGATTATGAGTTTTGCACTTTTCTAAGACTTAAAATGTATTGCAATAGTTTCAGGTAGAAAAAAGTGCTAGAACACAGGGCCGATCATAAAAAATCACAACAGACTGCGATTGGCTAGAACATCTAATGCCGCTAGCTACACTAGCTACCTCAAGCAAAACCAGGATTGGTGTGCATGTATAGGGACTGTAAGCATTGACAAGCATCAGGAAAAGTGATGCCAGGTTGGTGACGCAAGCATGTTTTGAAAATGGCTTTTCATGTACATGTTGTTCATACTCATCATTGTCATTCTCTCTCGCACATGAAAAAACATCAACAGACTGATGTTCTAGATAGCAAGGGCAGTAAAGCAGGACAATGGCATACGTACACATGAAAAACTGTTTCCTGGACTCAGCATACAGACAGTTTGCTAACTAGGATCTCTTCCTTGATTTGAAGGTTTTTCTATGGGTTCTCCAGTTTTGCTCCCTTTCCTCCTTTAGGCTGATCAAAGTCAGGGCACTGCTAACTCATAGATTGAATTGGAATTTAGGTTTTGATAAGGGAGGAAAACTGGGGAACCCAGAGAAAAATTCTTGAATCAAGAGAGACCTAAAAAAACTCTACTCACATGCAATGCTGAGTCCATGAATCAAACCCAACACCCCGAGTTTAATATTGCTACATGGCACCCTTGATTCTCATCAATATGTGTGCCAATATCTGGCCTTAAATTGAATACATACTATGAGATGTCTGAGTGATTTTCCTTCTAACTGTTGATAGGTTGAATTGAACAGTTTAATAATCTCATCTATTTGTTTCTGGCCATGCTTGCTTCCTGAACACAAATCAAAATTATAGTGAGAGAGATCAGGAAAGGATCATTAATTTTGTAAAGATGGCCTTGTATACCAGGCAATATCCACACCTCTCCCAGCACTTGGTTTTTTTAGCACCCTTGGGCTCCTTATCCTTGCTGTCCCAAGCTGCCATTAATAGACCATTTCACGGTTGTCGTCACTCAACCTCAGCCTTGATAGTGTGTAATATATTCTTTAGAATTGACTACAGCTCACGGTAATTTAAGGAATGTACACATTATCAAACAATAGACCATTTTCGAGATGCATGAACACTTTCAAAAATATCTATTGAAACACTTAAAACTTCCACAGGCTTTAGTCAAATTCTTACATGCTATCGAGGCTGAGGTTGAGCTACGACAACCGTGAAATGGTCTATTGTACAAAAAAATAGGCTGAATTACTAGAGTATACTCTGGAAATGATGGGGGATTCAAATCACCATTCACTGGCAAGTGTGCAGAATGTACCCCTCCCCCAAAAAAGAACTACAGTAACAATAAGGAAATAAATTTCAGTGTGAACACTCCATTGCAAGCAAAGACCTGGGATATTTGAAAAGGCAATCAAAATTTTGAATAGCTTCTGGTCGAGTGATCAGACATACACAAAGTAATCCAAGGCTGTAGGGTCCGGGGAAATAAAATAATATTATTAGGATATTAAATTACCCATTGTTTCTCCAGAACAGTCTTGAATTGCTTTGTGGATGTACCTCACTTGCATTGATCTTCTTGTGTATTATGTTATGTACAACAAAGTTTAACTAACTAACCTGTAGAAGGCCATAGGAAATCAATACATCCTTGAAGATTGTCTAATGCTTGTACAACAGGTTCTGCACTAACTCCTGTAAAATAAAAAGATCTGGTAAGTAGAAGTATTATGAAATATTTGACAAGAGAAATGAACAATGATGAAAAATGTCCAGCCTCAATATTGTTGTTTTTTTTTATCAAAAACTTGGCCATGCTCTGACTTAGATCAGCCCAGAGGTTGTTTCAGGGTTTAATCTGTGAGTTAGCCATGCCCTGACTTAGATCAGCACAGAGGTTGTTTCAGGGTTTGATCTGTGAGTTAGCCATGCCCTGACTTAGATCAGCCCAGAGGTTGTTTCAGGGTTTGATAAAATTAGAAGGTTTTTAAAATTCGAAGATATTTGTGCATTTAACTCTACAAAAAATTAGGTATTAATAAAAAGTGGAATATCAAAATAAAAAGATGTATTGTTACCTATTCCTCCTTCCAATGGCTGATCCAGACACAGAACCTGGAAACTTTCATTATCATTATTGAAAAAGGTTTCCTCAAACAAGATCCTGACCTGAAAACCAAACAAAGAAACAAAAACAAATTTGTAATATAAGAGGAAGGTTAAATAAGTCAAGTTATCTTACACGTAAAAATAGGGTGAAAATATCACATTTCTTTTTCATTGTTGCCGCAAACTAGGCTAACACTCAGAGAATAAATGTTCACAATTACAAGTACAAACTACTAGTAGAGTTCTCAACTTCCCTCTATCAAGTATTTCAATGATTGGAGCCTGAGAACCCAGACATAGTGGGCAGCATTGGTCATATAATGTATAAAGTTTACAAAATGGGGATAAGGAGGTTTGCAAAATCACTTTATACAACATTAAATTTATGTGATCCCTCCCCTGTGGCAAAAACCTTCCACCACACCCAGGTCATCGAAAATATGATACCTCACCACATTACCCCAAAACAATGTAAGGGAAAAATTCAAAACAGTGGTCCAAAATAGGGACCGAATTTCATATACCCCCACCCCCCTAGAGACATGTTGAAATGCTTGATACTGGGTGTCCATTATTGATTTTTCTATACACATTTATTTAATACAAAATGTATTGTTCAACATATTTGCAAACTGAAATATAGAATATATTTCTGCATTTCAACTTTAGCTGTATACACAAAATTATCCCAATCCTCCAAGGAAAAAATCAATCAACTTTATTTAGAGAGTGTGACATGTGACAGTCTCAACTGATAAACTTGTAGCCCTCAATGTTTAACGTCTCTGAATGAAACGGGACTGTTATTTTACATTGTCATCCATAAAACAAAGTTACAAGAATTTAGTTCCACTTTAATATACTTACAGATTTAACATCTTCAAAGCCTTCAGTTGTCACAATGAAGCCTTCATTTACCTTTACAGTCTATAAAAATAAATATTATACAACTGTATAAAAGAGAATATACAGTGGAGGATCCACTCGCTTTGAGGCATTTTAGAACATTTCAAACAAAGGTTTTTGTCTCATGGGAATAAACATGGCTGCCATCAGATAAAAGCCCATTCTCACTGGGGGAATCGTCACATAAAGCCTTGAGCACAGGAGGAATAAGATATGTGAAGAAATAGGCGGCCCCTGAGGCTTTGTGAGTGGTTACTGTAGCTCACATGCAGAAAGGTTGGGTATTATAGTTCATCACTGCATGGAAGCTAGTGAGCATTTTGCTCTCTTCTTTCATCAACTCCTAGACACTACTGTACCTTCAGATAAGGCAGAACTAGGACCCTCGCATAGGGAGAGGAGGTGTGGTAATAGATGTAACGAGAACATGTTATCCACATTGATAATGTACATGTAGCTGAGTGGTGTAATATTGTGGTTTTGGGCTTTGCACACTGATTTCCCAGTGAGAATAGGGGTCCACTACAATTCAAGCAGATAATGTTTGAGTATAAAATTGCTGCAGAAAGGTAGTGAAGGAGTGGAGTGGTGTGTGATGGGAGGGGCCAGTCAGGAAGTTTGTACATGTCACCACCCTTCCCCCTGCAAATAATGACCGACCAGCCCATTCATCCAAGGAGATTATATATTAAACAATATGAATTAAAAGTATCCAGTTGCCTGCATATTATGAGATGTTATGTTTTTACTTTGTCATTGCGAGTCTTGAAGTCAGTCAAGTTTGAGCCATCGTCTGAAGGATGTGGCTGCAGCAAATGATTCTCTACATCGTTGACTGTGTGATTCGAGCGAGATAGAGTACCTTTTCTTGGTACACAGATCTTAAACCAAAGAAAAATCGTTATTAAACGGCTAATACAGTCCATACAGAATTTAGTTGGTTGAGTCTGGACTGATAGTTGGTGTTGACGGAATGTCATCTGATTATTTGGTTCAGTTAACTTCGCTTCGCAATGTAATGTTAAATGTCCAAAACAAGGGAAATGGCTGTCCTACGCAACACTAAGCTTTTCTGTAAATCTTAGTAGCAGGACAGAATAATTACAGAAAGAAATCTTGAATCTTTCTAAGATTATGGCTAACTTCCAAAGCAACAACACTAAACAGGGTTGAAAAGACTCGACCGAACAGATAAAAATCGAAACTAAATTTATCCAGACTACTTACAATCCATCGATTATCAGCTACTTCATCGAACAAGGGCTTATTCTTGGTCTTTATGTATTGGAAGAAAGGATTTTCGTTCAAATCTTCGTCGTATCCGTCAAACTTCAAGTTCACGTCTTCCTCCATTTTTTGGCAAAAATAAAATTCTCGTGACAACGCATGACACAAAACCGCTGACTCAGCCCTTCTATATCACAGGCACATAGTATCTTTTTCCCCTTTTTCCTTCATATTTCTTCCTTTTTCCTTTTCTTTCTTTCTTTTCATATCCAATTTAAAGCCCATTTTCATTTTTATTCAAATTATATTTGTAAAGAAAAATCAATTTGGTAAATTTTTAAATATAACTAAATTTACTAGATTTTAAATTCAAAATTTATTTTGCTCTAGATAAATATTTCCTGAAATAATCTTGATTTATATTTTATTTGATAATTCACGTTATATGAGTTAAATAGAATATTATAGTTTTATTCTTGTGCGAGTAACATACAATAATTGGTGGTGGGTTTCCTGTGGTTAGTTTATTTATACAAGGCATTGTGGGTAATTAATTCAACATGGCGGCGCCCAAGAAAAAAAAAATTTCAACCAAAAATAATTCTAACTATCTGAAAAGCACTTAAAATTGTCTCTAGTTACCAAGAAAGTTTTGTGGATGTTTTATCCAAGGAACTTTGCCCTCATAAGATGGCTGCAGGGAAATAAGAGATTTGTTTCCAAAGAAAGTAGTGACGTCCGTAGACAGGCCTTTCTTTTTCCTGGGCAGGGATCCCAGTTTGTAGGAATGTGTGGGCGATTTATCAAAGAATCTTGGCTCCAAAGCCTTTTTAGCAGAGCGAACGAGATCATCGGTTTTGACCTATTAAAACTATGCCTTGAAGGACCAATAGAAGAGTTACAGAAGACAGAAAACTGTCAGCTGGCTGTTGTAATGGCATCTCTTGCTGGGCTGGAGTGGTACCGTTACCATGGTGACTCGGTGAGGAAGTGTTGAGGAGCCAAGGTTAACATTAATTCTTGTAATGATATACTTTGTTCTAAAATTAAAGTCTGTATAACATAGGATACTGGATGAGGGCCAAAATGTGTTTGGAGTTAGACTGATGAGTATGATACTAATCAGGCTAGTTTTGAGCCACCCCTAGATCCTGACCACAGCATAAACTATAAGACTTAAACAGGGTGGGGTAGGGAGAGGCTCAATAGCTTGAAATTTGCCTGTGGGGATTCTACCTATAACGGCATAAACTGGGATGCTCCGCCTGAAAGGGGTACCTTTTTCAGGCCACAGGTATAGAAAAAGGGGGGGGGGATATGTGAGTTTTGGTATAGAAAAGGGTTGGGAATTCGCTTAGGTATAGAAAAGATATATGAAAGGGGTACTTTTTCAGGCAAAAAGGTATATGAAAGGGGTAACTTTTTGCTGAAATTTGGCATATTAAAGGGTAAGAGGTCGAGGTGTAGTGGAGCATCCCCCTCTGTAATGCCTCAAAGTACCCCCCGGGGAAATTTGTAGCTCATAAATTCCTAGTACCTTAATTCAAATACCTTAGGGTGAGACAGCCCCCCCCCCCCCTCCTTACCCACCACCTCCATTACAACCATCCTTCTTCACCATTGAAGTAAAACCCTTAATTTCAGGCTACAGGGGCAGAAGTGATTAATACATTATACAGTATGCCTACTACTTCAGGTTTTAACTTTTATATCTGGCATCCAAGACGAGATGGGTGGCATAGTGGTTTTTTCTCCAGGTTCTCTGGTTTTTACTCCCTCCATAAAAATCAACATTTGAATTAAGAGATGTATGCATAGAATATATAATGTAGTGGTAGTGTGTGTTAGTGACAGTGGGCCAAATTGGAAACCAGTATTTTAAGTTACTGAATTCGTATCCCACTATTGAAAAAAAAATGAAAATTAAAAAAAGTGATTTAATCCCAAAGCTTTCAAACTATGTATTTAGCAACTTTTTTTTCATAAACCCATAAGGATCTGTTTTTCTTTCTCAACATATCTCTGAATACAAGCAGTCCATGAGCTCTGTCTGTGCAACAGCTGGCTTTAGTGTTGGGGAATTTGCAGCCTTAGTATTTGCAAAAGCAATTTCACTGGAAGATGGTAAGTCAGTGTTAATATTTGTCTTATAATTAATTTCTTGTTACCATACAGATCTTTTTATAGGCAATAGGCAGCCTGTACAGTTTCATGAAGGGAAATCTTGGGGTTGGTGAAGGGAAAGGAGACCAAAGGAGATGTGGTCATCAAATTTTATGAAATAAAAACCCAGGAAGATGAGGGCTATTTGCTCCTGCCCCCAGCTTCAGTCCTGGAGGGAAGGGGGGGGGGGGTACTCCGATATGAAAAGGGCAGGGCTTATAACCAAAATTCTACAGTATTATTAGACGTCATGTTGCTCTTTTACAGCTCTTAGGGTCATACAAGTCAGAGCAAAAGCAATGCAAATTGCATCAGAAACACATCCAAGTGGTATGGTGACAGTTAAAGGGCTTCAGGATGAAGCTATTCAAGATCTTTGTGAGGCAGCAAAGATTGTAACACATTCTCAAGATCCACTCCAACCACCAGTGGCAATGACTGCTAATTTTCTATATCCAAAGGGCCATGTTATTGCTGGGACACTGGATGTTATAAAGTATATCCTACAGTATGGAAAAATAAACGTAAGAAAAAACAACCAAAATGTATATTAAATTAGATAGAATTCAAACTTAATATCTATGATTTGTTAAGAATTATTATCAGCATTTCATGATTATCAGATAATTTCATGATAAAGAAATCTTCAATAAAAGAGAGTCCTGAAGGGGATTCCTAATCCCATTTCCCAGCCCAAAATTTTGCAAAATCTCAGAGTCCCAGTCATGCAAAATCTCAGTCTGAGTTATAGAGTTAGAGTTTGCAAAATCCCAATCCCATTAATGGCTAAATCCCAGTCCCGGTGCATGAAATCCAATTTTTCCCAGCCCCAAAAAAAGGTGAATCCCAGCTCCCATTTTACCTCTTTAGGACCCTCATAAAAGGCAGTGAAAATAGTGGGGAATCATAGAAGGGTGATGTAGCCATAATGCACTTGCCTTTCACCTCTGGGTTCTCAGGTTCAATTTTTGGACTCAGCACCACATCAAGGATTTTTCTCCAGGTTCCCTGCTTAAGTTGCTCCCTCCACAAAATCTATTTCAATTTGATCTGTGAAATAGTCATGCCCTTTATGGGTTTGATGAAAAATTGAAAGTTTTTGAAAATATATTCACAAACAAAAAAAAGATGACCATCTCTTTATATTTATAAACATTTTCCTTATTATATAGGCTTCTAGATGTTTTTTTGTTTTTTTTAAATTAATATTTTTTTTTTTGTAATTTTCAGCATGGAGCAAAAGATGTCAAGCAGGTTCCAGTCAGTGGAGCTTTCCACACTCCACTCGTGGCTTCAGCTCAGCCCATCTTAAAGGATACCCTTGATGCTATTGAAGTCTCTCTTCCACAAATACCAGTATATTCTAATGTGACTGGAAAACCATTCAGCTCAGTTGAAGAGATTAGAAAGTGAGTATAGGGATACAAAAATAGTAAAATATTGTATAATATGAGCAATTTAGTCACAAGCCTCTGGCTTTGAAGACTTGATCACTTCATATGGTCTAGTACAATGATGAAATAATTTAACATTTTTACCTCAACTTTAACAGATTTTTGAAAAAGGGGCTTCAAAATTTCAGAGTTCAGTTTAACTGACAAACCACTGAACCCCCCCCCCAAAAAAAGTTAAAAGGGATAGGGGGGTTCGAACTGCCAAATTAGAAAAAACAAAAAACTATTTTACATTGAATATTTTTTGTTAGGGGGTTCGATTTGCAGCTAAGGGGGCTCAGATGAATCCCCCTAGCACCCCTTAAATCCACTCCTGGTTAGCATTTTTCTGGTCTAGTATACTGTATTTCAATACACTCCCTCAGATGTTGAAAAGATGAATTCTACAGTTCTCTGGTTTTAATTCCTATATTTTCTGCAAAACCCAACACCAACAATAAAAATTTCAAAGCACTCTCTGACCTAGCTATTCCCTGACTTAGATCAGCCCAGAGCTTCAAGGATTCATACGAGTATTCTGCCATATTGACTCTGATTAATATCTAATAATAATCCCTCCCTCTCCCATAGGAGGGCTGTAAGTTAGAAAACTGTAAATGGTTATTATGTATCCCTCTGTAAATAAAGTTATTGTATTGTATTGTAGGTTATTAGTTGAACAAGTTGTTCAGCCTGTTCAGTGGCAGATACTCATCAATAACATGATAGCTGATCAGAAGCCAAGCATGTTTTTTGAAGTAGGACCAGGAAGACAGCTAAATGCTATGCTGTACCATATTGATTCCAAATACAAACGTTATTGTAAGAACATATCTGTATAGTATAAACTAAATACTGTTCATAATACCATGATCTCCTTGGAGTTCATTGTTTTTGGACGGGACATCCACTAAACCTCCCTCGGCTTCGGGGACATTTAATCACTAATATCCCTCATTGCCATGGTATTACTTATAATAAGCTAGCCGACTAGTCTACTAATGCAATTATCCTTATAACCCCACCTCTGGTATACATGTCTTGTAGTTATATATGGTGCTGATTAATTGGGAAAATAATAGTAAGAAAGAAATACTTCCTCTTTAGACTTCGAATACTACCTTCTTTTTCCCCTGCGAGCAGTCACACCAAGTTACCCCATTCCCTGAACATTCGGGTCTACCAAAACTTGGGGTGACTGATCCCAGACAGAAAAGGAAAGACTGTTCAGAGTCTATTTCCTCTTCATCTCAAACTCTGTTTTCTTCCAGTTTAAAGTCCATCAAAAAAACCTATAGATCGTTTTCCCTCAAGTGACAAGGCGGCCATATTGGTGTACCAAACAATAGATCAGTTTTTGCATAAAGATAGAGTTCAATTCTAGGAATTCAATTCTAGAGGATAGAAAATGTATTGTTTGGGTACACCAATATGGCCACTCTGACATCACATGAGAACGGTCTATACAATTGTTTGCATCTAAGCATGAACACCAGACATAAAAACATGTTTTAACTGTCTCCTGAAACTTATATGTTCGTAGGGTAAAACATCAACATAAGAGGCGGTTTCGCTTGAAATCAAAAAATGTTGACGTTTTTACCTGACAAACGTACGAGTTTCAGGAAACAGTTAAAACATGTTATTATGTCTGGTGTTCACGCTTAGATGCAAATGACCGATGAATGATTATAAGGCCCAGGTCTTATACCTGGGATTTTATAGTAATGCAAATTTTATCTTCTCATTAGCCGTACTATTTATAGCACTATCCAATAGCCTACTAGTAGAGAGCTATTTTGGATTGATTATTACCACAGGAAACCCACTACGTAATACTAATAATGATGATCAGTTACAGAGTTTACCTTAACAACACTAAGAACAGGAACTTAAACAACAAAGACATAAATCAAAAGAAAAAATCCAAAGAAGTTATGGCTTCTTAATATTCAAATCTATTCAAATTTAACAGACAAAATATGCGTAGTAGAAGCGTAAATGCAAATGTTTAACTAAGCATTTCCACCTTTGACCCTTTTTTCTTTTAATAATTTGTTAAGTCTATTCAATCTAAATTTGTGGCAATTTTAGCAACACTGGAAATAGGAATAAGGGTCATTTAAACTTTTCAACTTTTACGTTTCAAAGGGCACAGTTGTACGTGTTTTTTTGGCAAAAACAACTTGATAAAATCTCAATGTTTTGTGCAAAACAGGATGTTTGACGTTAAAATTGTTTTTACTGATATTTAAAGATCATTCTGGAAAAAATATTGAAAGGATTGTTTAGATATTAATTAAAGAAATTGGTTCTGAAATTGCTCATGAAAAGTGACGTTATTGTTCAATGTTAGAAATGATTCTTTAAAATTCTCCTTTTTCACTCCACACTCAGCCAAGCTGAAGTTTTCTCTTTTCAAGACATGCAGGACACAAGGTCTGCTTTTCAAATCCTTCCTAAATTTACTACAAATCTGATGTCAAAAAATATGACTTAGCTTTATTGTGTATAGAAAAAAACTGAGTAGATCAGCAAATGTCATAAAATTGAAAAATACACTACATTTGATTGTAAAATATAGAATCATCCAATTGGAATTAACTGAGGTTACTCATAACAAATTTACTGTAACCACTTTCAGTTACTAATAGGACATTGCCACATCTTCTATTTCTGCTGCAAAACGTTTTGTTTTCATTCTGTAATTTACAGAATTTGACAGCTTTTACTGGTCTTTAGTGATACTACAATTTGATCTCCTATTCAGCAATACTCTTATTTGCATTCTCAACTGATTTCTCATAGCCTTGTTCATTATCATATAAAAGGAATAAGCAAAATCTACTTCTATTTATTTTTTGTCCATTATTTGTGCAGTTGTTTCTTTTGCACTTGCAGCAAAGAATATCTTAAGAGTAACAACATTGTAGTCAACATAATTTGAACTGGAAAACTTCGTCTAGAATATTCATAATTTGTGTGGTGAATAGGATTTGAAGACTTGCTAAAGTCTTGTGGACTGAGATGTTAATATACAGACTGTTGCTAACCAAGGATAAAATCTTAGCAAAATTCATGCCTTTGTATATATATATGGCTTTCTTTATAAAACCCTCCCATTTCCTATTGGCAGTTTAAGGCCAAGGACATTCACTGCTAATTAATATACTCATTTGGCAAAACAACAAGACTGTAATATTGGTTCATCCTGTTAAGTTGTAAATTGCAAAGTGGAATAAACAATACAAATAAATTATTGTAAAAATAAAGGGAAAATGACCATCATTGCTTTGTTGAAATTTCATGAATTAAGTAGGAGCTCTTCCCTGGCCTCATTCACCAAAAAACACTTTATATAATTATACACTTAGTTCCTTCACAACAATATAAAGGCAGAAGCAAGACTAATGGTGACTCACTAACTGGTTTATATAATGTACTAGCTAATAGACAAGAGGTATAATGTTAATCCAGCAGTTACCTTGAGTATCATTTCTTTATTTCTTCATTTGTCTTGACTTTGCATCTCAGATCAGACCACCAACATTCATGAAGGGTTCCCTTTTTGACCAACAGGGAATTACATAACATTTTCCCAAGACTCCATAATAAAACAAGCTTCAAAAACATTTTAATAATTCTTTATTATCATAATTTCCAATCAAATTACATTAATAAAGTGGTCATTAATGACCATAAATTGAATAGCTAAAGAGCAATTTTAAAATTGGCTGCAACAGTTTCAAGACTTCAAAAAAGAACTATTGACCACATGAATAACCCTACAAAGTCTTTTAAATGAATTTCCTTGAAAAGTTTAAAACTGCAGGATACCTCCATTCCTTCAGTTCATGATGAGATTATCATTCTTATCAAGATGTTTGAAGAGTTGTGTCGTAATTGGAGAAACCCTAGAATATTTTATCAACAAGATCTGAGATCCATCAAGATATCTTACAAAAATTCTTATTCTCAACATTTGTTCATGTGATCTATAGTTGCAATGCTCTATTCTAAGAAAGTGTAATCACTAATAGTGAACTAGAAGTCATGGACAGTTAGAAGCCTTAAAACTGTTGCTTGCCCAAATATATTAGATTAGTTGAATAATTTGATATTTATTGAACACTGCACACAAATTTCACATAATTAAATTCTATGGTTGGTAAACTATTTGTTAAAGGTAGAAAAATATAAGATGATAAGCAATTTGATGCCAGTTTACAACAGCATCAAGGGTAGCTTAGCTCAAATTCTTTACCAGCCTTCAGGAATGCAGCTCAGGAAATGGTTACTGACAGCGAACTAACTTACAGGAAATGTTTTCCTGGCAAAGACCCAGTGTCACCTTATGGGGCAAGGTTAAGGTCAAAACCATGTGTGCATGTGCACATAGTGTCCTCTGCTACCTGCTACTGGTAAAGAACTGGAGCTAATCTTAAACAATTTAATATCACAAAGGCAGATCAAATCTGAATCTATCAAAACAGCACTTAATGCTGCAACAATCATGAATAACTAAACAAATGGAAAAAGATATACTAATTAATTTTTATAACAGGAACTACTACTAAAGGACTATTTTGAATTACCAACAAAGTTGGTTAAAAGGTCTACTGATGAGCAGATACCAGCACAGCTCTATGAGTTACCATGTGCTAAGGGTGTGGTTAATCAACCCATTCACAATATTATTCTAAAGATATACAGCATTCATAGAAAAATATCACAACAACCTTGGGCGTTTGTTTCATTTCGTTAATTAACGAATCGTAGAGTAATTTTATAACGCTTTTTAGAGCGCTTGTATTTTAGTTTGTTTTAATACTCTGGTTTAAGAAGATCAGGCATTGGCCATTACTGTTTCTCAAAATAGAAATATATTCAGTATAATTATATATTCATTTGTGTATCTCTGATAACAGAGAGAAAAAAGCTTTACGAGTCTTTCCAACTAACATTAGAAGGAATAACAAATCGATCGACACACTTAGATAATTTCATGTCTTTCTGTTAGTTAAGTAACTTCTGGGAACGAAAACTATAGACTCCCTTCGTCCCCAAATCATTGCGCAAATGTCCACCAAAGCATTTTTATCCAAGATTCAAAGGTGTTGACAAGTGGAAACAAGTTGTCCAAGCTTAGCGTAGCGTTGCTAGAGCATAGAAATATGCCGAGTTTACAGAACCTCGATAACGTTTCTATGGCAAACGATGCAAATTAGTTCTTGTTTAAAACATTTCTGTTAACGAAAAATGCCTTAAATGAATCATTTTGAATAACAATAGATCATTTGTGTTCTAAGTCCACGCCATAACGTGGAGGCAAACACTAACTACTGAAGCAAAATGTGAACATTTCCAGGCACTGTTGATAAATCATTAGGTCAATAACAACAGCATCTTGACAAACTATCGCTGGTATACAAACTGCAATAGCGTCTTTTTGGATGTAAGAGAATTCAATTTGTAAACGCGGCAAATTATATGCTAACGCTCATGCCAAGCTTTCATATGAAAACACCTAGTGAAGCTTGGTTCATTAAAAAGTTAACACCTCTCTCCTACACCAAATATGTAGCGGCTCGTTTGTGCTTTGTTTTGTTGGACATTGTAAACATTCTGGGTTAAATATAGTGTCCCATTTGTGCTTGAACAATAAAAAAATATATTCTTCATTTGAATTTTTCTTCATAAATAATCATGAATGAAAATATACGATAAATAAAATTCCTCAACATGCTTATATTCGCGAAGTAATAATTCTGTACTCATATTTCGATACGCGTTAAGGCTACGCATTTACTTTGGCCAATCAAATAAATATTTAACAAAATACATAAAGATTTCTATTATTTTCTCTTTGAATGTCACTCTTTTGTGGTGATTGTAGCATAGATTAAAGTCGAAAGAATACCAAATTCGTCAACAAAATTGAATTGTGATTTGGGGCCACTTGTTCAAATGACTCTAGCAATTTTCAAGAATAAATGATTTTGACTTAGATAAGATTTGAAAATCGTTAATATTGTTACTTTAAGAAGACGAAAAAACATTGAAAACTAACAAAACTTTGACAATAGAGAGGATTGAACAAAAATTCTATACGAAATTGGAGACGAGCTCAACTGTAGTTGACAACTATGAATGAGGTTCAAAACTTATTCAATTAGATAAGAAAATAGAAGGATTTGAGCATAATTTCATGGTTTCTACGCCTAATAACCTCCCAAAATAAACAGGAATATAGCAGAGGAAAATGCGTTTAAGACCTTGATTTACTAAGCCAGGATTTGACATATCAATAAGTTCTACATAAACAACTTAATAGAACTATAACATCAAAATACTTGTATACGGTTGTTACCAAAATCTACAGCTACAATAAGTCCATCAGGAGTAACACAGATACCTGAAGGTCGATCAAGATGTCCCAATGCATGTCCGTGGCTCCCAAAACTGCAGAGGAAGTTACCATTGGGTTGGAAGATCTGAATTCGGTGGTTCCTTGAATCAGCAACGATGATATTCCCCTCTTGGTCCACGCACACACCTTGGGGTCGTACGAACTGCGCAATCCCGTTTCCTTCTGAGCCAAGGAACTGTGCACTCTTACAGTCTCCTGAGATAACTAGCAAGCGATGGTTGTTGAAATCTGTAACGATCATCCTACCATCATGGGTGAAGGCCACGCCACGGGGCGAATCAAAGTGCTTCCAGTGGATACCCTCAAAGCCATACTTGTTAATAAACTGACCATCATGTGTGAAGAGCTGGACTCGGTGATTGCGAGTATCAGAAACTAAGATGTTTCCTTCGCTGTTCACGGCTACATCCCAAGGGTAGCTGAACTGTCCATTCTTGCTGCCTTTTTCTCCAAACTTCAGCTCAAACGTACCGTCCACTTTAAAGACCTGCACCCTGTGATTGTCCTTATCTGCTACAATGATTGTTCCTCTCTCTTGATCACAAGTCACCCCTGCCGGCCGATCGAATTGACCGTTGCGAGAGCCTGCAGAACCGAACTTGTGAACAAATTTTCCGTATTTATCGAAGATTTGAATCCTATTATTACTACGATCAGCTACAATAATGTTGCCATCCTTGTCGCAGCAAACACCCCAAGGCCTACACAACTGTCCACCAGACTCACCCTCGGATCCAAACGAGAGTAGAACTGGCCCAATGCCAGTGTAATTCCGACCTTTCTTTATCTCTACATGAAAGGGAGAATCCTGAATGTGTTGCCCACGAATTGTCACTGAAATTATATGTTGTCCCTCGATTTGAGGTTTATAAGTTACGATGTATACCCCGTTTTGACGATCAGAGACTTCCCCTCGATAGAAGATCCCATCAGGTCCTTCAACTACTACATGTACAGGGTCCCCGCCAATACCTCGATTTTCGTTATGGTGATCTCTAGTTTGAACTACAAACATGACTTCTTTTCCACGTACTCCTCGACGTAGACCCTCACCACTACCAAAACATAAAGGAGCAAAAGCACTGCTACTTACGATTCCCAGTGAGCTGATAGCTGTTTGAAGAGCAAGATCAGGAGGTGTGAATACAATGGAATCATCTTCATGAGGTTGTAGTAAACCACGTTTTGAACGCAATTCGTTCAATGTTTCAGTCAATCGGGCTTTAACAGCCAACATATCTGGGTCAGATCCTTGTTCTAGAGCTATCTCAGAACCTTCGGTAACACTTAGAACTTTGGATAAATATGTTTGAAGTTGTTCAATCTGCATCTGTAAGGACTTCCCTTTTACTTGCCTCACCTTTTCGACTCGTCGTAGAAGATCTCTTTCTCGTTCTTCTAATGCCAGTTTATGCCTTCGGGTCGTTGATCTGATTTCTTTGCACACAACCTGAGCTTTAAATTCAACTTGTTCTAATGTTCTTTGCGATATACTAATCGCTTCTTCTAGGTTTTTAGCCTCGAGTCTTGAGTCTTCGATAAGTTTGCCTACAGCTCCTCGAGTAGTTTCTGCTACGTCACGTAGATACACAAAGTTATGTCCTCTGTGATCGCTAAACATACATTCTCTACAAATCGGTTGATAGCAAGTATCACAGAAAAGCCGTAAATATTCATTCTCGTGGATTTCACAACGAGTTAAACCGTTCGAAGATCCTTGTTCCGGTTGTAGTGACGAAGGAGCCATAGGTTTACGCGATGATGTAGTACTAACACTGATCTCCTCTTCGGAACTCTTCACCTTCATTTTCCCTTGAAGAATCGCTCCTTCCATCAGAGAAACAATTTTATGATCTTTAGTGAGTCGTACTCGTTGATGAGCTCGAACACAATTCTCACAGAGATATTCACTGCAGTCTTTGCAATAGGAGGTCACCCAAGTGCCTTCTCCACAGTTGCTACAATCGCGTATCACGGCTCGTATTAAGCTACTGCTATTGACAATGTCTTCTTGTGGTGGAAATACATTAAATATATCTCTACTCAAATATGGTGAAGGCTCGTGAAATTCATCTAAAGGATCTTCGCCATCATCTCGAAGATGAAAGTCTCTCTGGCACTTCGGACATTTCAAATTCAAACGTCCATCCAAATCGCGGTGTAACGCTTCAGTCAAACACTGCTTACAGAAAGTATGTAAACACGGTAGAACTTTAGGGTTTTCAAGTCCATTTAAACAATTTGGGCACGTTTCTGGATCCCGATACAACTGACTAGATCCCTCCGCCATTTGTAAAGATGTGAAACGCATTGATCTGCCGATTCCCGCGCTACGATTTCAAGATCTCGGTTAGCTTTGCTACTGCCGGCCAACTACACATAGTCCAAATGATACGTGAGCACATGTGAATGATGCTGACCAAACTTGTTCGATGAAGCGTCAATCACGATTCCACGGCTTTCCCTTTGAAGTTGTGAGTGTTTTATTCAACCAATCAGATCGCTCCGTGGGTGGGGTACAACGAAATTCACATGGTCATGTCTTTGTTTAGTAACACAGAAAACTGTCAATCAAGACAAAAACTGTGTGCAATAAGCCAATCAAAACGCTTCATTGACGCAGTTTTAAATAGCTCGTCGACTTACATTGTTCTCATATGCATGCTTATGAATTTGGAAGTTGTAAATAGACTGGTTTTCTACGAAGTTATTGAGGTCGACATCCAAACAACAACAAAGAGTCATGCTGCTCAACATTAGTGCGATCGTAGCTTGATCTCTTTTTCCTCGTATTTTTTCCAAGGTGTGAGGTCGATCGATCAAAGGAAGTTGGATTCGGCATCCTAATTAGATAACGTGTTGGAGAATCGGTCGAGCAGGCGTATTATCTCAAAGCGAGAATCAAGGAAAAACTGCCTCAACATTGGCCTACGAGACCTCACTTGTGCCTTGCCCAATACAAAACATTGTTGTGCTCTGATGACCGAACAAAGACAACATAATAGGCATAGTTGTGATTCGTTTGTTTGGCGAAATGCCATGACTAAAGAAATAAACTTTCTTCGGCACTTCCGGTCGTAATGGAGTGTTTTTCCACTGCGTCACAGTCCACAGGGGCTGTTTACGACTTAACATGTTACACAACACGTCACGTGTTCTTCCTTAACACCTTGGCTAGGCAACCAGAAGCAACCAAGATGTTTTATGTCAACAAGAAAGCTTTTCTTATCTCCCACACAACTCAATCAGTAAAGAATCAAATCGTGTGTGCATAAATATTTCAACAATCAGGACAAAACTACGCTCGCAGCATTTCGATGATTTTTTTTCTTTCAATAGTTGAACGTCAACAAAACTCTTTTTCAATAAAGTTTATTTATGCTATGATGCTGTTTACGCGCGCGCCTACTCAGGAATAAGCCGTTTTGTACGCAGTCTTAATGACTTGTTTTGAGTATATTTAGCAAAGAAATCCCCTTTTATAATAGGTCTCCCGGTGGGCTGTAATCTTAGCCGAAAATGCATGCCGACAGGTAAGGGCTGACAAAGGTAGCACAACATATTTATGCTCTTCGACGTCTTTGAACACCGTTTCAAAGGTCAACAGCTTATGTATTTGAAACAATAGCATTAGGAGTATAATGACTTCGCTCGAATATTCATTGTCTTCTTGGCCTTGTTCCTCTATCAGCCTGATTGGTTTAAAGAATAATCGCAGTCAATGAAAGGTCATACTCGGTGATGTAATTCTACAACGATGTGATGAGTAATTTTACTGAAAAAAATAAAATGATATTTGCAAATCTAAGCAAATATGTTTTTACTGCGAAAATTGTATTTTTCCGTTTCGTGTTTGTTTTATGTTCATTATACGTCGTGAGCCGTGATAATTTACCAATAAAGCTTGTAGCAGCGAAAACGACACCATGTTTACTTGGCAAAGTATTTTTTCCAAGAAAAAACGGATCACTGTATAATTCCACGAAAAACAAGATTGTTGCGTTTTTCAGCTCAGCTCTACGCACGTTCATAAATTCTTTTCCATGCCCCATATATATATCGGTTCTTTTGCACCAAATTATACTAAGCTAGGATTCTAAAGAATATTTTTTCCCGCGCTGGCATTATTTTTTCCGTTCTCGTCGGTTTTTGGCTCTTCCACCCTTCAAACAAAGTGGCGTTACTCGGTTTATCTTTCAGAGTAATGTACTTGAAATTGCAGGAAAAAAGAAGATAATATTCATTGAGAACAGAAGCAAATTCTATAAAAGATTCTAATATTAGTTTTAGGCACCTGTAGTGGGATTCAGTGACAGGGTATTTGTATTAAGCAGGTTTCTTGTCACTGGAATAAAACTTAGGGTGTCTAACCTGCAGTTGTAGGCGTTTCTAATTGGGGACGGGGGTGTCCGGTATAAGCGGGGTTCGTACACTAGATTAGTGAATGTTTCCGGTTGATAGACATGCCGTGAATATATGTTACTCGGGGAGTGTTTCTGGAAACACATTGATATAAAGGTAAAGTACTGCTGGATGTAGAATTCTTCACTATTGTACTTGTGCTTATTGGTGGTTGAAGAAACATGATTACAATCCACAACTGGCCGCTATCGCAGAGGTAGCCGCTTTACAGAGTAATACTGTCGCCGGCATTCTTTAAAGCCACCCCAAAATTACTAGCCGAGTGATCAATAACCTAGCTCTTCGTACGTACCGTGATTTAACATTATCCTTTAGTAGATCATTCATTATTTTATTTATTATTATTCTAGTTTTTGATACATTTTTCCGGCCATTCTTTTCGCCGTAACCCCCATGTTATTCAGTTATTCAGAGAGAATATCTAAAGTAACCAAGATTATGAGAAACGTTTCCGTAATTCAGTAAGTTAAAACTAAAAGTAAATCGCTTTTTCGTGTTTCGTCTTCCGTTTCTAATAGTACGTGATAGAAAATGCAAGTCATCTGCTTTCAACGGATCACAGATGATATCATCGCTTCGTGTATTCCATGACGAAAGAAATTCGAAACAGGAAACGATCAAATGTTGTCTGAGAAATCTTATTAAGATAGAATCTTTTTTTACGGAATTATTCCGAACCCAACCCCGACTCTTCTCAGTCGCATTGTAATCCTGTTTTCGTCCACTGTGCGTGCGTAGTAACGCGGGCTCAATGTACGAGATGCTTTGGTTGTACTGGTTCTTACCTGCTAAGAATACTGCAAATAAGTATTGTTTAACCTTAAACATTGTAATTCAATGGAATCTCGTTTTGATGAAAGTAGAATACTTTCAAAGGAACCAAGCCTTTGAATTAAAAGGAGGCGGTCCACATTTTTGCACATGTTAGTTTTAAAACCGATTCAATATGGCGGCGAAGAAGCTATTCTTCCACACCAGGTGATCTCGGATAAGGCGAGCAATGCATTATTGTCGTTCTTATAGCGGTCAAAAGACCATTTTTAAAGTTCAAAGCATTGAACTTTATCAGCAAAATAACTGAGCCTCTTTTTACCAGAAAAACCTTCCAAGTAAATAAAGCAGTCGTATTGTAGATTTTAATTCATGAAAGGTTTTTTGCCTATTATTAACAGAACAATGCAACGAACTTAAGAGCATGGTTTTGAAGAAAGTTTTGGTCAAGTAAAGTCGTTTTGCTCACTAAAAATATTATTAAAAAATATATCTATACGGCCTATAAGAAAACAATTGCTTGTAGAATATAGAATATTACACATTTGTTGTGCTATCTTGGCTTGTTAGGAAGTTAAAGTAATTTCTCTTTTGTTTTCTCGCTTCTTCCCTCCCTTTTTTCTTCCTTCCTTTTTTTCGCTTTCTTGTCTCTCTTTCCCTTTTTTGTATACTCCGTTTCATTTTTTTCAATTCCTTTACTCTTTCCGGTCCTTTCCGATATGTTTTCTTTTTCAATGTGATGCAGTAAAATTAAGAATCAGTGCAGCTAAGACGATTAAGTGTTACATAGACTCAGTACCAAAATGCTCGTTATCATAGACAATTACGTATACGAAACTTGCGTGTGTCGATTGCGCAAAGGTTCTACGACACCATTCATTGGAGTTCGAGTCCGATATATATACAATGTTTTTGAGTGGCATACCGTGTAATATTGCACGCGTCACTTGTGCAACCAGTCAGGCGAGTTATTAGCGAAAATGAAGCACGCGTGGCCGGATATATAAACCACGGTGTATTACTCGAGATAATGAACCGGAAGTAAGGCCTTTCCTGCATTCTGATTGGCTGTCATTTTGGACAAAATCGGTCGTTTTACGGCGATTTGTCATAAAATATTCGATCATATTTGAAAATAGCGAAATGCTCCAGTTAACTCAAAAGCTCTTTCGTCCAACAAACACCAACCTTTTCGACCTATCACAGCGTGCACAGCATCTCAAAGCAGCCAATCAGCCAACCCTGTTGGAGTACAGTGAAACACCAAACATCGTGAATCGGCAACTGGCTCTCATATTTAACAATTACTAAACCACGGCACAAATCCAAACCCAAGGACGCGGAGTACATTTGAAAGTGTGAGAGCTAGAATTTGTTTTCCATGCGGATCTCAAACTAAGACAAAATAAGATTTCATTCCTAAAAAGTGGAATGGCCGTCCCTGAAACCAAACAATTTTTATCGAGCCCTGAAACCACCCCCCTCCCCCCCCCCCCCCCCCCCCCCCCCCCCCGGTGAAACAACCTCCCGGCTATGTTCAAGGCCAGGGAATGGCTACCTCACACATCGAATTAAAATTTGGCAAATAGATAAAGACCTGATTTTTGCTTTGAAAAAGACGTAATTCAATGGAATATTCATCTCACTAGAGTGGACCGCGTAGACCCCTTCGAAAACTATCTCGGATTAAACACTAACGAGAAAAAGTGTGACTTTTTGTATATTCCTGTTTGCTTTACTTTCACAATAATTTGAGAACTACCGCGATGCAATGATAAGGGAAAGGGATGGCTAAGGGAAAGATCATCTATCTAATTTCCTCTCCAAGCCGCCAAAGTCCCGTAATCTAGTACCAATGACTTCAACTCTAAACGCGCTTTCTCCTTCCATTGGCTCATTACTACACTGACACCTTAACTTTTTTATCATGGTTACCTAGGTGATGAATGGATAACCGGTACGAATTTACATTGAATCATTATACGTTTTATTTTGTTATCAAGGTGGTGATAGATTGATGAATAAATAACCTTGTACATGTTTGACCTTACATGGCTTACATTGGTCTCCAAGGTGGTCGATGTCGCTTACAAAACCAATTGCTATACAACCAATTAGAGCAGTCGTGTTCAGTTGCTCTTTTACAATATATCAATATTTAGCTATTGTAGTGGGGTATCAGATCAGATGGTCCGAGTACAAAAGATTCCACCAATCCAAAACACTTAAGGCTAAAAAAAAATCAAAAGTAGCTCTTCAGGAATTTGGCCGATTAATCAGGCGGTCGCTTAAGCTAGGGAGCCGGTCGCTTTACGTGGAGTACTGAACGCAACTGGAGCCGGTCGCTTTACATAGGGTGCTGAACACAGCAGCGGTCGTTTAAGGAAGATGGTCGCTCACGTTAATTCATATCACAAGGATCAAAGGAGGACGTTCGGAAGGTTGCTACTCAGTTGGTTATGGTAGTCGTTTAGAGGAGGGCAAAGTTTTGTATAAGCGGTCGTATATATTTGAGATTCCTAGCTCACTTCTTAGCAAGCTCAAACTGGTCGCAAAAAGAGACGGACGCTCAGATGAGGTCGAAAAATAATGTCTAAAATGGAGGCATTAGCTTAAGGGATTTGGTAGCTCACGCGAGGCTATAAACACGGTACAAGTTTGTTATCGAAGCGGTAACCAGAAATCACGAGACCTAAAGCAGGCAAAATATTCCTAAGATGATCATTTGCGAGAGTTTCTAATATAATTCTAAAACTTAATTTGATGGTCAAGGTAAAGGTGGTCGGTCTCTTGCCTAGAGACTTTCCTTGAGACAGTGACTGCTGTAATTGCCTATTCATACTGAGATTTCAAATGGTTTATTGTCTGGTGTACCGGCACTGTCTTACGTGTACGTACAGATGCTTAAAGGCCGTCGTCAGTATCGCGTGTGGTACGAATACCGTCGCGTCCCAGTCGACCACATGTACGCTGTTTTCTTTCGTGCTTATTGGCTTTTCACCTTATGCCGGAAGTGACCCCTGCAAGTGAGGGTAAACGGGGAAAATACCTCAAACACTCACTGGCTACAGATCACATCTTCCTATTTTTCTTGGAAATTAATTGTTGATTTTATTCGCTTCTAGGAGTAGTTTTTGCGGGGGAAACTATGGCAACATCTGCGCCTTGGACTACAATCTTGTTTGAAGACGACCGAAACTCTGTAGACCGGCTGTCCGCCCTTGTCATAGGTTAATGGATCAATGGATTTCATAAGCCTTGTTTTGTTACTTCACGGTTTTTAGCCATCATTGAACACATTTTCTGAAAACAGACTCTTTTCTGAAAACAGACTCTTTTCTTTCCTATTCCTTTTTTAGATTTAAAGTTTTTCCTGCTAAATTTTCCCCCAGACATCTCTGACGTATTCTATGTATTCTCCTCCTCGTGTGGGACAGATTCTGCAGAATGGTTGACGTGTTTGACATGCACAACCGGCGTTTTCTAGAGACTGAATGACATGGATGTCAGAGAAAGACAAGCAAAGAATTATAAAGATTAAAATACGAGAATAATAAAGAAAATGAAACAATGAGACATGTAACAATGGATAATGTCGTACAAAATTGTACTTGAAGTAAATTCCTATATCTTTTGGGGGACTGACTATTTAGGGACTTTTTACGAAAGCGTGGAAAATTGTTGTCGTAAATACGAGATTGCGTGTTGCTTCACTCTTTATTTTGCATTATTGTAGTTGTTTTTATCTTGTGTGTATACAGATGTTATTCTAATTAATGTAAAGTCACGCAAACTCAATGATTTGAGATTCATTCTCTATTGTTTGCTCATTTACATCTTGAGAGTGCTTGCGTGCGTGGAAACCATTTGAATCAGTGCAGGCGTGTTTGTACTAGAACACGTTTAACTTTATTTGAGCTCAACCGACTGATTTTGAAACACCAGTACTATTTTAGCAACTATGACCGCCATGTTACACCTGGAATTAGCGAGAATTAGCGAATTCTTGCGATAGGGACAAGAAATTCGGTATAAAGATGGAAGCCCTTTAAGGGCAACGAAACTTGTCATACTACATGAAAGCCACTTCAATGTTACAACTTCCGAAACAAAAGGCTTCTTTGTTTTGAATGGTTATAGACAATGAGATAACGTACAATACAATAACAGTGCTTCTGGGATCAAGGAGTGCATACTTTGGTGTTAAGGGAGTACTGGTAGTGGTCTGAATACGTGACCTAACAAGATGTCTTAACTAAATCAAAACAGAATCAAAACACCCAAAACTCTGCTGGAATCCATTAAACTGTTCCGTACTCGGAAATCGTTATCCATATGTGGGCTACCGCAATATCTTTTGTAACTTTCCAGGGGGAAAACTAACAACTTCGATCGGAAAAACAACATTTACCCCTTTGGCATAACTGACTTTCTGAGTAAACTGATGTCTTTGTAAGAGCCTGAGTTTTAATCTCAAGTGTGAAGATTTTTATCGGGAAATTTGGACTTGAAAGTCCTAGTCAATGCGCCTGATTTGCGACATTGATCGCCCATTGATTGTCCTGGTTTTTTTATTATTTTTTTTTTACAGTAATAAAGTCAAGTGTGCTGACGTTTTAGGACGTACTGCGTTTCCGTGTCATACTTTGAAGATTTGCCGTTTCCTCATTTTCCAGGCTCGGTGTCTAGATTCTCAGACCGGCTATATATATCAAACACACTTGAAGTGACTGTGAACATTCAAAGGATGTTTTTTCCCTTGAATAAACATGTGTCAGTCCTTGTCGACCCGCTAACTTTTTTCCAAACAAGTTAAGATAGATAAGCGTCTAGCAAGATTAGGTTCGTTTTGCTTAGCTAATCGCCAGCTTGAAGGCAAACTGCACCACAAAAGACATTAAATTTGTAACAAATTCAAAAAGCATTTTCATTTTTCCTTTTTGATGGAAAACCTTTAGTGTAACTGATAATTTTCCACGTTATTCAATGGAAAAACCTTAAGAGGCAAATATTTTCAAGGTTTTTTTATGGAAAACCTAAATTAGATGTGACAGGAAAGACCTGCTTGACTTTAGTGACTGAAAGTAAATTTGTAATAAGTTACAAATACCTAAGTTTTTTATTTTCCACAAAGAATGTTAACCAGGATGCATGTCACTTTGCACGTCTTACTTGATCGCCTGATCAGTTCAATGAGAAAGTCACACGATGAGAGGTAACGTTTTGGTATCAGCCATGTTAATACCGTATATCAACGTCTGTCTGGCTAGAGGTGTCTCAATATTCATCGTATGTAAGCTATGTGAGCATTTATGGCTGCTGGCTTTTATGAAATTATCATCACCTTCACTTCGAATTCTTTTCTCTCTTCCTTTTCATTGTCTTGTTCTTATATAGTTTTTATTGTTGTTGTCTTTCTTCTTCTTCTTCTTCTTCTTCTTCTTCTTCTTCTTCTTCTTCTTCTTCTTCTTCTTCTTCTTCTTCTTCGTCGTCGTCGTCTTCTTCTTCTTCTTCTTCTTCTTCTTCGTCGTCGTCTTCTTCTTCCTCTTCTTCTTCGTTTTCTTCTTCGTTTTTCTTCTTCGTTTTTCTTCTTCTTTTTCTTCGTTTTCTTCTTCTTCTTCGTTTTCTTCTTCTTCTTCTTCTTCTTCTTCGTTTTCTACTTCTTCTTCTTCGTTTTCTTCTCCTTTTTCTTCTTCTTCCAGAATGAGACCACTTTCTTTAAAGTTGAATATTCCTGTAATCCCTGCTTCTACTAGTCTGTGTGTGTGTGTGTGTCGTGGCCAAGAATTTTATTTAGTATTGTCATATATCATAATGTAGGCAAAAAATAGTCTTTATGAATTGCCACACTTTAGTTTTTATGTCTCCTTGAATAACTGAGTTGCACCCACCAGCAATATTCCCAGTGCAGCCTCAACGTGGAGGACAACTGCTTTGAAATTCCATTCACATGAGAGTAAAGTTCTGTTTTTTCTTCCAAATTGAACTGTGTTCAGCGTGTTGGGAATGTTCATCAAGGGGTCAATAGCAATATAATGTTGATTGAAAACATGACCACCATGTTGGATGATGTAACGAAAGGCGAAGGCGATTACCGCTAAATTTAAGTAATACACCTGCATGACACCATTATATTTATTTACCAGTAGTAGTGCATCCCGATCCAGACCAAGAAAATCACACGAGACTGGCCACCAAGTTGGTCGATAAAACGAAAGACTAAAACCAAGTCAAAATATTTTACTCAATTTATACAACATGGTGGCTATGGCGTTACATTCAACCCTTTATAGTAACGCCTGCCTGCATTCTCCATGGTCAGCGCTGTGATGCTACCAAACAAGAGAAACACAAGCTCTGGGTTAGCGTATGAGTTACGCATGCGCAATCTAAGCCTTCAATCGATTATACCAGGCAGGATTGGTTTGCTACAGACATTTTACCAGAAAGATTCCTTCTTGAGTCTATATAAATCCACATTTATTTTCTAACTTGCATGTTCCCGGTTAACAAAGAAAAAGAAATAATAGTCAAGGGAAAGACAACTACGACGTGGAAACTGTAAAACCTACGAAATTATTGGGAGACGAGGATTTCTTTTTGCGCTTTGGGTTTCATGGTTTCACGCGAAGACAATTTTCAACGATGAATTCGATTCATTTTTGTGGTCAGAGAGGACTAGGAGAAACTCACGTAATCTCTGTTACATCCGAGTGAAAGGTAAAATGCCAAAGATAACAAAACAATACATTTGTGGGTCTGGTATTAGCGTAGATATGTGCCCTTAGTCAGATCATGACTATCATGCTTGCCCTTCTACTGAATTCTTTTGTGCTGTTGCCAAGCTCGATAAACTAATCGCTCAAGTAAAGCAAAGTCAAGGCTATCTGTGACCATCAGCCTCACCAGACCACCCATGTCGTTCTCTTGGCTCGGTAGCTGTTTAAAACCAATAGATTATCGATGCGATACCATCCAGATCAGAAGATAGAAATCACATCATTTGAATCTGCACGCAACCGATTCTGTTAAGAACAGGAAAATCGAGTAGGTTCATGGTTAAATGATGAATGTTAGAAACAGCTAGAGTTACAGGATGAAGGAAGATGGTACGGGTGAGTGGAAGTCTGGTATGCGCGCCGCAACTAACCTATGTGCTTATGGGAACCCTGTGGTTTGTTGACACTTTACGCGCAATATTTTCCATTTAGAATCGCATGTCGTCTGCTTGAGTATCATTTATTTGTTTAGAAATCGAATCGTTTCTTTCATTAGAACTACTTTAAGAAGCTTTCAAGGGTGAGTGGTTATGGGGACCCTGTGGTTTTGTTTAATCTCCCAGTGAAACCAATTTTAGAGCCTATCAGTAGTTGAATTACCTCAATGTTTTTCAGGTAAATGTCTATCAAAAAAGCACTGAAATTATACATATCCACCTGAGAACGAAGAATGAAGGACATCAAACACCCAGGGGTTGATCAAGGGTACCAGGATACCCTGGGGTTGTCCGGGGAAGGGAGGGGCTGATGTATATTTTTACATTTTTTGTTAAGAGGATTTTGAAATTTGGCAGCCTTTAGTAAAGAACATTACCTTGACCTTGGCCAAAGAGAAGTAAGTCATTGATCAAGCAGAAGTAAGCAAGTTGTTATTAAATTAGCTCGGTCTGCGGTTTATACTTGAACAGCCGCCAACACGAAGGCCGCAAGCGCGAGCTGCGAACAACCTTGCTTTCTAATCCTATTTATTTATTATATCTACTTCTATTAAAAGATATTAGGGCCAAGTGCCACTGGACACTAGACACGCGAAGTCCCCCTATGCCTAAAACCTTCTTGTCTTCTTTAAAATTCAGAATATTTAATGACGTTATTCCATATCTAAAATCCTGCCAAGTAAAACATTTCAGTGCAGTCTACGTCGCATCATTGAGTGATCTATACTGGACCCTTTACGTCTTTTCTTCCGGCTTCAAGACCTTGGCCCCGCCAGACAAGCGATCAATAGCCAAGTTGACATGTAACACTGGATTGGTGACGTCGTGTCTTTTTCTGAAAATAAACCTTGAATCGGAAAAAGTAGCTGACACTAATTAAAGGCGAAGAAACGAAGCTTCTCAACACCTCAAGATGTCACGTTCCAAGAAAACAACATAGTTTCACCTCCAGTAATCTACTAAATTTGCCCGCTATATCTTGATGGATTCAGCTTGAAAATATCAAGTCGAAACCAAAACTTTTTTTCTATTTCACTAATCCCGTCTTTACTTTTATGTTGTTTGTGTATAAGCTTTATCATCGAGAAATAATTCACACCAACTTAAAATATCAACTTTTATCGAACCCTGAAACAGCCTCAGGGAAGCCATGGCACGTAACTCACATTGAATCGAAATTTAGCTTGTTGGGTGAGTGGAAGGAGGAAAACTGCTGAACCCGAAGAAAAGCTCTCGAATCAAGGAAGAAACCTAACAAACTCTGCTCACCGATGATGTTGAGTCCAGGAAACGAACCAGAGCCCCCAGTGTACGTGACGGGCAAGTGCACTACCACTACACCACCCTTGATTCCTTATAAAAGGATTACAAGCTGAGTGTAATTACAGTCAGTTATTCCTTTTATTTAATACTCCACGCATGTAGAGTGTAGAGAGGTGGACTACGATTGAACGGTGCGATTCAGTTGTCTTGGTGTGCAGACGACCGGAAGGGAATCAGGAAAACAGTGTTTCCTAGAATTGTCGTTCTTTTACTTCCGGTGCAATGTTCCTCGTTTCATGCCACGTGTATATTCCGTTCATTCTATTGAATACCATTTTTTTTTTGTTCACTGGCTCTTGAGTATTAATTCTTTGTTTACTGGCTATGCTTAAGAAAATACATTAGTGTGTATTTACTCACACATACTACCCAAGATGTTTGAAATGAGAAACACAGCTTTCAATGTATATACAAGGGTCTATTTTGGCCATGCGATCTTATTTGTCACAGCGCAATCCAAAGTTTGATACAAACCATTTAAAGACCTTTCAGGAAGTATTTAAACGCCTCAGCAGTCACCCTCAGACGTCGCAGAGACATACAAAGAAAGATAAATGTAGGCATATACCATGAAACTGATTATATTGGCCGGCCACAATCACGAGATGTCTGGTTTAAGCACCTACAAAGAAAGCGCTGTCAGTGAACCAAAGATCTGCGGCTGAGCCAGTATATTCAAGGTTAAGTTTCGAACGGCGCATAATTCCACGTATTTACCACGTTCTAACCACACTAACACAAAGGTGAAGTTATAGTGATTGATATGTTTGCGCGCGGAAGTGTGAATAATAGTGATTACTGGTGATAGCCCGCCGCATGTCAGCGGTAACTGGGAGAGTCGCTTGGTGCTTTTATTTGCTGACAGCTATTCATCTTCTAGTGAGTGCGGAGGAGGGCCTATATCGGTTGCACCCTTGAACATCTGCTCCAAACAATAGCACCAACCGGATGGTCGACTGACCAGAAAAATACCCAGTTTCCGCCACAGTTATGTACTCGGCCATAGCCAACAAAGGGATTACAACAAAGTTCTTATTACTCCAACCTGCTATAGTTCTAATGGAGAATATACAACAGTAGAGTCGAAACGTCAGTTTACTGTATAGAGGACTTGCATGAGTCAGCAGTGAATGACCAATATTACATTGGTCAGTGGTTTGTTTAGTTCTACATTCTACTGACCAGCAGCCTTGAATGCAGGCTCGACTGTAATGACAGCTAATAGTTTACACAGAAAGAAGGATTAATAATAATAATAATAATAACTTTATTTGTATAGCGCGCAAATCTAAAATTCTAAGGCGCTTTACAAAAGTTGAATAAATATAATATATAAAACAAAATGTTGGTCATAGCATATCTAAAAATTTGAGTATATCTAAAAAGAAAAAAGAAAAAAAAATATATATATACAGCCTTTTGCAAAAATTATGGCCGTTTCAAGTATATATACAAGTATATCAAAAGTATATCAGAAATTATGGGATATCATTGCTGATATTTTTTTCGGGTTGCCTATCACTAGAGCTTTCTGAAAAAAAATCAGGAATGATATCCCATAATTTCTGATGCACTTTTGATATACTTGTACATACACTTGAAACGGCCATAATTTTTGCAAAAGGCTGTATATATATATATATATATATGAATCTAAAAATATCTACAAGAGTAAAACTAGTATTATTTAACCATATGCTTGTTTAAAAAGAAAAGTTTTAAGATTGCTTTTAAAAATATTTAGGCTACTACTATTCTTTAGGTCATACGGTAGCTGATTCCATAGCTTTGGTGCACAAATTGAAAAAGCTGCACAAATTGAAAAAGCGAGGAGGACTGTATAAGATTGTATGAAATGAGGACAATATGCATGGGCTATAAGTTTAAAATAAGAGAAAACTGTAAGACGTCATGCATCAAACTGGTTTGTGGGATTCAAAACCTAGTCTCTCTCAATGCTTTTAACACAGGGAACCCAACTGAGTGATTTATAAAGACGATTTATTTAGTGCATGCACACAGTCGCATGCACGTACGTTATTTGCCCTTTTGTCTTATATTTTCTAAAATAAGACCAATCTTGGTGTATGAAAATCTTTGTCTCGCCATAACACAGGTAACCCATCGTGAAAGTTGTGAGCTGACCTGCAAATCAAGAGGCCCAGTCCCTG
Source organism: Anthopleura xanthogrammica (assembly GCA_964019055.1). Classification (NCBI taxonomy): domain Eukaryota; kingdom Metazoa; phylum Cnidaria; class Anthozoa; order Actiniaria; family Actiniidae; genus Anthopleura; species Anthopleura xanthogrammica. Next base: position 27,362,779 of record OZ025207.1, read on the forward strand.
GTCTTGCTAAGTCACTATAACACAGGGAACCCATCATAATGGGCTGAGATGTGCCTGGATATCTCTCTCGTGTCTTCAACACAGGGAACCCATCATAACGGGCTAGGTTGAAACCTGAATAATATTAATAGTGGTTTGGCATTGGAACTGCGCGAGTGACGCACAAAATGAATAACTTATTTCAATCAACTTGTGATTTTGAACTCAGAACAAATACCGAGCTCCATTTTTCTCGGGAATTTCCTCAAGAAACTTTCTTATCTTCACGATGCTTAATCCGATTACGTAAATCTCATTCTTCTTTCCTGTGAATTGCACTTATTTTCTTTCAAAACAAGTGTGTTTTTTTCGGGGGGGATAGGCCTAAGCCTCTCTTGGCTTGAAATCGGGCAATGAGCACCATACCTCACGTTTGCCCTAGTTATCTCCAATATTACTAACTTTCGCCTAGCGATAACCTCTAGTCTAGAGATTAACCTGCTTTCTAAAGATTCTCTCCTTGTTCGAGTGATGGGAGTATAATGAAACTTGACTGGTTTGTTATCTGGTGCTGGTGCATGGTACATAAGATTCAACGGTTTTTAGATGTTATGAAACAAGACTTTTAAAGATTAAGAAGATGCGTGGGGACAAAATTTCAGTTTCAGTGTTTTTAAATTTCAATAACGTAACAAATAAAATTGTCATAAAAGTTGCTTGATTCGAGGATCTCTGCGCAATGGGGTTATCCGTAAGGTGTAAAAAGACCTAAAAATAGTCGTAACGTAAAATCGTTATAACCGTTATATATAATTCTTTCGGTTTTCTAATATTTGAAACTTTCTTTTAAGAGGCGTACAAAGTAGTTGTATAGGGCCATTGTATGCATAATCTTTCTGAGCATCGTTTATGAGATTCCTCTTTTAAAAACATCAACTTTTGTGTAAAAACAACATTTGACTGAAGTATGGTCAGAAAAAACTACTCGGAGCAAAACACGCATTTAGGATTCCTCCTGTCCTTTCCAAAATTGGGAGACGCAGGTTTTTGAAATTGATTTGTTTTTACTGATTGATTAACCAGGACCATACTTCCAGACATCGAGTGCTGTAGCATCGTATGGACTTACGGCTACGCTGGAGATTTCGACCCCAACACCGCTATCCGGGAGGAACAGTTACAGACTGATCAGGAAGCTCGGCCGAAGCATAAGGGAGAGGTTAGTCGGCCCCTAGACCGTAGATGATTAACCCCTTGCTATGACCAGCAAACCCAAATATCTCGCTCGTGTCCCTGATGGATTTGCCACTATGGTTACCTCTTTCCATGTGGGACGTGTTTTCAAAAACCAGCCGTGACTCGTATGCACAGATCAGCTTGGGGTGAATATCAGAACTGATTTTCTTGTGTGTGTTATCCCTCAAAATACTTTGACAGTGGCATTCGAGGTATCAAGTGAAATGTATGCATACCCAGCATGCGCATGCGTGTGTAAGAATCATCCTCAGCAGTGATAACAAAACAGACAAACAAACAAAATGCAAACTACCCAAAGTCAGCCGTTCAGATTTGCAGTCCCCTCACACATGAACTGCTTCATGCAGGGCTCTGTGTATCACTAATTTACAATGTAAAACCTTGGCTTATCATTCCAAATATGGTTAGGTCGTAAGGGGTGGACCTCATTGGACATAGTTCATAAAATGACTCTCGATAAGCATGACGAGTTTTGCTAAGGAATTCTCGTAAATATCAAAATGAATAGAGGAAAATCTGCTCTACAAATGCACTTGGTCTTCTAGCGAATTAGCACTTGGTACTTATTAGACTTTTTTCAAAAATAACGAGCAGATAATTTTGAAGTTCTGGGAGACCTTTTTCTGGTGGCATTCGTGTAGTACTGCTGGGCTTATTGCAACGTCATCTAGGATCAAGTGTATTGTTGATCACCTTACATAAGCTTTAGCTTTTATTAGATTGAATGACAAATTGAAGACTTTAAAAAGGGTGTGTCCCATACCTTCAGGCACTTGCCTCTACTTAACTCTATTATTTCTAATGATCTAAAAATAGACTGAACATTGAGTAAACACTGAAATATCCCAACGACAGAGAAATTGGCTGCAGTCGCCGTGGCTTAGGGACAGATGCTGTTTCTGTATCTCAGTAACTATGAGTCCAGTTGCTGGATTAAATAAGTATTAAAGCATAGCAGATAATCTAGGATAATCGCGTCACTAGAGTCGTGCTTTAATACCACATGAACTGTTTCAATCTCCTAGGTTTTCATTCAATGCCTTTTGTACTGTTAGACATTATCTCGTCTGACATCAATGATGCATCCTTAATCAACTATCAGAAACAGAGGGTAACTTCGACCCCACGAAGCCTGTACACTTCTTGGACACTTCACCGTTATTAGTTTTACTTGCATGGCCTGTTTTTGTTTTCGCGAGTTTTGAAAACAACAACGAGTAAAATGTGTCTTAACTAAGTTGTGAAATAATGAGGGTTATACTTGGAGGAGTTTCAGCATACCTGAGAGGTGATCTACGTTGAGTTCTTGTTCACAGTGTTGTTTAAACAGAGAGGTTTTCATTATTGCTTTGAGTGATTGAAATCGAGGTGAAACACAACACAATTGCCAGTCTGTTCTGGGTACATCACAAGTAAACTTGCAAGCGGCTTGGACTTCATATCAGTGATTGGTTTGGGAAAGCAAAGACACTGAGGACCTGCAAGCAAAGAAAACTAGACGTAATTCAACATTAAAGGTAAGTCCAAAGATCTCGAGCTGCTGTTTTATAATTAATGATATGCTCTGCTAGCGAAATGTAGCTAAGTATCATAACTATAGGCAGATATAAAGTTTGCCTGTGTGTAGCAGAGCTGTTCGCTGTCATAAATAAAGCTTTTTATATCTTAAATAAAACTGCAAATCCCAAATATGCATTTTCCAGTTCTAACGTGTGAGTGTAGTTTGGTTATCGTTCTCAGACGAAAGCTTTTGTTTAATTAGTGAACAAGTAGAACCAGATAGAGCTCCCAGGGATCCAAACTTAAGTAGTTAAGAAAGGGAAAGTAAGCTTAATATATCGGAAGCGGACGAATCAAGTGACCAAAAAAACTTGATGAACCAGGCTGAGACAACGCGCGGCTCAGGGACCAAAGAAGGGTAAAAAATAGAATCAATAATATAATATAACTTTGATAGAAAAAACTTTAGCGATACTATTGCATAACGCCCTGAGAACATCAGCATGTCATAACCAAGTTCAAATATCATGCCGCGAAGGTAATGATAACGAAGGAAAAGCAAGAGTTAGGATGGTATTTTCTAAGAGATTCTGTTTGTGAAAACTGAGCTGAAATCATGGTTAGCAGTCGCACGTTTAATGTAAGTGACTGAAGCGGAAATATATATGGGTGACGACGTAAAATATCTCATTCGTGATTAGCATTGTACTATTTTATACTATTTTACCTGTGAAAACGTAGTAAAAGTACTAAAATCAGTTATTATCATGAAAGCGTTATTTGTTGTCTGACCTGACGAGAGGGCATGGAAACGAAGAGAACACGTCATGCATGTCTATGGTACAGTGTACCAATCTATTACGCATGCGCGCCGTAATAACTAAAAAATGATAAATATGGAAACAAGAAATGCAAGTCTAATGCACGATGGGTAAATTTATTACGCATGCGCACCTCAATAGTAACACGAGAATGTTAAATATGGAAACAAGGAAAATGCATTATGCATGTCTAATGCACGATGGGTAAATGTATTACGCATGCGCACCTCAATAACTCAAGAATGTTAAAAATGGAAACAAGGAAAATGCGTTATGCATGTCTAACGCACGATTGGTAATGTATTATGCATGCGCACCTCAATGACTCAACAATGTTAAATATGGAAAAAAAACAAGGAAAATGCGTTATGCATGTGTAATGCACGAATTATGAAAACAAGGAAAATGCGTTATGCATGTGTAATGCACGAATTATGGAAACAAGGAAAATGCGTTATGCATGTCTAACGCACGATGGGTAAATGTATTACGCATGCGCGCCTCAATAACTAAAAAATGTTAAATATGGAAACAAGGAAAATGCGTCATGCATGTCTAATGTACGATAGGTAAATGTATTACGCATGCGTGCTTCAAAAATATTAGAGTGTGCACGATCACCATATGTCAAACGCGCACAGGTATCCGTCTGAGTGAAACTTTATAAAGTGACAATATTTGTTAAAGGTCCAGTAGAAAACACACGCAAATGTAAGAGGAGAAATCTAATCTAGAAATCCTGGGGTATAGGACCTCATGCAAATCCCTGGATGAAATGACAACCATTTTATGAAAACCTGAAAATTGATCAGAAAAGTAATAAAACCATAACAGTTCGAGGAGAGAAATTCTTCGCCCTTTTCGGATAAATACCACTGCTTTCAATGACCACACAAACACGTTAATAAATCACTCAGAGATGTAAGTGACGACCCATGGAATCTCAAATGATTTAAATTCCAAGTCAAGTTATACATTCCGTTGATATTGCTATTAGCACAGTTTATGGAGGATATTTGACACAATAAAACTATGAAGCTGGAGTCTGCAGTTTAGGATAACAGTCAAGCTCATCAAACAAGAACAGTGACTCTTTTCTTCCATCAGACCCCCAGATAACGATTCAGTGCAAGGGGCCTAATTATCCATCAAACTGCGCATGTTTTATACAGAACACATGCATAGCATACTTGTATCTTTAGGAATGTTGCACCATGTGGGATTCCATCAACAGAACCTTATTTCATCCACCCGTTTTTTCTCTCATGCGGGTATCGCGTGAGATAACTCTGAATCAATTTGAAAACACAAGGTCATTTCCTACTAACAGTTTCCTCTGGTGTTCCAAATAACATAACACCCTCTTGTACGTTTTGCCAACTGTGGTGTGTATTTTAGATTACAATATTTTGTGGTTTGTTCGGGTGTCACACTTTTGGCAACGTTATTAATCTGCGCTTCTTCAAGAAACAAAGGAAAACAAACAGCAGAGTCATCTATATATTGTACTCCATTAAGAACCCCATGTTCTTGTTTAATCTTGCCGTTTATTTCATAATTATCTTCTTTGGGGAATTTTTACTCATGTCCAGCTTTGCTGGGGACATGACGGCAAAGTTAACGAGGTAGCAATTAACCTGGACGGGAAAATTGCAAATATTATGATACGAATAAAGAGAATGCAGCAACAGTCATAGAGAAACTAGAATAGGACTATGAAAATGTGATCATGAATGAATAGAATTGAAAGGAAAGAAGAAATTTGTTTATGTGAAAAGCTAATATTGCTGTCTAAGTTCTCGTCGTAATTAGCTAGTGGGAGTTCTGTCACCCCCAATGCTGTTCGCTGTTCCCCAACAGCAATGGAACATTGTAGCAAAGGTGCGGAGAAAAATTAGACAATAGGGTAATATAAAGAGTCCAATAAATCTGACAGTCCATTCAGTAAAGTACATGGTAAGAAGCTGTACTACATTCATCACTGTACTACAGTCCATGCAGTTCTTATTACAAGGGACTCTATATTTTCAGGTAAATTGCACACAAGCAAGCAGGGAAACAAGGTTTTATACATAAGTAACCGGCCCTTTCTAATATAAGAATTAATCTCTTTTCTTGTGGATTGAAATATTTCAGTTTTTGTTGTTAATATTTGTCATTGTTTTGAGCCCCAGTGAATTTAGTTCAACTTTTTTTTCCCGTTTGGAAGAAAATCTATACTGCAAGTAACCAGCCCACTGAAGAAAAAATCGGATTCAATCAGCTTCGCTCAGTACAAATGTGGTGCAAATATGGAAATAACATATAGAAAACCTGAAGCAAATCTGGTGAATACCACATTCACTTATGGGTGAAAATATGGTAAGCAAAGTGTGGATTCACCAGATTTTCTTAAGATATTCTATGTTGTTTTTGCTATATTTGCTTCACACTTGCACGGAGAGAAGATGAGAGAATCGGATATTTCGTACCGTAGCTACAAACTGATCATCATTCAATAACGTCGGGTTGATGGTGACGGAGTTATGAAAAGGAATACTGATCGATGGCAGATTTTCTATTTTGCATAGATAAGATCCGTTATTCAAGTTGTATGCGAATGTGATGAGCGATTTTTCAAAGCTTTAACCGCAAATGATGTTTTGCCAAGTTCGTGTATATGACTGTGAAGTACCGACAATCATATGACTACACCTTCTGATGACTAAATCTATCAATCACACTCAAATTAAAATTCCTAAAACAGATAGCTTTCTATTCTCAACTATTATGATCCATTATTGGTTGTCCCACATGAAGTATTAGCCTGACAAATGCGGCTATGAGCCTGCAAAGTATACATATGCATGTACGTATCTACCCCATTAGAGCATGCGCAATCAGCCTGGCATAATTTTCTATTACAGTAGAATAGGAAGGCCTAAACGAGAAGTCAAGGAAAATGACGTCTTACGAGTTAGATTGAAGTAATAGTACTAGATATATAGAATATAGAAGACTCGGCTAACTGATTACGAATAACCTAAGATGCATGGTACCTTTTTCTAAACTGGTCCCTAGTGGTCCTGAGATAATATATTTGAAGCCTGTCATCCTTTCTTAACAACCAGCTGGACCATGGTGATTATCTGTAATTGTTCCTCTAGTTCTATGTAATCCCCGGATTAAGGAGATTTTGAATTAAGATTTCATTTTAAAAAAGGATTTAGGTTTGGAGGCGCGACCACTCAAATGAACTTACAAGAAAAGTAAGAGTTGCACAGCTACAATAGACCCCTATAACTATAGACCCCTTGCACGTGATCGACGTCAAAGCAGATCAATTTGGAGGACAAAACAAAAGAATTTCAATCTCCTGAAAATTGGAAACCTATTGTTTTGTCCTCTAAATTGAGCTGCATCCCGGCGTGCTGCAAGGGGTCTATAGCAATAATAACAGCAACAGCAACAGCAACAGCAACAGCAACAGCAACAGCAACAGCAACAGCAACAGCAACAGCAACAGCAACAGCAACAGCAACAGCAACAGCAACAGCAACAGCAACAGCAACAGCAACAGCAACAGCAACAGCAACAGCAACAGCAACAGCAATTGGTCTTCGCTTACGTGTATTAATATTTTGACAGAAAAGAAAAACGTCTTGACGTACGTAATGTACTAGACCGATGGCGTTACTGACGCGGAGAAGCAAATTTCACTTAACAAACAAAAAATAAACATTTGGTATTCCTGTGTATTTTGTATGACACAGGAAGACCTCACAGAACAAAAGGAACTAATGATGGGATTCTATTGTAATTTGATTGATATTTGAAGATCAGCTGCTTGTCAATATTAAAGATGTTTGGCTCTTTTCGCCAAACATGGTTTGGATGCCTTCCGAAGGCTTCCGGGGTTCTCACTGATCCGATAATAATTGACATAAATAGACATAAATTGCAAATATCATAAACTATATTCTGAGAAATAAAAACCTTGGAAACTTTTGATTGCGATTTCAATTGCCATGTAGTCTCCATCCTCTTTATTACTCCATTTGTATCGGCCGCAGAACTTCCTGTCCCCTTTCCGTTAAAGGGAGAGATAATACCACCGACAGATTAGTGAAATCTGCAAAGAAGACAATTGTCACGAAGAAATATTGGATACGAGAATTTGTGTTTTTTTTCCTTGACTATTTTAATAACTCAATACATGCGCGAAGATCTAGACCCATTCAGAAATATATTCAATATTTTTGGACACTGTGTAGATTAAGTCTAACATAGTTGTAAGAGTGAGTCACCTAAGCGACAGAAATGAACACTACATAGTGCGCGAAAACGATTAGGTTTGTTACAGTTGCTGCTCAGCTGTTGCTGCTGCTGTTGTTGATTGTTACTAGAAGTGGTTGGTGCTGTAGATGTTGGTGTTAGTGGTAATAGTATAAGTGGATAGTTACAATATAACAAACTGTCAAAGAGCGCTGGAATGTGCATTACAACAATCGTGACAAATTTACCGATGTACAGATGTACAGATCCTTCATTCCCTCGCTATTCTTCTCATTTCCTGTCGTTTTTCCTGTAGTTCAATAGTTCCTCAGCATGATACAAGGCAGAGCGTTTCAGTCTATTCTTGGCTGGGTTTCATGTCGTTCCCTAGTGAGCGGTAAATCGCATAAACAGCACATCTGTTAACTGCTCGACACGAACTCTTGTCAGAACAACCTTTGGTATTTTGATTATTTAAGAAGAGCAGATATAGTGTGAGTGAGAAACATACGGTACTTTGACTCTCGATCCAGGATATTTCAGGGAGCAGGGAGGTGCCTAGAAGACACCTTATTCTTACCTATAAAAGTCGAAAAGGAGGTCGCTAGCTAACCTATCCATCCCTCTGCATCCGCCCCTAAAAATGCTTCAAATAGACCTTTTTAGCTTGGGTGTAATGTTTTGCCTATTTCAAACCACGTGTCATTCTCTTGAATATTATTTCTTTATTTGGACGCAAATGAAGTATGTATTCTATTCTCAAAAGAATGGCGAATTTCGAATGCGAAAAGAAAGAAAGAAAAAACGTTCAATGGCAACTGCTGAATTTGTAAGGCTAATGTATTGATTCTGGACTGAGTTCAGGTGATGAATGAAGTAAGAGATGTGGTTTTGAGTCATACCAAGGGCAATTGATATTTTTCTCTTATGGTTTAATATTGATTCATATTAGATTTTGTTACGAATACCCTTCATATTGAAAGGAGAGTGAGACATGAATGACAATGACACCCATACAGAATGTTAGTTAAGAGTAGCATGCATAGAATTTCGAATGTAGCTGAATATAGTGGACCTAGGGAATGAATGACCTGGTGAATATCTAGATTTGACGGATTTAGAATCCGGTTGTTTTTGTTGAAACCGTACAGTACCACTATCTCAAATTAAATGTGTTCCCCTCCGAGTGAACCTGCATGCCAATCAAAAGCGAACTATAAGACGTATCGAGTCTAAAAGACAGTGCAACAGTGCGCGCAATATTTCAGGCAACGTTGCTCAAACTAGTAGAATCGTTTTCTAATTAAGCAACATGCATTGCGTGCAACAAATTGCGTCGCATCATCCATTGCATCCAATATTGCGCGCAATCATGTTGCTCCGTGTTTCCATAGCTTAATTCCAGAATACACACAAACAATAATATAATAATAATAATATTTATTATTTATATTGCGCATATTCTATAAAATAATCATATGCGCATTACAATATTACAAAAAAGAAAATAGTAACCCATAACATTAAAATAGAGTAATTAAGATAAATACTGAAATTGATGTTATATATAAATCATAACAAATTATAACAATATAACAAACCAACACACACCAAACTGCTATTTCATTTCCTATGCTTTCTGCTGTTGTGAACTGTGCGAACACTGACATATAAATATAGAATCCGTTTGCTCGACATGAACGCTTAAAATGATGACTCGACTATATAAAGGCTTAGGAATGCGCCATAGGACAAACGAATTGGCATCGCCTGAAGTAGGCAGTACAGGCTATTCTGATTTGGTACCTCTCTTCCTGATGATTTCACTAAGGAAATAAGCGCGATTCATGAAGACCAAAAGTGGGTAGGGCCCTGTCAATCCCAAATCGCAAGTCAGAGGAAGTTTGTGAATGATACTTGAACACTAGACCTCAATAGCTAGGTAATAAATAGGCTAAATGAAATAGGTATTAGAATTTTGATTCCATATCGAGAGATTAAGTCGGGTGGTACGTCATGAATGGTACAGACACATGACTACCAAATGTACCCCCGGGGGGGGGGGGCACTCCCATATATAACCTATACAGGGATAGGTTATGATAGGTTAGGGGTACTAGAGTGTTCAAGTCAGGGCATTCAAATTTACCTTTTTTTCGAAACTAGTTCTTTTAGCCGCCAAAAAGCTTTTGGCACGTAACTTCAAACTGTGCCGGCGTATTCAGGTTATAGAATTTCTCTTGAGTCTTAGATAGGGTTATAAGTTACGTTGTTGTGTCTTGAACAGGCTATGTTTTTTAAGATATTCTTGTCTTAGATAGGGTCAGGGTCTTTGGATCCCAGCGAATCAGACCCATTTCAACTGCCATGAAAAAAACACCAAAAGGTACCAACAAATGACGTACCTCAGTTGCCTTAGTAAGTACACTGTTCAATAAAATTATAATGGAATCTACAGATCAATGTCTACTAATAATTCTGCTGAAATATTTTATAATTTTGAAGTTTGATCGTTTTTAGTGTATTAGGAAAGCTGGCTATCATGACTCGATTTTTGACCTACTGAACGTCGTCTTTTTTAAAGGCTCAGTTCATAATTAAATTATCGTAAATTATCACTAGCATAAGCTCAAACAAAACAAAAGTTTGAGTTGAGCTTCCGATGACTCGTGGTTTGACTGACTTTGTGAAAACGATTTGAGTCGATGGGTCTCGATGGGTATGAAAGAAAGAGATTTTTGAAAAAAATATGGGATCGTTCTTTCCCATGAGTTAAATGTCCGCGGAATCATCTATATGACTCATCGTGATTTCTGAGCCAACTGGCGGAACCTAACGTTGGTTTTTGAGGGGGAAAAACCATGAAATAAACCGCAGAATGTCAACGAGGATGTTAACATCGAAATGTCTCGAATAAACGGCTTTATTCTGACGTCAGTCTGGCTGAAAATGTAACGTCCGTCCGTGGGACCGGCCACAGAAGTCAAGAAACGGCAACACTGAAAGTGTTATTTGGACTTAAGTAAATGTCGGATACTTGAATGAATCGAAAGTTAAGACATTCGTTTCGTCCCTTTATGTTTAAGATTTATAATATAGAAATAAATAATTAAGAATATATAAATCGTCCTTTTTTTACGAGAGTAATAACACCGTTGGAATATGCGTAATACGTGAGATGATTCAGATTTCGTTTTATCCGTTGATTTATAAGATTTATAAGATGGAAACAAATAATTAACAATATATTAAACGCCCTCGTGTCACGAGTCAGAGTACCCTTTGAAGTATGTGTGAATTTCCGTTAAAAATGCGTGAAACTTGAAAAGTCACCTGGCAACCGGTGACGCCTAACCTGACGGAGTGGAAAAGGCGCAGCCGACGCGTTGGCGACTTCTCGGTCGTTTAGTCACAATACTAGTGTACATACCATGATTAACAGTCTAGAACTTTTATCAACAATGTAAAGAACAATTCGAATGGAAATCTTTGTATAAATTGCTGGGTTAAACCAAAAACTTATTTCATCAGTTATTCAGTTCTAAAAAGAATAATTTACGTGCTCTAGTTTTATAAGGATGCGCCAGAATCCGTCCGCGCCACTCCTATTCGTAGTCGTACTGGGGAAAAACGATGAAACCCATAAATCGATCAATAGTCTTTAAAGAGCTGTCTAGTATCTGCGACCTGCAAAATGCATATTAAAAAAATTGTAAAACGGCGTTATAAAAAGGAAATTTGAACTAAATGCGTCGGATCAGTAAGAGTATTGTCTATAATCGACCCACTCTGAGCTTTTGTTGAAAACTGAAAGGTTATAAATTTGTTCTAGTACATAAGCGGAAAAGTTTTCTGACTAAAAACGTCTTTACTTTCTCTATTGGCGCCTCAGTAAAGGTTAAGTATTTCGTTAGCCATGCATGAGATGTTTTTGCCATCCGTTCCCAATCAAAGCCACATCTCAGCCTGATCTCCCCTTAACCCTCATCCTTCATCAGCCATCAGACAAGTTATCATACTCCTTAATTACAAAATGTTATCCTTGAATGTAAAAGATCGTATAACTTGTAGTTTGAGTGCATCAATCTCATGGTCAATAGACCTCGTTAGCTTGGGTGTAATGTTTTCCCATTTCAGATCAACCACATGTCATTCCCTTCAGGGTAAGATTCTTTGTTTGAGTTGTATTCATATTCATGTGCCTTCCCTAACGTTACTGGTAGATAAAGAAATACTACTCAAGGGGATGTCCCGTGGTCTTAATGGAAAAACAATACAAATTAGTTCATTGTTTATAGCTTTCATAGTCGCTAGGTTGGTATTAACCAACATGGCGCATCACTTGGATCCTAAGAAAGAAAGGCGGGTAGACGGTGCAGCAAGGGGGTTCGCTAGTTCGACTAAAATGAAATCTAACCCTTCAATTCACAAAATACGCACTATGTAAATGTCTGTCACAAGGTGAAGACAGACGAATCAAACCTTCCGCCGCGAGGATGGAAATCCTCATCTAAGACCTGTACAACATACCATCAGTATTCTAAGATACTGCGCGTGGACATACTTTAGATTATTCCTCGTAAAGGGATTCTCTACGTGGTGTCGTATTTCCTGGCAATTTTTCCATTGTTTAGAATAATTTTTTGTCACAGTTCCTGCAGTTGTCAGCCTGGTTGTCAGCAAGATCGTCCTATTTGTACAATTATGTAGGTTTGTGGATAGTTTAAACCGGAAACCAACCTGCCGGGCGGAAGTAGCGGGTCAAAAGATTAAGTTTTCTGAATCACATATTTCTGGACTTCATTATCTCAACTCCTCAGTATTTAACGCCAGCTAAGAGATCATTCTCGGTATTATTACTAGGGAGGATCTCTACAACACATCTGTCCAACTTGGATTTAGTACTTTTTACAGTGTACTACGACTACTACTTCTGCAGCAAGTTCCCTAGAAGTATCATTGCTTTATTTGAGTGCGTCCATATTGTATAAACTAGCTGGAGTGTTCTGTTTGTGGATCGTACAAGCCAAGAAGCCGTTCTAAGGTTAGTGAATAGACCTTGCTGTCTGTCTCGTAGGGTTGCGCCATATCTGTGTATTTTCTACCTTCACCAATTATACACACCTCTCACTACTCGTGTAAGACCAGACTTAAGTCAGATTACTCTCCAAAATCATTAGTGAATTTAGACTAACTAACTCAACACTATAGAAGAATTCTTAATTACCAGACTAGTTTGTGTTGTAGTTTAATATGTGTTTTTTTGTAAATTAGTTAGTCAGTGATCTCTTTCGGACGTGTTTTTTCTGTTTATCGGTTTCAATGACATTTTAGTGACCTTGTAAGACGAGTCTTGCTGCCCAGCCAAGTTGACGTTCGCTTCAAAGTTCACATAACTCTACTATCGTTATATATACACACATATATTTGCTGATGTAAAAGGTTGCGTCAATGAGACGTCTTGTTGCCGCATACGCGAGTAATTTTGTCCCTAGTGTCACAAGGTGATGGGAATAGACTGATTGGAGACGAAGTTCTTTCATTTTACGGTAGCCGTGAACCAATAGTAATCACATCAGCTATTGTAATTCCATAAACATAATACAATAGTTAGCACTCCTTTTATTGTATGTTTATTGAGGAGATTAACACAATGATTAACATCTTGACAGTCTAGAATGAGTATGGCAGTTAATCTGCTGCGATATTTGCTTTATTTATTATTAGAATGTCAGGGTGACAATTATATATTTGGAAATTGGCTCGATTTGATTGACTAGTCTCTATTATCTCTCTTAAGGTAGGATAAGTGCGTTTTGTTTGACTTGACGTCGCAATTTACAAAGGTCTCAGTTCAAACTGAATTGTTCCTTTTTATGTACACAAAACAAACGCTTTTCCGATTTGTACATTGTCTACTCCTTGCAAAAGTTCTATTTCAAGTCTACTTCTCATGCACGTGTTTACTCATACACATGACGTCATAATATCTATAGTGACGTCATGATAACAATAGTGGCAAGGTTTAGCTTCCGCGTGTGGCATTGGGTGGGGCCCGCGATATGTACTTTATAATTAACACAGTTGACTGTTTATAGAATGTATAGTTAGTTAGATGACGGAACAAAAAAAAACGTTCCAACTGCGAAAGATTATATCTTAATTAAGTCGAATAGTTTGAAAATCTCTGTTTGAAATCGCAGATGTATTGTATCCTATCTTTCAGTCGCGGATATGAATCAAGAAAGGAGTATTTTATCTTAAATCAAAAAATTGATTCAGTTAAGAATTGCTTATGACGTTTTATGGAGTCGCAGAACATTAAGACTTTCAAATTCCGTCAAATTTTATAGAACCCTGAAACAACCTCTGGGCTATTCTAAGTCAGGGCATGGTTAACTCACAGATCAAACCCTGAAACAACCTCTGAGCTGTTCTAAGTCAGGGCATGGCTAACTCACAGATCAAACTGGAATCTAGCTTGTTAGGGTTTGCAGAGCGAGGAAAATCGAAGAACCCGGAGAAAATTCTCGAAATGGCAAGGGAGAAACTCAACGCAAAGGTTGTGTTACGTGGGACTTTCATGAATCTCGAAAAAAAACTATATTCTTAACCCTGAGATGACAAAAGTAAATCATGCGGTCTACAAGGGAATGCACAACAAAAACTATAGTCCATCTACTATTGTCTAACGATTAATTCAACATTCAATTATATGTTCATTCATTTGCGTGATAGATCCAGAATCTCTATTATTGCTAAGTGGCACTAGTAAGATATTTAATGTTATCATTATTTGCATCGACATTCCTGACCATTTCTGGCCACGTCCAATGACAAGTCACGCGAACCTGTCTTGACTTCTTTATTGAGTTTATCAGATGTCTTGATACCCGTGGGTAACAAGTACGATATACAGACGTATCAGGTGTGTGTGTCTCTGCCAATGTTAAAACCGTCACTCTGTATTCTAACTGGTCAGTAGTATACGGTCCTGTCTTGACTTCTTTATTGAGTTTATCAGATGTGTTTTGATATCCGTGGGTAACAAGTATGATATACAGACGTTTCAGGTCTCTGCCAATGTTAAAACAATCACTCAGTTGTTTTAACTGGTCAGTAGTATACGGTTCGATGAATGCGTCATTCAAATGTTTTAACGTAGGTAGCTGTTAACAAGCTCAAGGAAGTCTCAACCCTATGCTGATTAGATATCAAAAGAATTTCCATGTAGTTGGACCCGACGGTGAGATAGCGGTCGGTCAGTTAATGAAAATTAACGACGTAGTGACAAAAACAGTCGATATCAGTGGCTTCATATCAAAACATTTTTGTGTCTTTAAGATATATCATTTAGGGTCTTAAAATAACTGATAAGAAGGTGCTGCCTTTGTCTTAAAATAGGCTGCAAATGTTGAACTCTTCGGCCCATCTTGTATGACGACGTAAAATGCGGTTCTGTCTGTTTGAGTCTGGAGTCGTCATCACACACACGTCAGTAGAATTTGTTGGGTCATTTCCTTGATTCCGCGAGAGTTTTCCAATTTCTCTAATTTTCCCGGCCTCCCTTTGCAAAACCATCGGCCGATTCGATCTGTCAAGTTAGTCGTAACATGACTTTGATCAGCCTAAGATCGTATCAATTCAATAAAATATGATAATGACAGAAGATAGAACACCTTACCTTGCGCGTAATGTTTTCCCATTTCAGACTGGTACCTATCATTCTCTTTAAACATAAGATTGTTTGTTTGACTTGCATCCATACTAATGTGACTTGGTTGGTAAAGAATGACATAATAATCAAGGTGTTGGTTGACCCGTGGTCTGAAATAGGAAAACAACAAAAGTTAGCTTCCAAGGCCGCCATGTCATGGTTTGAACTGAGCACAAAAGATTTTTCCATGGTTATATCAAAAATGGCGGCCATCACTTAAATGTATCCATATTCATGTGTCTTCTCATGCACAACCGCTAAATAAAGAAATGATACTCTAGGGAATGAAGGGGGTCTGAAATGAGAAAACATTACACCCAAGGAAAAGCTGTTTTCTTGGCTTCCTGTAGTCTATTTTCTACCATTCTATCCTGTGTTTTGTCTTGCCTTGTTTTATCTTAGTACTTCATCAATAATCTAGTGTTCTGCTCAAAGTTTACTGCTAAACCACTATAATTCTATCATCGTAGTCTTTTCTCATTAGGCAACCACTTGTGCTCTCGAGTCTGTCATGTGTTTTTGATGGTATCTACACTTCCCTCTCGAACTGTGTTTAGACCAACAGTTGAACCTTTTATCGACACCACATTAAAATTTTATCGCCATAATCAAAGTTAAAAGCTAAATTTAAAATAAGTTCTTCTGTGTATCGTAGCCATGGTAAGAGTGCCATATAACACAAAGATTAGTTATTTGAACGCGTTCAACCACTCATCTGGCAGAGAGTTTCTGCAAGCATCTACGCCATTAGCTTAGTCAGCCGAGAATGAAAATAAGCATTGAATTTCATTTGAGTAAGCATTTTTTTCAGCCACAGATATTCGATGTAGTTTCGACGGTTCGCAAAGACTTATGGTAGGTCAAAAGTACGCAAGCTTCTTAAGGAATACTTGGAGAACAAAATCTCGCGCATCCTTTATATGTCTATATCTTTATTTAGCTTCAGTCTCTTGTAGTTACGTTGGATATTTCAATACAAAGTTACTTCTACGAATATCAGTACATGCATGGAATTTTTCTGGCTATTTATTTTCGCGACTTTTTAATTTCACATTATTTTTAGTCGTCACAAGCAAAAGTGAAACCTTATGCGAAAAACGTACCACGAAAATATGAAACAGCCAGGTTTATTCCAACCAGAATAAAAATAATTTTTGATACCAGGTGAACTTCTCCAAAAGCACTTTAAGTTAGTTGCCCGGGGGAAACCAACATGGTTGCCACGTGAGAATGAAGCCTACATTGCATGTAAGAATGTTATCAAATATTCTGTAATTTTCATGTAAGAGCTTGTGGAAAGCAGCACATCTTGTTTGCATTTTATTGCTTTCAGTAATATTATTTTAACGTTTTGCCGGGCGGTAGATAACGAGCCAAACGACCTGGGGTTGTTTTGCACTGAAAGGCCAATGAACGATTTGAAAATCCATTAAATATGGAGTGACAAATGTTCTAGAGACGACCTGGCTAATTGGTAATGTCTAGATATATCGACCTTTTCAACTTATTAGACTAGGAGGAAGTAATGAAAGGATGAAGGTGAGAGAGAGTTTGAAGAAAAGCAGATGACCTATATTTTAACCAAGAAGAAGTACCGAAGACAGGGGAAAATGGTGTACCTTCCATGACTTTACAAACACTACAGGGTAACATTAATACTCAAGGAAATAAAACTGGAATACAATGGGAGTTTGGGAAACATTACGCCCTAGCTGAAAAGGTCTTTTTTCAAAGAATAAATATGACAGACACATATAGAGTTTGCTCGTAATTTCTCAATTGGCTGGCACTCTGTTTTGGAGGGCGTTGCCGACGTGGTGACGGGTAATTTCAAACTTTATATCCGCGAAAACTACTGAATCATCAATAAAAACACGTAACCCTAGTAACCTTGCCAAATTGTGAACACCATCCGTTGTAAGTTATACACGTCTGTTAGACGATGCTGTTTTACTAAATAGACGACGAATTCATTACTAGCATTTAATAATTACAGACACAGGAATTCGTTTCACATGCGGTAGCAATTTACACCCAACTGTGACCATCCAAGGTATGCTTGATGTGACCTTATGTTTTTTTTACACTGAAACAAAATAACTTGGTTGTTCAACCCGTATGGAAAAACACTGTGCTAAATGATAGTTAGTTTTAGTTCGGTTTTTGGTTAATAAGGATCCTTGGTATTCTATTAGTTGTTTGTTTTATTCATTTAAACAGTATTGTCGGGTGTTTTATTTAATTGGTAAGCAGAACATAATGGATAGTTTGATCAGTACACGCGGCGCGCGTCAGTGGATCATTTGTGGTTCAATAATTGGTCAGGCAAGTGAAAGGTGATTCCCCTCGATTCGACCTGTTCGTACTCGCATTCCTTTCTTGTATATTTTCCTCAGTTCTTAATTAGTGATCTGTTCGTTTTCTCTTAGGAAAAAAAAAACAATGACAAAGTTTGACTGATACCGGTGCCAAGTGAAAATGTTTTAAAAAGCCCAAAACCTTTTTAGATTTCCTAGTAGTCATAACTATAACATTATCCATAAAGGAACATTATCCATAAATATAATGCTGTTAGTCTTTAATCCACTTAATCAAAGTGTTGTCAAATTCCTTACATCTTCTGAAATGTTCAAGGCCGAAGACGGTTTTTCTTTCATTTTCTTCCCTTTCTTTTTTGTTTCCTTTCCTTTTTGTTTCCTTTCCTTTCCTTTCCTTTCCTTTTCCTCCTTTTCCTTTTCTTTTTGTTTCTCAACTTTATTCAATGGCTTTGATTATCACATGAGTCCCCTGGAGGCAAATCTTCGGAATCTTCGGTGCCAGAGAACTGATTTCTCGAGCAAAATTCCTTCCATCTTAATAACTAGAGCACTATGGCGAAAATAAGAGTTCCATATAGGGTATCAAAGAAGGTCATTAATCAAGCGTTGATCTATTATCGGAAATAAGTATTTTAATACCCTAAAGTGCAGCAACTTAGCAAGACTCTTCTCAACATAACAACATAAGAGATATCACTCGCGAACTTCAAATTCCAGTGTGTAACCGCAGAGCTGAACATGTTATGCTTGCAGCCACTTATCTCACTTGGAGAATTCCTGACATTATTTTCCGGCAATTTAATAGGATCTAGGGCTTAAGGGCTACTGCAACCTTGAATATCGATACACAGTAACACAAGAAAAAACAAATTTTAGACGCGAATTTTAAGTACAATGCTGAAATTTTAGTTTTATATTTTGAAAATGAAATTAATGGCATGTTTTCTTAGTTTTTGAAAGATTGCTATGATCAGACGGAGATTTTTTTTATATTAAGGCGGATGAAATCCAATGAAATAAAACTCTGTCCCGATATATTGGCATGTCAACAAAGGTCATCAGAACAGAGAAAGCCTTTTATATTATATCTTGTTAATTAAAACATCAAGGGACACTTACACGAAGAAGTGTGGTGTGAGACGGTCGGTCTGTGTCTCTTGGGTTCATATTGTACAAATGTTTTGTACATTTTGAAAGCAACTAGTATATCTACAAGCAAGGTACGTGAAGCGCTACTGGGGTCTTGTATTTGTCTGTAATTACAGCTCTAGACTCTTGAATTCCTCACTCATTTACAATTAGACAAACTGTTTGTTTACTTCTTTACATAAAGAAGAAAATTAGTCTTTTAGCCAAGCTTTATCAATATTCCGCGATGCAAGTGTGTTACATATAGCCATATGGTCTTGAATGCGTTGCAGATAATTTGAGCGCGATCGCGATCAAGAACAGAAATATAATCCTTGGATGATATATACTCACGGCCCCCGTAATGGGATGGATGTCTAATAGGTACTTTTAACGGCACACACCCACAGTTTCGACAAGACTGGAACTATGACAGCTTGCAGAGTATTAGGCACACCTTAAATGTTGCCTCTCTGTCCTCTCTTCTTTTTAACTCCCTGACTATAACTCCACAAATATAGGATTACTTCTAATATTAATTTTGAGTGACTTCTAAGTGAGTTGTAGTGCAATGCTAGACGGAAGAGTCTTGAACTATTTGAGGTATCAAATGAAAGTCGTCGAGTTATTTAGCTTTAGAATCATAAAAGAATCAGTGGTCACTAGAGGTTTCTGCTCAATGCTCCCATGCGACAGCTCGGAAACGACACTCAACAAGTAACAACCTTTTTGAAGGCTTTATCAAGAACTAGGGGATTTCCTCTTGAAGTACTTTTTACCCAGGCGAACTGCTCCGTAGTCTAGAGGGAGACCCCAATGGCCGGTTTAAAGAAACGCAAGTTTTGCGCCAGTAGGGAAAAGACAGTCATGTTTGTTGTCTATGAAAAGTATAACAGTTTGTTCGATATGAATGTCATGGAGAGTTGCCACATTCTTCACGATCACATCTATGTTGTTTCGTTACCACAAAACTGTAAGGGTCAGTCACATGATGTTAGCATATGGCCAAATGAAATACAGTGTATAGACAGGTTCGCGAGTCAAAGTCTCTCATAGTGTTGATAATGAATGCGCTTCTGTTTCGTTACCACAGTGTCAAGAGTATAGGTATACAGCTACCTTGCAAACAGTCACGTGAAGTTAGTAGATCCGTGCAGAACATATAAAATAAAATAAAATAAACCATCGACCGGACTTCCAGTCTAACGGTGAAGATAAGTTAGGGGCCGGTTCTCCTAATACCGAGTATTATATTTCGTGACCGCAATGATGCACAACAGTATATAACACGTTTACTTCAGTCTAGTGATTTGAACAAATCCATACCATATGGCAAATCAACCATCGACTGGTCTGCGAGTCTAACGGAGAAGATAAGAGATCTCTAACCAGATTTAAAGTCGGGCTGCACGCAGGCTAGAGATCTCCTACACTCACTGTAATACTACTTTGTTTCGTAAACACAGTTCTGTATACAACAGTATGTTACTCCCTTAGATCCGGGCGCGGATCCAGGCCGGTTTGCAACCGTTTACGGAAATTTACGCAATTTTACAGATGAGTGGGGTAGCCGAGGGAGTTGCTGTTTCCTGTTGAGTTCAAAAACCCGTCAACTTTTGGTCTAGATCCGCCCCTGAGATCAGTCACGTGATACGTAATGTACAGATAGCCTCTAACAGTGAAGATAACGGGATGTCTATGATATGGGCTGTTTTTTTGCAAACGTTATTCCAGTAAATCCATACCATATGACAGAATAAGCCTATTGATCGATTTAATGTCTATACAGATAAGAGGTCCTCTAGTGATACTTCGCTTCGTTAACACAGGACTAAAATCTATATATATAGGGTCAGTTACGTTATACCCAAACATTTATGGTATATAACTGAAAAAATAATTAACTGGTCGCAGGTCGCTGTATCGCTGATCATAGTATTTATAGTATTTATAACATTTATAGTATATTACTGAAAAAATAATTAACTGGTCGCAGGTCGCTGTATCGATGATCAACAACGATAAAAAAATTACAATAGACCTCTTGCACGTGACGTCAAAGCAGCTCAATTTGGAGGACAATTAAAACAAATGAATTTCAATCACCTGAGAATTGATCGATGATCAACAACGATAAAAAAATTACAATAGACCTCTTGCGCATGACGTCAAAGCAGCTCAATTTGGAGGACACTGAAACAAAATAATTTCAATCTCCTGAGAATTGGAACCTATTGTTTTGTCCTCCAAATTGAGCTGCATTCCGACGTACTGCAAGGGGTCTGTTACGGTGTGTTTTATTATTACCGTAGAACCGCACGAGTCACGATAGCTAAGGTCAGTCACGTGATACCAGATTATCCTTAACATATGATCGAAAAACCGAACAAAGTATGATATATGCTATTTTTGGTCAAATTACTATTCTGCGAGGCGTAAAGGAGGAGGAAAGGGAGAGAAAATCTAGAGGTGATCATGATAAGGAAAGTGCCCAGTCATTCAATTATTCATTTCAATTATATAATTTTGAAATTATCTAATACAATAACTGTACTTCACCAAACGGGCGTCGATATCTCAGTCCTTATACACTGATATTATCGTATCTTATCGTTAATGACCTCCAAATGCAGCAGTATTTATCGTCGTGCATATAATATATCATACCTGCATGGACTGTCGCCAAATGTCGGTACATTCTTCTTCCTATTCCCGTTGTTCATTAGTTAAATATCCTGCCAAAGAAACACAAAGAGATCAGATTCCCTTACTAGATAACGTGACTTGAAGGTAGATTCCGTAATACATTGATAGAAAAGCACGCAATCTTATAATGATGATTTATAGGAGAATAGCCCTTTCTGAGTTCGACAAATAAAGTATATATGTCCTGGTACGAGTTCGATACAAGCAACAGTATGCAAGTTGAACACTTAAATCACAACAATGCCAGCCTAGAATCAGCAGCAGAAAAACCAACTGCATTTCATTATTTCATTATTATTATTATTATATGTTCCTTCCCTTCCACCTATTTGTCCCCTCTGCCTAAAAACAAGAGAGCATAAATAAGAGAGGGAAACTTCTTAATACCGCGCGCGCCATGTGAATTCCCGGTTGGGCTATTTTTATCATCCAAAGTCGTTTGGTTTTTGATTTTTTGATGGCGTGGACGTGTGCGCACGCGCGCTCAAAAACAACATACTTTTCGTCGCCTTTTCTAACTTTTTTCGACCAAAACTATTAGATAAAGCAAAAAGATCAGGATTGGTTATGTTCTGTTCTCTTATAAAACACGACTGAGGCTGTTGAACACTCAAAAAGAAGCGAAATTTATGTTTTCCCCCAAAAATCTTTACATGCTTTCGCTACTTCCAGGTTTGGATGAAGCACACAATTTTTGACGCACAGGAGTAGGTATGGCCAAAATTGTTTGTACGCGGATGCTAAAAATAGCCCAACCGTGAATTCACGCGGTATTTAGAAGTTTCCTTTTCTTATTTATGCTCTCTTGCTAAAAAGCATTAAGAGTGGAACAACGGGCTGGAACAGAAGCTCTTACTAATCACTGGATAAGAAGTAAATGGGGGGGGGGGGGGGGAGGAGGGGAAGGATATCAGACTGACAACAATTTGGCTGTTATCTTCATGTACATTTTCCTTGGGATTATAGCAATTGGATTAATAGTATAAGACAGATTAAAATTAAAACCTGTATTAACAGTTGCCGGCTTTGCGCAATGACTCTTTTAATCTTTTTAATCCAAATATTTACCAACCAGCACTCGATCTAGTGCTACATCTGATTTTTTTAAGAAGAAATGGTCCTTTTTGTTTGACAAAGATTCCTTTGTCCAGCTAGCTAGGCGCGTTTGTTTAGAGTGTTCATTTTAGGATGGTTCCAAGCATATTTTTAGTGGAACTCTAATTGCTACTTGACAATACCCAAGCAGATAGCCGGAAGATGTTGAACAAGTTGAAAATTTGGGTTACCGCAACGCGACTTTTGGTGGCTTTCGTTCTGAACCAGTCAATTAAAAAAGAACTAAAAGAACTGAAATAAACAGCGACAGACTGATCTCAGTTGAGGGGTAGTGCAGCAACGCCTGCCTCATTCTGTTACATCATAAGATTCGAATTGCCAATAGATTGCCATAAGATTTATCTAAAGTGGCCAAATCCGATCTTATAATGGCAAAATTGAAATACTATTAATATTAAACAGATATAGGGTTGTGTAATAGCGAGCATGAGTGTGTTTACCCTAGTATGTATCCCAAAGAAATATACTTCTTAAGAACGCATCGACAGGCGCGGACACACGGTGCAACATTGCGCGTAATATTGCAGGGTATGTTGCTAAGTAGGATCGTTTTCTACTTCAGCAACATTGCGTGAAAAAAATTGCGTCGTGTGACATGGCTCGCATCATCGATTACCTGCAGGATTGCGCGCAATGCTGCTAACAACCCATAAAACCTCTGGATTTGGCCTATTAATTGTTTAATTAACCCTAACCTAACCCTAACCCCAAATTTGTTAATTGCAAAACCACTGCAACGTAGTTGTTTTGTGATTTTCCGCTTTACTAATACTGATACTGTAATAGTAACTCACTAGGAAAACTTATTACGTTACATTGACGTGAGTCTGAACCATGTACATAGTAAGGTATCGTAGCGTGCTTATATGAGTCAGTGTTCAATATGTGTATCGACAATATTGCAGCCATTACGTGGTATTATGCATGCGCACTTGGTATGTCTCTATTATGTAACGTGTATGAGTGACTTGTGTTCTTAATGTCGAAAATATTGCATCAGTAACTGTAATCCATGCACACAAGGAATAGAGTTAATGTATTATGTACATCTTAGCTATTATAGCTTTGATGCCGGGAGAAATAGTTATGCAACACTGATTAGTATTATGTATGTGTACTCGAAATATCCGCACTGGTATGGTAACTTTTAGCCCCACTCATCACTGATGAATCCTGCCGATATTTTTTTAAAACCAGCCTCGTACTTGATCGCTTTATTTGAAATGAACTACCAAGATGCGAGCTGAAGTGTGGATAAAACGAATTGTTTGTCTATATGACTGGGTTGTAGTTAGGATATTAGACCTATAGATTAACGTGGAGGAGTCATTCTGACTCCCTTACTGAAGGCATGAAAGAATGTCAGGATAAAGATCTAACAAATATATAGAACGATGAGTCAATATCGAAATGACAAACAAAGATTTTACTAACGGCCACTAACACCCCAGCGAAAACAACAAGCGAAACAATATACGATCGACAAACAAATCTTTTAGATCAGTAATTTCAACTATTGAAACTAAAAAGCCTGAAATCGCTGATGTCGGTAAAGTTTAAATGAAAAGTCAAAAGATTCAAGATTATTAAGTTCGTTTGAAGCGGGTTATCAGTTGCGTTTTTATCGTTTTTACTAGTGTTTACGGTGATGAATGATTTAGTGTTCGAAGGCCTGAGGGAAAGCCCTGGGACAATAATGACAAAGAGGAGTGGCCAGCCATCCGATAAAACTGAAATCTTTCGATAACTAAATGTCTTGTCGAAAGATTTGAAACTTCCAGAAACTTGTGCGGCCTGGTAGAGCGAAGAATTTTACGATTATTGATTCTTTTTTTTGTGGGGAAGACATTCTAAAATAAAACGCAAAAAATAACCAAAAATTGAAGCACAAAGCAAGGGGGTTTGCGTTTTAAGATTTACATATGAAAGGTTTCTTTCATCAGAAGTGAGTGTGTCTATAGAGTCTGATTTGTATAACCTCCTGGTCTGGTGGCTTGTACTGAGACACTCTTCCAACGAATTTAGACATGTTTGGATACCATTGATCCTAGTGAATGCCCTGTCACATTAATGGCTAAAAGCACTCGGTGTAAATAAATTCTGAAGTGCCTGTTTAGTTATGCATGGAGTACAACATATATATACAGAAGTCTAGGATCATTCATTAGTTAGTTAACTCGGTGTTGTATAACCTCTAGGTTAACCGGCTTCGCACGGTCTGTGTTTGTTTGAGTCAAGATTTACCACTTCTTCTGAGGAGGAAAAAAATCTACATCGAAGGTTTGTTTTGATTATGTTGTTTAGTGGAATGTGGTAGATGTCAGTTGAAATGTTGGATAGTTTGTGAGTGAGAGCCTCTCGTGACAAGTAAAATGGTTATCAGACCGGTTGGCGTCTACATCACACGGATCGGTACAAGGCCGCGGTCCTTGGCAACAAACAATGGAAGACATTGCTGAACATCTTATACTAATGCCATTTTATTAAGGGTCCCATAGGGGTTTATAATACTAATATTTTATATTATAGTCTAAGTTGACATAGATTTAGCTGTTCATTAATGTTGTATCCAGTAGAAAATCCATTACCATTGCGAAAATCAATCCTATGACAGCAAAAACCGTCATGAAGGCGAAGCAAGCAAAAAGGATAGCCAATGTCGCCAATGTGTCTGTCTACTCCATGTTCTAGTATTCCTAAAGCCTCCATATTATCAGCAATGCTATGTTTCTGATCTAGCTGACTTCCCACCAGTACAATATTCTATATATCTTTCAAATGCTGGGTGGACATAAGCTTTGAGGTGAGGTTTTCGTATTGGCACAGGATTTATTTCGACATGTGCGGAGTCTTAAGGTCTTAAGTGATTATATATATCTTCATATGAATGATTTCGATGTTTTCCAAACGGCTTCTTAATAGAGTCATTAGACGGAGAAAAACATCAATTATATATCAGATATAATCAATAGAGCAGTCATTTTTTTCATCATAACAATTATTACACCTGAAGTGGATAATATCGAGGTTTATTCCTGTAGGTAATGACCATTCTAAATTCTCTCGAATTTGTGAGTATGTTTGTCAATGCTGTCTTTGGGTAAAGATCAACAGTTTTACGTTTGCCGGTATCAGTCCAGTGCGCAATCAGGTCTACGAAGATCTGAACAAATCAGTTACAAGGTTGGCTCAGCATGAGCTCAGCTCAAAACAAAACATGAACAATGTTTGTTGGTTTAACTGAATCCAGCATTGATAAGCGCCGTGGATTAGGATTCTATTAATTCATTTATGAGTTAACCACTTATGGGCGGCATTTAGTGGTCAGGGTTGATGGAGCATGTTGCTCACAAAACCATGCCAAGTTCAAGAACAATTTATTTGTACACTCGGAGTTGTCCTCTTAGCTCTCTCCAGATATCTGTAGTCTTGATGTGTTTGATTTATCGACGTTTTTCTAAATTGTCGTGCTTGACAGACATTCAACTTTGAAAAATCTGCTTTGGGTGTCCTGTGCATAAACGTCGAACCACAGGCAACCCAATCTTGAAATAGAGTGTCCTACTCCTGGGATTGCATGCGACCCTTTATCGCAATATTGGTAGAGGTTAATAAAACATATTCCTTGTCGTTAACTCTTTCATCTTAAGCCACATGTTTCACTGTCTACTATATGGACTGTCTACTCTATAGTAAAGTTTAGCGTGATTTCCATTAGTGCAAAAAGCTGATTAATGTAAGGTAATAGAGACGGCCGTAACAATGGCCTCCACTATACTCCCTAATGCCCATGTCAGTCCATATCTGATACTCCTTATGGTAGCGGTAAAATTTACTTAAATGATCTTTCTTCAGTAACACAAGTCTTCCTATTGCACGCCCGTTTCCATACCACCATTCCTAATGGCAGTGCGGTGGAAAAAAGACCCCTGCACTAATTCTCAACCTGGGGGTCAAAATAAAGATCTCCTTTCTCTTGAAGATTGAAGTCTGTTACAATATGTTAATCTTTTTATTGTTGTGACCCTTACAGTAATGATTAAGTTCAAGAGGTTCGTAAAGATAAATTTAACAGCAGGTTGATCAAAATCATCTTTCTCAGTAGCACAAATGTTCTATAGACCCCTTGCAGCACGTCGGAATAGAGCTCAATTTGGAGTACAAAAAAAAGGTTCTAATTCTCAGGAGATTGAAATTCTTTTGCTTCATATTCAAAATTGAGCTGCTTTGACGTCACGTGAAAGGGGTCTATTCTGTCCCCATCAAGCGTCCATTAATTAATCTATCTGTTGAGTAAAGTCCTTAATAATTTTAGACTGAACAGAAGTTATGGTGAACTTGACAAGCTAGTGTCTCGTTAATAAAGGACATCCACTTATCACCCAATTAGTAAACTATTTTGATAGTATTAGTATTAGTATTATTTTAACAGTATTAGTATTTAATAGCATGTTAATCTGATTGTTTTAATATTGTACTTTTTTCCACGGTCCTTAGACATTGCTGCCTACGTAGGATCGAACCACAATCGTACCATAATTAAAACTGCTTTGGCTATTATGACACGATTATGGTTCGATCCTACGTAGACAGAAATGTCAAAGGATCGTGAAAAAAAAGAGTAATAATATGTAAGAACAATATCAATATTATTGTCTACAGATACGGCCAGAGTACTGATTCATCAAACCATGGCTCAGCAGCTTGCCGTTGTGGTAGTTGTTATCAGTTGTTTCTTATCCTTAGATGCATTCGACAGTCCATTTCCGTTACATTTCAAAGGTAAGCCTCGCACGTTATTATTTGCTTTATCCACTTGCAAAACTTGACAGTATTTGAATGTGGATGGAAGAGAGTGAAGACACTAAATCCTTGAAATATATATTAGACTAATACACTTTAGTAGACCCTAATGCCATTGTTTTCTTTTGTGTCTATTTGACTATTAGACTTTTTAAAACAAGCAATTTTTATTTCACGGGTTAAGTGACTTCATTCTAAAGATTCGTCTTAACAGGTGATATGCATCACTTCTTTGTAACTTCTTTTATGTTTGATTCATTGTTTGGTTGTCTTTAACTGGCTGAACGTGACAGTATTTGAATGTGGGTGGGATAAAGATTCGTCTTAACAGCCAAGTGACATGTATCACTTCGTCGTTACAGGTGGCTGGGCAGGGTTTGACCGTTACAGCTCATATACACTACGTACCTCTGCTTACACAAAAACTGGTTTTTCAAGTATGACCAGCTGATCTGAAATAGTGACGTAGAAATGACGTCACAGTAAAACTGAGATGTCATGGAGCCTGCGAAAATTGACTTATAAAAGTTTATATCGGAAATAGATCTAGATTTTCAGGAGAGGTTTTTGATATTTTGTATACAATTACTATGATATTTATTATTGAGCAGGAAAATAAAATAAAGAAATAATCGTTCCCCGAGCCGCTGGGCTACTGAGGATAACACGTCAGTTTTGCAAATTTTCGCGATTCTGATTGGCTAATATTTTTTCTAAGATCAGCTGGGAACTACTGAACTTTGCACTGAAGGCTCTTGAATATCCCATGATGCTTCTGGATCAAGTGGGTTTATTTGTTATTGTTAAACTCACTTGCACAGATGAAACTTTTTTCCCAGTTCCAATGTTGGATCTAGGATGGGGTGATCTAGTATCCAGGAGGGGGTGCTGTTACCTAGGAAGCCATTGTATATACAGCTTCCACCCTAGAGTTTTATATTACTCTTGATTCGTACTGATTTTTGAAACTCTAACTGTGATTCTCCACTTGTCATAAAACTTCCACCCACCCGTACCTATTCTACGCTGCTTTTGAATATCCCAACCATGTTGCTCCTCGCGCTAAGCCAGATTCATTTAATCAACTTAAAAGTTTAAACTCGTACAGATAAGAATTCGAGTCCACCTTCGAAGCCCGAGCACTGGTTATACGAAGGAGATATCATGTTAACAGGAGAACAAAATGAAATGGTAGAGTTTCCTAAGAAAAAAGGAGAAGAAAAACCTTCCAGTGGCAGGGCGTATACTGCTGCTCGTCAAGAGAAGAGGCTGTGGTTTGGAGGAGTGATACCTTATGTTATTGACTGCAGTCTCAGTAAGTATGAAGCTTTATATTTGATATTTTACAACCATCACTCCTCGTACGCCGGGACTCTTCCAGTGAGGTTTACTCCACACGCACTATCACTACATTCACTATTTACAACAATCAACACTCAGCTCACATGTTGATCTTTACGGAGGGAGGAAAACTTTCTAGGAGACTTGTCTCCCTCGCTCCCGTTCTCCGAACTATGGACTTAGTTCTTTTCTTCTTTTTCTTTTCTTCCTCCCTCTCTTTTTCCCATCTATTTTCCTTATCCTCTTTGTCTTTTCTGTCTCTTATTCTGCATTTAGTTTAATTATCATTGGTTGTTACTGTTTCAGAGAACATGCCAGCATTAGTAGACATTATTAAGGGAGCGATGAAAGAATGGCAATCCAAAACATGCATAACGTTCGTAGAGCGAGACCAGGAGGAGGATTATGTACAATTCATCCGGGGTACACAGTAAGATGCTTTTCTTTTCTTTATTCTGTTAATGTATATTGAAAATAATTGTTCTTTCGCCTGTTACAAAGATATACGGAAAATGATGGGGCAGGGGAATTGGGCGGCGGTTATCGGGCGGCGGGCGGCGGGCGGCTGTTATCCTTTGCGTCCCTCAACCAGGTGTCCGGTATACGCACGAACTGACCCATTCTCTCCCAGTACAAAAACACGCGTTTTTAGAGAATAAAAGTTGAAGTACGCGGATGTATAAAAAGTTAAAGCAAATATTGGCCAATATCTCTCCACGTACGATCCCCATCTTCTCGAATTCCGCTCAACATATGACCTTACCGGGGCGAAGGCCGCTAGAATTATAACAACAATCTTTTCGCGCTTAGTTTTTCATACAGCAGAAACTGTCTTCCTGCGAACAGAACTCGGAGTAGAAAGACAGACAGACGACATACGTACAAGTTAAATTTGAGGAAAATAAACTTTTTAAAACGAACAGTCAGTGAGGTGTCTCACAAACCCAACAAAAGTCACTCGTAAACGCAAGTAATAATACTGTAATCCTATCCGTACATTTGCACAGCTTTATTTCTTGGTTTCATTCTACAGCTGTTATAGTACAGTGGGTCGAGCCAAGGGAAAGAAGGTTCTGTCAGTGGGTTATGGGTGTGAGTATCACAACGTGATGTTACACGAACTAGGTCACGTGATAGGCTACTGGCACGAACAGAGCAGGCCTGACAGAGATGAACATATCAGGATACTATGGAAGCACATTTCACGCGGTAAGTGATCCAAGAAAATTTGAAACTTAAAACAACCTCTGCTCTGATCAAAGTTAGGGCACGTTATAACGCGCAAGGTATCTGCAGTCTTTTTTCTCTATACTCTGTAGAGGAGAAGCTAGCACCCAAAAAGTCCTTCAAATCTAATGTTTACTCACCTGACAACCTGAAGATTTCCCTGATAACGACCATGTGCGCACTGATTCTGTTACCAGAGCTGACCTGCAGAAAAAAAATCAATGTCAATGCTTGAGACTCTAGAAAAAACCCTTTCAACCCTCGTGTCTGACAAGAGCTTTTCGCGCAATGATCGGTCAAAACCACAGCAACCATCGAAATAGCCAAATAGAGAGTTTACCAGATATTTAAATTTTAAGAGTCTATGGCATTTCGAGAAGCATGCGCGATAAGAGGTAGAGAGCTCTAGAGTCGATAGTGCGGCCATGTTGTTGTCAAAACGCGCGCGCTCCCGTAGCTGATCTCTTTTTTTAAACTAGAGGGTAAAATAACAAGTGTAAGTCGCTATGATGGTTGAAACCAAAGAAATATATTCTACGGATTTCAGCGAAGACGGTGGCCATGACGTCACATGAAAACAAGAAAGAGACCTTTCGCGAATTCGCTTGCGTGACAAAAAAATGGTTCCAAGTCGAGGATTATGACTTAAGTACATAAATTATGTAACATCTTATCAAGTCCAACCACTCAAGCGAATTTGAGAAAGGTCTCATTCATAGAATAAAAAATATTATTCATCGTGGATATGTAATAACTGTAATATAGAAATGAAACTTATTCGTTTGTCTCACGATTGAGGGTCATTGAGGTCTCATTCATGTTTACATAATTTAAAGTTTTGTGTATTTTTCATAGGATGGGAGAATTCCTTCTTAAAGCTGAACTGGAAAGCCGTAGATACGATGCGTATGCCGTACGATTATTCGAGTATCATGCACTATCCATTCAACGCCTTCTCAAAAAGCGCAAATAAAAGGACAATCGTGCCATTACGACCTGTCAAGGCGCGACCTTACAAAAAACTCTCACGGCTAGACATCCTCAAGACAAATATGTTGTACAGCTGCTCAAGTAAGTATTTTTTATTCTATAAAATTGAAATGCTGCGTTTACGTTACCGAGCAAAACTTAGCGCCAGATCTAGAAATATAGCAAGGGGGTAGAAGCGCATATAGTGAACCCAGTCAGGATTCCGAATATATGGTTCTTTAGAAAGAATCAACATCTTCTCGCAAAAGGAATAGCGCCGCTGACTCTGCCCATCTCGACCGCTTTTGAAACTGAATGGCCTGGGCCTTTTCTGAGTTCCAAAAACATGATAGTGCATTCTGGTATAGCTTTGATACAAAATAATACCATATAAGGCATGGTAAAGGCGGAATAGATGTTTCTACCAAAGCTAAACCAGAATACACCATATTCGCTATCTCGGGAAAGGCCTATGTTCTTCCAATGGAAATATTTCTTCCATAGATTTTGAGGCTTATAATCATGATCCAAAGGTCATAGTGAACAGTAAATATAATAATAATTTAATACTAGCTTATAGTGTACATGGTCCATAGGGAGATACTCTCATGCGCACTAAAAACCATTACACTAAAATATCGCCCTATTAGTACAATCAATACCAACTAAATGTTGTTCTGTTCTAACAGATAATCCCGAAGATAACAAAGTAGAAGTTGGTCATCAAGAATCATCTGTAGAAGTAGATGTTGACCATCAGACATCATCCCTCGCAGCTTTACGGAGAAAGAGAAGAGCAGTTGTTGCGGAAGATTTTGATAGCCCAACAACAACAACAACAGACTCCAACCGAAGGAAGTGCACGAATAAAGTAGGAGACGAAGCCTGTAAATACTGGGCAGACAAAGGGTTTTGTACCAAGAGGAAAGATTTCATGTTGATTGACTGTATGAAGAGCTGTAACGCTTGTTCCACAGGTAAGATTTCTCTTTTGTGATTGCCTTATTTCAAGTCATTTCCTGTCTCTGCAGAATGCTCGATTTCACTTTACGTCATTTCCTGTCTTGCGCAGAATGCTTCCCTCCCTTTCTTATTCATACCCCTTTAACCCTCGCTATTCAGCACTGTGGGACTTTATTGGGTCTTGCCTGACCTTCTCCTGAGAATTCAAATTGAAGCAGTCTATACAGAATTATTTTGATAGTCTTTTTTTTTTTAAAGCACTGTTATTTCTTATAGATGAATTCTACCGTGGCACTCAAGTCCCTCGCGTTACTATCATAGCTCACGCCTCGCCTATGATTCAACATGGTAAAGGAATCATTACAGACGACGAGCGAAGGCAAAAGAGAAGAGAAGCTAAGAAGAAAGCCAAACGGCAATTAAAATTAATGCAGAAGGAAAGACAAGCAAATTGCAAAGATAAATCACGATCGTGTGGTTACTGGGCAAAGAAAGGTTTCTGTCAAATGAGAGAAGATTTTATGAAAAAGTATTGTATAAAATCCTGCAATAAGTGTTACCCAGGTTAGTGTCAGTAATTAATTAAGTAATTAATTAAAATTTAGAGAGGAATGTACAGTTAGAGCACATATACGGTACGTCATATCGTAATACTCAAATGGCTTTCCATTGTCTTCGTGCGAATCATCCAATCACAAGGCTTGGCTACAGTTAATGTAGAATTCGTTTACAGCTACGCATATGTCATATTGTTTCCCACTCCTACGAAAACCGATCTAAAAAGTTTTCAAAGATGTTCTTTACAAATCCTGATCGTTAAAGGATTTTTGCGGTACACAGAAGCCATGCGACTTCTGCGCACACGATTACTTGCAACACATGAAAGAACACCCCTACCATGCAGGCAGAGGTATTTTCCCCTCCCGGTAGGGTAAGGTCCGATAGCCTTGCGTTGTATCAAAGAAACAGCACGGCTGAAATGGTACTTTTCGTTACAGATTCAGACAAGTGTATCGATCGCGATAATCGATGTAAGTCATGGGCCCGCGCACGCTACTGTACGCGGTCTAACTACAAAAAAGTGATGGAATCATTCTGTGCCAGGAGCTGTGGACTCTGTGGTGATCCTGGTAAGCAAATAGATGTACTCTGGGGGGAGGGGTGGGGATTATGGGAGTCACTTGGATACACGCGCAGCGAGATAAGCCATTCTGAGGTTGAGGGAAAACTGGATCGAGTTGGCATTGCAATGCATTGTGGGATTGTTGTAGGGGACGAAATTGGAAATATAATCATATATGGAAATTATAATCATAATAACATTGCCATGCATCATACCAAGACTGGCCACATAATTAATTGGGAATCTGGTAAATGTCTTTCCTATTGTAACAATAGAAAGCAACGACTTCTACTGGAGAGTTGGTTTACTAAGTTTGAGCAGAATCCACTCAACCGCTCAATCAAATTACCGTCATCATACAATACAATAGGCTTATAAACAAAAGCAAAAATGACGCCGAAGCGGCGACGCGCACTAATAAGATCGACGCTAATTAGACGCTCACTGATTAGACCTACACCGCCAATTACGCAACACCAGGTAATTGTGCTATTGTGTATCGTGGCAGTATAAATATTACCTATCTGACTTTATCCTTCACTTGACTCTGAAGATGACTTCCGCTCAGGTTGTCGAAACGTCAGTCACATCAAACAGTCCTTCTCAGGACTACATCCACCCGGATGATCATAATACAAATATTATTTCTTCAATAAATATTGTTACTTCGATAAATATGTCCCCTATACTAAAACAGTCCCAAAATGCACTGCAATGCCAACTCGACCCAGTTTTTTCCTGAACCGGGAATAACTAATGCACCTGCATTTCTTTCTACATTCCTAACATTCATATTTTGATGTTCAATTTTCAACAGCTAAGAACTGTTTTGATAAAGAAAAGCATAAGTGTCCTACATGGAAAGACAATGGGTTTTGCGAATCAGAAGATAAAGATATCAAGGACGCAATGAAGATGTTGTGCACCAAGACCTGCCGCTTATGTGGTAAGATATAACTATAGTACAGTATATTCCAGGCAGTAATATGAGTGTATACATGATTGCTATACCGCTTATGTGGTAAGATATAACTATAGTACGGTATATTCCAGGCAGTAATATGACGCCATCTAGAAAAATTCCTTTCAAAAGCAAAACATTGTTCGCCAACTAAAAGTCGAACTAGAATGATCATTATGGGAGGCTAATTCACGTAAGAGTTTAATAAAGGATTGATAGGCAGAAGGCAGTACGATACATTATAAGTAGCCATACATGAAGTAATGACCGGATCAAAGAATGTTTCTTATTTAACCAACAGACAAGCACTTTAAGCTTTACAAGAAGTATGGGTGCGTCGACAACTTTAAGACATGTTACAGATGGTCCAAACTGGGATACTGTGAAACAAGACCATTGTTTATGAACAAATACTGTAGAAAGAGCTGCAAGATTTGTACGAAAAAAGGTAATAGAAGATAATTCCACAATTCTCTCACCCTACTTCTCTATGGAGAGGTATGGCGGCCGATTTGATTGGCTGTTGTTCTGGACTGGCTACCCTCGTGTTTATGTGGAAACATAAAAGTGTTTATAAAAACAGCCATTTGAAAATACAAAGAAATGTATGGTGTCCGGTATATATTTCTTTGTCAATTCTAGCATTTTTGAACGAATGTAAATCGTATTTCCATGTTAGCCACGCATTCAATATAATTTTGAAAAGAGTCCATAATAACCTTGAAACCCATTCCTGAATGTGCCATTCCTACTATACTAGACACCAACTATTTGTTAGGCAAAAGTAAAAAGTCCTATAACATATTATTGTCATTTTGTTGTGAATATCAGTGGATACAAGAGTATGTCTGGACAACGCCGTTGGTTGTGAGCGGAGAAAAGCTGATGGATTATGCGAGAAGAAAAGAAAGACCATGAAATTTTATTGCAGAAAAACATGTGGTTTTTGTACCAAACTCGACCAAGGTGACCAAGGGCAAGGTAAATGAGTGTAATAAAGCTACTGACACAAGGTGCAACATTGCGCGCAATGTTGCAGGCAATCAATGTTGCGAGCCATGTCACACGACGTAATATGTTGCACCGCGCAATGTTGCAGGCAATCGATGTTGCAAGCCATGTCACACTACACGACGTAATATGTTGCACCGCGCAATGTTGCAGGCAATCGATGTTGCAAGCCATGTCACACTACACGACGTAATATTTTGCACCGCGCAATGTTGCAGGCAATCGATGTTGCAAGCCATGTCACACGACGTAATATGTTGCACCGCGCAATGTTGCAGGCAATCGATGTTGCAAGCCATGTCACACGACGTAATATGTTGCACCGCGCAATGTTGCAGGCAATCGATGTTGCAAGCCATGTCACACGACGTAGTATGTTGCACCGCGCAATGTTGTTGAAGAGTAGAAAATGATCCTACTTCAGCAATATTGCGAGCAATGTAGCACCGTGTGTCGTGTCTTTATGCTATTACCTTCAGCAATATTGCGCGCAATGTAGCACCGTGTGTCGTGTCTTTATGCTATTACCTTTGGTAGTTACCTTCCTGACTCAGCTTTATTTTCGCCATTCCCTAAAAAATAATATTAGACGGGTCGCATCAGTATTAATGCATTAAACTTGTGTTACCGTTAAACAAAGAAATAATACTTAAGGAAATGATAAACGTTCTGATATGGGGCATGCAAAGTTTTTGAAATAAATTGGATTTAATTTTTCAACGGAGCAAGTTTTTATTGTTTTGCTCCACATTTTATGGTGACTGTGAAATCCCTCCATAGGAAAAAATATTTTTAAAAAACAACAGTCAACTAACAGTTGCTTACTTTATGTTACAAGCTGCTCAAAGAGAACCCTGCAAAGATTTGAACAAGGTTTGCCCTACTTGGGCTGAACTTAATTACTGCCAAACTAAAGCTCTATATATGGTGAAATATTGTAAGAAAAGTTGTGGAATATGTGATGGAAATGGTTCGAATCTTTACAGTAAGTACAAAACATAGTTTGAGATACAACAGTGTGTGTGAAATCCAGTATGATATAAAAACTCAACTCAGTGTAAGTTAGTTTAGTTTATAAATTAAGTTTGGTTTTATAGTAAGTATTGTTTTTGTTTAGTGATTGACAAAGGAAATGACGAAGAACGAAAGAGGGAAAAAAGAATAAAATACAAGCGAACTAGTAGAAAAGATAGGGAAGGAATGTATAAATGAACGAAATGAATGAATAGAGCGAAAGAGAGAAAAAAAGGAAAATAAAAGGAAAACTTACTAACTAACTAGAAAAAAAAAACGACCAAGAACAAAAAACAAGTAAAGAAAAACAACAAGAACAAACAAACAAAAACCGAAAATAAGAATAAGAGAAACAAACATAACAAATCAGATAAACAGATTATTGATTGAACAAGAGGATTGCAAGTGTATTGATAGATGAGTAAAAAAGTTTTCGTAAAAAGCCAGGAAGAGAGCAAATGACTGAGATAAGACTGACAGTAGTTCTGATTGTTTTTCATTGATGGTTCCAGAACCCTACAGGTATACTACTAGAAAACGACCCTGCATAAATAGACGCACTTCTTGTACCTATTGGGCTCATATTGGCATGTGTCATTTAAGACCTGATATAATGCTTAAAGAATGCAAGCTTGCATGTCGTGCCTGTAGACCAGGTTAGCTTTAACCAAAAGTATATATTAGACCTCTCTCCCCGTCCCCTCTCCCCATCCCTCCCCCTCCTCCCTCCCCCCCCCCCCCCTCCCCTCCCTCCTCAGTTCCCGTGATAAACATGATATAACTACTGGTGCTTGCTCCTCATAATTGCCAGGAGTTACTAATTACTAATTAACTTTTGCATGAAAAAAGCGAGCTAAAATGCGCTTGCCTTATCATCCAGACTATCCCCCTCCCCCAAGGGAGACATTTATACGCATAGGCCAACTATAGTGAGGGATGGGTGGTATAGAGGTAAAACGTCCTCTCTCTTTTCTGCAATGAGTTTCTGAAGACGTCACACAATTCAAATTTACTTGATATGTTTTCTCTCAAGCAATTTTCACATTCTTCCTCCAAAAAAATCAACATCTAGTGTTAGCGTCGCATGTGATTGAAAAAGGCCCCTTTTTGTCTAGCGCTAAAACGACTAAACATTTGTATTAAAATTGGATTATTGAAATAATTGAATTATCAAGAGGTACAAAAATGCGAACACAGCTCCATCTCATCACAATATGTCAGAATACAAAGTTATTAAATGAATATCTCACAAAACCTGAGGAACATGTGCTTAGTGAATATCTCGTTTAAAGAAGAGCTACTAACAGACTTTTTCAACGCTATGTAGAAAAGAAAGAAGATGCGTATCCCACGTGCAAAAATGTCGCAGATGACGATAACTGTGAGCACTGGGCTGCGCTTGGAAAATGTGTGTCAAGAGCAAAATTTATGATCAGCCAATGCCCTAAAACATGCAACGCCTGTCCTACCAGTAAGTATATGTGTTACGTTTTGATCTAGATATCTTGACTACACCCAACAAACAGCATCCATTCGTTCATCCATCCATCCATCCATCCATCCATCCATCCATCCATCCATCCATCCATCCATCCATCCATCCATCCATCCATCCATCCATCCATCCATTCATCCATCCATTCACATCCATCCATCCATCCATCCATCCATCCATCCATCCATCCATCCATCCATCCATCCATCCATCCATCCATCCATCCATCCATCCATCCATCCATCCATCCATCCATCCATCCATCCATCCATCCATCCATCCATCCATCCATCCATCCACCCATCCACCCATGCACTCATCCATCCATCTATCCATCCATCCGTCCACCTGTCCGTCCGTCCATTCGTGCGTGCGTCCGTACGTCTGTTCGTTCGTTCATTCATTCATTCATGTTTTTTTTTCCATTTAGTTCTAGACCTGTTTCTATCTCATTGTTGTTATGATATTCTTCACTCTAACAAATTATCCTTATCTCGTAGAACCAGTGAAAACAACACCTGCTAAACCTGTTGGTAAGCTAACTCATCTTCATCGTATACCAACCCGCGCGCAATTTTACTTTGTTCTAATTAAGAAGTAAAACCTTTCTCTATTCTTTGCATCAAAGAGAATCTTTATGAACGCACCTTTATTGTTAAGGGAATGACACTTGGTCTGAAATAATAGCTATATAAATGATA
This sequence comes from Anthopleura xanthogrammica, assembly GCA_964019055.1. Taxonomy (NCBI): domain Eukaryota; kingdom Metazoa; phylum Cnidaria; class Anthozoa; order Actiniaria; family Actiniidae; genus Anthopleura; species Anthopleura xanthogrammica. Next base: position 27,401,183 of record OZ025207.1, read on the forward strand.
TAAAAACAAGTGACATATAACTAATATTATCTACATTATCAACAGGAATTCTATGTAAATTTTCTTGTAAAATGTGGCTTGATAATGGATATTGTGATAAGTGGAAAGGTCGTTGCAGCAGAGCTTGTCTGGCAAAGGGATGCGACGTAGAAGCTGTCAAACCAGTGGGTAAGAATGACATCATACACTTTATGCCATGAGATTATAAATATGAGAAGGGTCGTATCCAGAGGATGCGGGATGGGGGAATATCAAGTATCCCTCTATTATTAGCTCAAACATCCCGTCTCTGTATATACATCTCGTTTGTTGTTGAATGGATTCTCAATTTGATATCGCCTGATTGGATAAAAAGGATTGCACAAGAGTGATACGGGGTGCGTTTATGATACTGAGAATTAAAATTGAAATTGCACAAAATGTGCGTGAATGAGAGTAATCGCTTTGTAACCAGAGTTAAACATGTCTATCTTTATGTTTGTCTTAGGGACGTGCGCTGAGCCTATGGGTGCTGGATGGGACTATAAACTACCAGACACTGCCTTCGCTGCTTCTTCAACCTTAATAAATGGTAAGAATGGCATCGATACTATTAATATTCACAGTATGGACCATGCAATACTATTAATATTCACAGTATGGACCATGCAATACTATTAATATTCACCGTATGGACCATGCAATACTATTAATATTCACCGTATGGACCATGCAATACTATTAATATTCACCGTATGGACCATGCAATACTATTAATATTCACCGTATGGACCATGCAATACTATTAATATTCACCGTATGGACCATGCAATACTATTAATATTCACCGTATGGACCATGCAATACTATTAATATTCACCGTATGGACCATGCAATACTATCAACGGAACGATTTGCTAACTAACGGAACGATTTGCTAACTTCGTTACTGTAAAGTACCAACCGTAGCTTATGTGTCCCCTATGTGTCTGATTATATTGTATATTATATGATTATCTTGCATTATCCATATTGTATCAGCCAGCAATTCAGTTTTCTCTAACTGCAAGTGGCCGAAATAAACCATATTATTATTATTATTATTATTATTATTATTATTATTATTATTATTATTATTATTATCAATATTCACCGTATGGACCATGCAATACTATTAATATTCACCGTATGAACCATGCAATACTATTAATATTCACCGTATGGACCATGCAATACTATTAATATTCACCGTATGAACCATGCAATACTATTAATATTCACCGTATGGACCATGCAATACTATTAATATTCACAGTATGGACCATGCAATACTATTAATATTCACCGTATGGACCATGCAATACTATTAATATTCACAGTATGGACCATGCAATACTATTAATATTCACCGTATGGACCATGCAATACTATTAATATTCACCGTATGGACCATGCAATACTATTAATATTCACCGTATGGACCATGCAATACTATTAATATTCACAGTATGGACCATGCAATACTATTAATATTCACCGTATGGACCATACACAGAGTGGCTCTTCTATGTTAATATAACTAACTAAGATAGAAATATATAAAAACCCTCCCAGCTACTCCTATTCAATATTAAAATATATACATATTAATATATTCATACCCACCAACCCACGGCGGGTGAGATATTGATTATGACTATGAGATATTGATATATTGTACTCCTTAGGTAAATGGGATTTCGGTGCGCACAACGCGCGTCTTTATAAAGAGGATGACTTGGTGTATAAGAAAGTAGGGGGATGGTGTGCGAAAAACAAAACTGAACAATGGCTGCAGGTAGACTTAGGAAGACCACGAATCATCACTGCCGTGGCAACACAGGGTAAGTATTGTTCTAGTCAGTAACCAGTATGATTGAAAAAAGACAAATGAGAGAGAAAGAGAGAGAGAGAGAGAGAAGGTGGAAGGAGAGGTAGGGAGGGGAGGAAGAGACATTGATTTTTAGACAAGCTTTCACTCCTTATAGAGTAACATTTCTTTGTTTACCGGTCACGCCCATAAAATTACAGCAGTTTTACACTAAATATGAATATAATTCAAATAATTCTATTACCAAGCTAGAAGTATGAAGTGAACAAATATTACGTCAGAACTGAGAGCAAGTCATTTGCTTTCTTTGTCAAGGGGGCAACAGGGACACCAACGGTTCAATAACAACCCTAATTCAACTATAATACATGCAAAAACTATTGCAATATTTACCTGTGTCATGATCTTCTTTCATCAGGTCGAGATAAATTCTTCGAACACGTGAAGTCATATGAACTGGGTTTCAGTGACGATGGTAAAACATTCTATAAATACATGGAAAAGGGAAAAGTTAAGGTATGAAGGTTGAGATATTACGTCACCGTAGAGTTTTGACGTATTTCCGGGTCTATTTGCACAAAAATAATATCCTTAAAGTGCATATAAGGGTTCGCCAGTTTGTGTTTAATATGAAAGTTCTGACCCTAAAAATCACATAATCAATAATTTTTTTTGATTCTGTTGCGATTTCATTATTTTTTTGACGGTCAAAGCTGGTTAAAATGCGTGTTTTGGGCAGCCTTTAGAAACAGAATCAAAAAGAATTATTGATTTTGTGATTTTTAGGGTCAGAACTTTCATATTAAACACAAACTGGCGAACCCTTATATGCACTTTAAAATAAAGCACAACATTTTATCAACATTTTAACATCTTCCTAAGAGTTTTGAACACCAAAATCTACTTTATACAATACAATAACTTTATTTACGGAGGGATACATACTTTAAAAGCAATAAATAAATAGTATTTTTTTCTATTTACTAATGGCTCAATGATTCTGTTCTATTTTTAGATAATACCAGGAAACTGTGATCATTTTACACCAGTCATAAATCAGTTACGTAAGCCGCATGTGGCCAGATATGTTCGCTTTTATCCCATCACAAAAAATTCCATATGCATGCGAGTAGAGGTTTATGGATGTAATGAACTAACTGGTAAGTACAACACTTGACCAACGACCTCTTCCCCAATCTCCCCTCCTCTCCCCAAACAAATAAAAACAGTTCTTGTAGGCTGCCTTATTTACCAAATTACTTGAAATTGTACTCCCATAGAATTATTTTCTTAGATAATATTTTGGCAGGAGACGAAAAAAGTTTTTTTTTAAAGAAAAGCGTCGTTGCGAGCGACCAAGAATTTTCTTCTTCAAGGACTCTCGCCATTATCGTAACATTCGGGCTTGAAAACATGTTTACTCCTCAAAAAACTTGGCTACTTGAGGACACTCGAACCATGAACACTTGATATTTTTATATTTTTTATTTTATGAACTTTCTACTGCTTCAAACCTTCTGAAAATGAAGCACTAAACTCAAATAATCTTATTGTTCAAAATAAATCCTATTTCCAATCCATTCTCACAAGGGATAAAGGTATGAAAAAACCTCAAAAAGAAGTATGAAAAAACCTCAAAGTGTTCACGGTTCGAGGGTTCTCACTGTACATTCATAAGTTTTGAAGACGTTTTTATCAGTACATTCTAGGATATATTTACCTTTGCTTTAACAAGGATTTATGCACATCATGTCTGTCTTTAGAGTCACTCTACAAATGACTCCTCTAAATTTTGAATTTTTCTTGAGCAATTACAATGGAACTTAGCAATAAAGCACTTGTACTTACTCACCTCAATTCCCAAGAGAGATATAACCATTGAATAGTTCATTAGTTAAAGATAATCTAAAAATCTTTTTATAAAGCAAAAAATTCGAATCTTTTGCAGTACTTGTGTTGATTAGTCGTGTTGATTGTCTTTTTTTCAAGGCTTCCCGCGCTTTTCCAGCTAACGCGCGCGTCCATGTTTCCCCGCGCTTTTTCTGTCAACGCGCGTCAGTATTTCCCCGCGCTTTTTGGGACACCGCGCGTCTATATTTTTCCCACGCTTTTTCAGTCAATTCTAGTCAATTCGTGCATGAACTTTTTACCGCGCTTTATCTCTCTTTTTCTTTTACTATAATACTTTTTTATTAATTATCAATTTCCTTCTATATAATAGAGAGGATTACTAAATTAAATATATAGAGATTATCACATGTTAAGAGCCTGATATCGTTTTTATTCACGAGTTTCCCGTGCATATCGCGAACAAGCGAGTCCGCGAGCGAGTGAGCGATATGTTACGGAAAACGAGTGAATAAAAATTATATCAGCTCTTAACATGTAATAATTTGTTTATTACACATTTAGGATCGATTAAATGTTATTATATATCGCGAGATTTTATTGGACAGTTTGCCGTGAAGTGATATCGTATACCACTGATATGGTTTTTATTCACGGCTTTATTTCACGGATATCGACCCTTAATGTGTAATAAATTTCTATACTAGTTTACTAACAATATTCTTGATAATTCTATTACAGATGCAGCTAAACACGACTATCCACACGTCGTACATCTCCGACACTACAGGTCATAAGCTATTTTTTCAATTTTGTATTATTATAAATATGTTTTCTATAAATTCACTCAAAAAAAGATAATTTAATTCTTTTTGAAGAAGAATATTCAAAATTTTGCTTAATTTGTACTTGTAAATAACCGTACACATCAGGTTTATTAATATTCTAGGGTAAGTTTATAGATAGTGTTATGTAATAAAAGTTAACTTATACTCTTCAAATTTTACATTTAATATAACTGGGGCCCTGTTTACATCAAGATTGCGCAACCCCTGAAAGCTGATATGAGTTCAAATATTAGCCAATCAGAATCGAGAAAATTTTCAAAACTGAAGTATCATTCTTAGATGCTTGGCGACTCGGGAAACGATTATTTCTTTATTTTATTTCCCACTCAATAATGAATATCATAGTCATTGTATACAAAATATCAAAAATCTCTCCTCAAAATCCAGATGTATCTCAGTTAAAAACTCATTTTAAGCTGCATCTACACGAGCAATATTTCCTTGTCAAGTATCCCACGCTTAGACGACTAGCAAGGTTTCTCGTTGACAATTTTTTATTGACAAGATTTCCTTGCTCGTGAAGATGATGAACAAGTTTTCCTTGACAAGTTTCGATCAGCGAAGTAACAGGCTGGGAACTAATCTCATTAATATTCCTTGCCACATTTTCCTTGTTGTCCGTCTACACGAGCAAATTTCATCCTTGACAATTTTTCCTTGTCAAAGAAAAATTGTTCATTTTAGTCATCTACACACGCAATTTTTCCCTGTCAAGGAAAAATTGCTCTTGTATAGATGCCGCTTTATAAGTCAATTTTTACAGGCTTCATGGCACATTATTTTTGCAGTGACGTCAGTCCTACGTCACTATTTCAGATCAGCCGAAAGGTGGTAGGGACAAGTCCTTCGTTTTCACTAAAACAAAGATTTGACATTAAAACGGGTTCCGCTACCTTCACGCAATTCAAAGGTTTCGTAGATGACATTTTGCCTATCAGGTTTTGTTCTACACACTTTAGTGGCGATGGCCGCCTTCTGAAAGCTAGTATCTAAGAATTCGAAAATATAAAGAAAAAAGGACAAAAGTCATCGACATACCAACCTGAACGTATGCGAAATGATTCCCATTATACTCCGATCCACGACAACTATCTAAATGAAAAAGGCATCTCATGACAATAAGAGGGCTATGTATTATTCTTTCATCACGACTTGGTATTGCCCTTTTTTCTTTCTCGTTTCACATTGTGCCGTTATAGACTCGTTGCAGCACGTCGGAATGCAAATCAATTTGGAGGACAAAACAATAGGTTACCATTCTCACGCTAAAAGTTTTTAATGTGAGGCTCCGTGCTAAATGCCCAGTGATTCGTGACAGGAGAAAAGAATAAATATAATTTAGCACGGAACCTCGTACTGAAACATTTGATGTGCATGACAAATAACGCATATCTCGGAATTGGGCTATTCTTTTGCTGCGTCCTCCAAATTGAGCTGCTTTGATGTAACATGAAAGGAGTTTATTGTCGCAATACAGGCTGTATATTGCAAAAGAGCATGCGCAGATTTGTTTGGGGCAAAGAGCCCTAGTTCGGGGGGGGGGTGAAAGTGCTGTTAGCTAGTTATCTGGTCGGTCAGCGAAGCTTGTACATAAATCTGCCATGTATGAGGTCTTCCTTTATGCAGTAAAAAATAAAAAATAAAATAAATGCGATTAACAGTGGAATCCACAGAGTGGCTCTTCCTCCACTGCATTCCAATTGGAATTTAGAAGTTGATTTTTGAGGAGGGAGGAAAACTGGAGAACCCAGAGAAAAACCCTCGAAGCACATGAGAGAACCAACGAACGACTCTACTCACATACGACAACGAGCCCAGCGGGGCTCGAACTCGGGTCACCTTGGTGAGAGGGAAGCTCTCTCACCGCTACGCCACCCATGCTTCACCATATAATACGAAATAAATAACAAATAACATTTTGTATGAAGCTCTTTCAAAAAAAGCTGGAAGAGGCGATCGGTGATTGGGTAAGATTGTCACTTGGTTATAAAACAAAATAAGAGAGTTTAAAAAAAATTAAATTTGAGTGCTGACAAACAAGTATTTTGTCGAATGTCTTTGTGATTGATGATTAGGGACGTAGGGACCGATGTGATATTTGTGGGGAGAGGCGGGCTAAATCACCAAACCATAATGCTGGTGAATTAAAACAAAAAATCCGTTGGAAAACCTTATGTCTAAGAAATTTTAACTTTTCGTCTCAAAATAATAATAATAATAATAATAATAATAATAATAATAATAATAATAATAATAATGATAACCCCCTTCCCCCTCTTCCCTGTAAATAATGAACATTCCAACTTCTAAATAATGAAAAAGAACGAAAGAAAGAAAGAAAGAAAGAAAGAAAGAAAGAGAAAACAACAACAACAACGTCCTGCTGACGTCCCTCAGTATCTTAAATTACATGTGGGTTTCCTGTGGTAAGTTTAACTTGAGGCCCAGGCTCTAGGCTAGGCTCCCGTCCAAGATGGCGGACAAAGAGTTGATTTTTCTTTGATGCAGTCTTTGATGCAAAATTTTATATTCTTGGCCGCCATTTTTAAGTAAAAAGCAAATCTGGTTCACTTACAAATAATGGAAAAGAAAGAAACAAGCGAAGTCCTACTAACATCCCTCAGAGGTGGCGAAAAACGACGTATTCCCGAGGACTGCATCTATGGCTCTTGTCGTCCTGTCACAGAGTTTGAAAAACTCAACAGAGTAGGCGAAGGAACTTATGGCATAGTGTACAGGGCCAGAGACACTAAATCTAATGAAATTGTTGCTTTGAAAAAAGTTCGTATGGAGCAAGAGAAAGATGGGATTCCAATCAGTAGTTTACGGGAGATGAGCTTGTTGTTGAGCTTGAGGCATGAGAACATTGTTCTTCTAAAAGAAGTTGTTGTAGGAAGACATTTAGATAGTATATTTTTATCAATGGAATATTGTGAACAAGTAAGTATTTTATATTGTAGCTATCCAAATTGGTAATGTTATTGCTGGGTTTTAATCAGCTGAGCATTTTCTGCTCCAAATGGTATATACAGTGTAGTAGGGGGGATCCAGGGAAGGGGTGCAGGGGGTGCGCACCCCCCTTGGAGCAACTTTGTCCCCCTATTTTGAAGATACCTAATGTTTTCTTTGATTCTGAGGGTTGCAGTCCCTTGGGCTGACTTTGTGCCCAGCACCCCTCCCTGAACAAAATCCTGGATCTGCTCCTGTGGTTGTCAAACACTGACCACTTTGTGCTGTCAGGCAGAATGAATTCTACTGAAAGCTTGCGATTCAGCTTATAAAAAATCCACATGAAACAGGAAATGTCTAGTGAAGGGGATTTGGTTACAGGGCATTTGGCAATGCTTTTAGCCCATTTGGCCAGTAATTTTCATCTAAGCCCTTCTGGATCTAATTAGACTTTAGAAGTTGATGGTTTGCAGAGGGAGGAAGACTGGAGAACCTGGAGAAAAACCCTTGAATCATGGGAGAAAACCAAACTCTACTCACATATAACACCATTGCCTGTCAGAACTCAAACATTAGCAATTATCAAGAGTTTCATTTTTTTTCCAGGATGTAGCAAGTCTGCTTGACAACATGTCTACTCCATTCTCAGAAACTCAAATCAAGTGTCTGGTGATACAACTGTTAAAAGGCACTCAGTATCTTCATGAACATTTCATAGTACACAGGGATCTCAAAGTGTCCAATCTGTTACTAACTGGAAAGGGTATTCTAAAAATAGGTAGGTTAAATGACAAAAACAATAATGCATATTAGATCCTTTTCAGTTGGGCATAATGTTGGCCATACCAGGCCATGTGTCATTCCTTTGAGAATATGATCCTTTGTTTGAATTGTATCCATATTCCTGTGTCTTCTCATGTGCAACCGTTAAGCAAAGAAAAATTATGATACTCTAGGCAATGACATGGTCAAAACTGGGAAAACATTTTAATAATAATAATAGGAAGTTCTTATATAGCCTATTTTACAATGTCTCAATGCGCTTTACCATTGTGACCAGTGGAGGACTTTACGGGCTGCATATTAAGGTGCTATTAGCAGCCGTGCAGCTTACAATCATGAGTGAATTGTTAGTAATTAGTGTTATGCCTCCAAATTGGGATAGGCTGTTGAACCGCGAGAAAATCAAGGGTCAAGGGTGTATAGCCAATTAAAGAAAGTCTTTTTTTCACACATATCAAATTCTGAAATGTGAACTGAGTCATTGTGTGGCAGTCTTTTAGAAACCAAAAATGTTTCAGCCAACAATATGCAAGTCAACAGATTATTGGGGCTCTGTGAATGCCACAGGAATCCCAACAGAAGAGATATTTTACAGTAACAAAAATACATGAAAAAATGAATATTAACCTCTGATCTTTAATAAATTGTGTTGCAGCTGATTTTGGACTTGCCAGAGCATTTGGTTACCCTTATGAGCCAATGACTCCTCTAGTGGTCACCCTGTGGTACCGTGCACCTGAGCTTCTACTGGGAGCTAAAGTTCACACAACAGCTGTCGACATGTGGGCTGTTGGCTGCATCTTTGGTGAATTGCTGGGAAACAAGCCTCTTTTTGCTGGGAGATCAGAAATAAATCAAATAGAATTGATAGTTGAGTTACTAGGTACCCCAAGTGATCAGATATGGCCTGGATTTTCAAGCTTACCTGGGGCCAGAGATGTGCGGTTTAAAGTGCAACCATATAATAATCTAAAGCATAAGTTTTCCTGGTTAAGTAAGGCAGGGCTGAGCTTATTGAACCATATGTTGATGTATGATCCTTGTAAGAGAGCCACTGCCGCAGAGTCCCTGCAAAACTCTTATTTCGTTGAGAAACCTTTACCTGTGGAACCCGATATGATGCCCACCTTTCCAGAACATCGCAATTATAAAAGACGACATTCAGATCGACCACAAGAGAAAAGACCTCGCTCATCAAGCCAGGCAGACTGTTCCTTTGGGGGTGGGTTTGGGGACTCGTTTGGTCCACAACTCCAAAAACACGTGACCAACCCTAAAATAGCTAAGAAGCGTAAATAATTATATTTTAATGTTAAATTGAGTTGTATTGAATTATTGTTGTATCTTATTGATATAATGACCATTAAAAAAAACTTGAATGTTTCTTATCTTTTTAAAACTGGAAAGCATTGTAGGAATCCAGCATGGGATCGTAATCCGTTGAAGAAAAAAGAAAGAAAAAATTCAAATTTCATCGGTAGATCGAGAAAAAATGCAGTGTGTGAGCACCTTTTAAGCTGAAGCCCCTCAAAGATCTTAAATTAGAATGTATATTTAGGAATATAACAATGGCACTTCTTCATGCTTCACATCTATGAAGGTTGCTTGTCCAATGCTTGACCAGTCACGGTTGTGACTGTCGTTTGGTCTAGTGGACACAACTCAATGCAAAAACGTAAAGATCGTATTTTTTCAACCTCTCTTAATATTTTTTTTGAAGCAAGGCTATCGTTCGATAATATGTGTTCTAATCAGGATTCATCGTATCTTCTGGTGGTAGTGGTGGTCACGCTTGTCCTGTTAGCCAACCAGTGCTGTGGAGGTTGGTATATGGCATGAATTTTACGACTTTTCTCGGGGGTGGAAGCGGAATCAGTGAGAATCATGAATCACGTTTTCGTAATGAAAAGAAATCACGATTCTTTGTGTTGGAAATTTAAGAATCATGAGTTATGTTTTTGATAATCCGGAAACATGTATCGCGCAAAATTTTATAAGGAATCATGAATAAGTTTCGAAAAAATTATGTATAGGAATCATAAATCACCAAACTTAATTAAATTCCGCTTCTACACCCGAAACGCCGAAACTATGCTTACGTCCACTTTGAATGATTTCAAATATTTTGTAACTTTTTAAAGTAGATTTTTAAAACACAGATATTAACTAGATGATGAGATAATATTAATTTCTTAAGAAATAAGATAATACAGTGCGAATCGAATCGTGGGCACCCAGAAATATTTCAGAAATCAGAACAATCAGAAACGACTCTCAAAATACTAGATGTTTATGACTACAAATCTGTCGAACTTCTTGCAGTTAAGCCGCTGCTACATGAGCAATTTTTCGAGCCACTTTTGCTTGCACAGGCGACACGATTTCTTAAAAAACATCACCGCGCGTTGAAAGCGACGCGAAAGCGGTAAATCGCAAAGAAAAGTTGCGAGAAATCAAACTGAGTATCAATCAAACAAAATTGAGTATGATAGCAAACAGGAAAATTAAGAAATAAATATAGAATAAAAGAATATAAGAGCATATAAAAGAAATAAAAAGAAATAAAATAAAATAAAATAAAATAAAATAAAATAAAATAAAATAAAATAAAATAAAATAAAATAAAATAAAATAAAATAAAATAAAATAAAATAAAATAAAATAAAATAAAATAAAATAAAATAAAATAAAATAAAATAAAATAAAATAAAATAAAATAAAATAAAATAAAATAAAATAAAATAAAATAAAATAAAATAAAATAAAATAAAATAAAATAAAATAAAATAAAATAAAATAAAATAAAATAAAATAAGTAACATAATATAAAATAGAATAGATAAAATTCTAGTTCATATTTTCTTTGCAAAAAAAAGCATATATTTTCTGACTGTTTTGTCATATAGTTTCCTAATCACCTACCATGTTTTGTTATAATGATTATAATTAAGCTTCCCCTCTGAGACATATATAGTGGTGTTAAACCAGGCATAGTTCCTTGCAATTCGTTTCGTAGTCTTGTAGTGCGGCGTTGCGTGATCAGTCGTTAAGAATCACGCTCTACTTTTTGCAACGCCTGGGGCAACGGGGGGCAACACATTTGAGACTTTGCCTAGTGTAACAACCCTCCTGCAACTTGTCTGGCAACTATGTTCCTTTCCGTAGTCTTCCCACAATCCCTTATGATCCGAGTGTGAGGTGGAGGTCAGGGTAAAAATTGCATATTTTCAATACATTTTTATGCACATTTTACCCTGACCTCGACCTCATGTTTGAATCGTAAGGGATTGTGGGAAGACTACGGAAAGGAGCATTTGTTATGACAGCCAATGATATTTCAGGTGCGTAAGTTATTTACCGCATACATTGACCACTGTCGGTGTAACATGCCCCTTCAATATAACATGATCGTACATGTTTACGAACATTGAATAATTTGCCAACCCTTCAAAAAAATCTTTGTTTCTGTCAATAGACAAAGGGGCTTCTTCAAACTCCACCTCAGAACCAGAAGTGGAAGAAAAGCTATCAGATGTAGAGACAGCAGCCATCTGCATCGGGATTGCACTAACACTACTCTTTGTTATAACGCTTACTATTCTCATCTGTCGGGGTAATAGAAAACTGAAAGAGGCCGCCAGTAGAGAAATAGAATTACATCGACAACGTAGAGAACACGTGAGTTGATGAACACCTTCCGTTTAACGAGCTCTGACTCACAGATCGAACCATGCCATGAAACTAAACCTCCGGGCTGATCAAAGTCAGGGCACAATTAACTCACAGATCGAAGCCTCAAACAGCCTCAGGGCATGGCTAACTCACAGATCGAAGCCCCGTAGTAGAACTATTTGATGATTATCTACTGCATGCCCTTTCAGAGATTTTCTGCGAAGCTGTTGTTTATCGAGACGAAAATGCAAAGAACTAGAAAATTAGGGACGAAATACTGCTATTTTAAAGAATGCTGGTGAAGGTTTTGTTGCATGTTGCATACCAAGCTCGAAATGCAGTATGGGTGTGTGAATACAATCAGCGAAAGGTCACAACTTTCCCAAACTTTGTTTGTACGTTTTTACGGTATATTATGTGCTGACATTATTTACATATGATCCACAACACATTTCGAGCTTGGTATGAAACATGCATCAAAACCCTCACGAAATAGACACCACATGGAAATATCTCCCCTAAAACAGCCCCACAATGCACTGCAATGGAAACTCGACCCAGTTTTTCCTCAACGTCGGATCGAACGGCTAAATAGGCTAATGATTCGTTAATTCGAGACCCATTCAGGTGATTCAGTAGAGTTTATATTGAAGTAAGGATTAAATTTTAGAATAAAAATGAGAGACAAATTATGACAAATTGGTTTACTAATTTCAAGATATTTAAAACATTTCAAATTCGATGATTTTAGCTTACTTTTAGTTAAATCCTAAAATATAGAAAGCGTAAAAATAACCTGGTGAACAAGTTGTTCTATATTGAAAATAAACTTGATTGCTATAGAGTTTTGCAAAAATTAAACAAGAAATTAAATAAAGTAAGTCAGTTTAAGATTTTGTATTACTATTGCGTTTTTATGGGTAATTTACTTCTTCGTGTTTCATAGGAGAACTTGGCAACGGACATCGAAGAAATTGACGATAGAGATACCACTGAGAACAATACACATCTGTAGGACATGGAGTCTTGGTTACATCAACGACAACAACAACAATAACAACAATAACAATATTGATAGTAATAGAAATAATGATTCATGGACTCTCGCTTACGATAAGCTCGGAAAATAAATCTCCAGGTGGGAATCGAACCCACGACCTTCCGCATTCCGGATGAGGATGAGGAGGAGGGTGAGGGTGAGGGTGAGGATGAGGGTGAGGATGAGGATGAGGATGAGGGTGAGGGTGAGGGTGAGGGTGAGGATGAGGATGAGGGTGAGGGTGAGGGTGAGGGTGAGGGTGAGGTTGAGGATGAGGGTGAGGATGAGGGTGAGGATGAGGGTGAGGATGAGGAGGGTGAGGATGAGGGTGAGGGTGAGGGTGAGGGTGAGGGTGAGGGTGAGGGTGAGGGTGAGGGTGAGGGTGAGGGTGAGGGTGAGGGTGAGGGTGAGGGTGAGGGTGAGGATGAGGATGAGGATGAGGATGAGGATGAGGATGAGGATGAGGATATGCTACGCCATTTAGATGTATATACTGCCATAACGATAATGATTTATTCCGTCGCAACTTGTATAATCTAATTCTCAAATAAGAATAAATTACATTAGTATAAATACAAAGGTGATTATACAAAATCGCGCGCTCTGATTGGTTTTCTATCTCGGATTATCAGCCGATAATCACCTTTTCGGACAAAATGGCTGTCAGCGTGACCGTCGCGCTTTTAAAAAATAAAATATTTTCACTTTCAATGTTGTTTCCTTCTTTCTTTTTTGAAATAATCACCTTTTTATTTATACTAAAACAATTATTCACCTCAAGCTCAGTGGTTATCGATGAATATTTACCTCGCAGCTCGAAGACTCGCCGCTCGGTAAATATTCATCGATAATCACTTCGCCTTCGGCGAATAACTGCTAAATATTTGAGTAATGGTACAGGTTGTTATAATATACTTACCGAGACGTACTTACCAAATCATTGTCTGAGCCTAACTAATATTATAAAGCTTGCTTTTGTAACCTTGCTTTGATTACTACAACCTATTTCACACCTATTTCAAGGTTGGATCCAGGAAATTTGTTGAGAGGGAGTCCAAATGTATTCTTCATACAAAATTTACTTCAAACCTGGGGCAAAACTAAATTTTAGGATAAAACAAACAACGGAACCTTAGGTATGACAGGGGGTCTGGACCCCCCTGACCCTCCCTCTGGATCCGCCCTTGTATTTTGAGGAAGAATGTCGGAGGCCAACGTTGATAGGAGAGATAGGAGATAGGTCATTCCAAGGTACAAGAATAACTGGAATGACTTGTTTCTTATTCTCGTCAAGAACTCGGATCGAGATTACTGTTAATTTGCTGAGTGTAAGACCAAATAAATAAACAGTTAACTTTACATTAGATGGTTGCACTATTTTCAGTAAGAACTCTAACAGAGTGCGCTTATTCGACTTAATGTTACAGCTCTGGTTCTTCCTACACAGGGACGACAGAGCACATTTCAAAGTGGGGGGGGGGATAGTATGCAAATTAGAGGGGGAAAGTGAGGGGGGGCTAATATTAGATATAGCCCCACCACTATCTAGGGTGCTCCGTGGTCCATGTAAGTAGAACATTACAGATGATTTCCAGTACTTCTCTCTACCCTAGAGAATAAGCCAATCGCAGTTCAATACTTCCTCGTTTTAGTTTTTCGTCCCGATAAACAACAGCTTTACACAAGTTTACATGTGAGATTACACGTTTGACAAATATCTCGCTTGTACTTATTTTATTATCTGCCAAATGAAAAAATTGCGCAACAACAATAATACTAATATAAAATAATAATAATAAGTTTATAGTCATAGTAATAATATAATAATAAATATTAATAGTAATTATTATTATCATATAAAAATAACAATATGTCAATTTATGGTTGAGGATACAATTTATGTTTGAATAATAATAATATTGAGTATCCGTAAACTCTAATTGATGTGTATTGATACGTGTATATATTTTCACTTGTACATATCTTGATTCAAGGCATTCGATAATGAAGAAATATCAAGCGATGTTGGACAGGACTCGTCCACCGTAGCGGTACGTTTATTCTAAAAATGCTGTATGTAAATCAGTCCAAGATGTCTTCGTGCTAATGTAGAAATATGCAGAGTGGAGTGCAATCTAGAGTGTTTGTATTTATCGTCCTTGTTTTTACAAGGGTAGCACTTCAGTAATAGCCCAGTGGCTTCCTGTGGCTAACAAAACTGTGACATTCGTTGAAGCTGGGCATTCTTTACTTTACCGAGTAAATGAATCTGTAATCAAGGAAAACCGCGGTATTGTACGAATATTTAAAAATGGTCTACTTAGAAAACGTGCTGAAATGCAAGCATGCGCAAACGTCTTTTCTGTGGTGTCACAGGCTAACGAGCTTTATACCAAAATAGACATTTTTGCATTGTATTGACCCACCAGGCTCTTTTACATGACTTTGAAAACAAAATAATTTAATTGTACTCTCAAAAGTGTAATAAAAGATGGTTGCTTTGTTTCTGTTTTAAGGAAAAAGAACCAGTAACGAACGAACCTTCTCCCACTGAACAAGATACAAGACCTAAAACTTGGGTATGAGATAAAAACAATAACTTAAATACTTTATAAAGCAATAAAAGATCATTATTGTAGTTTTTCCTGGCTGGTCTTAAAGCTGGAGAAGCATGAGGAGCCCAAACATGCGTTTTCATAATCCTTCGTAGGAAAAACTGAAATGCTCGAAGCATTAGGACACGACTTTGCGACCAATCTGAAAGTGCCGCTTTGATTCAGTTCTTGGTTTGAAAGAGCATATCTTAAAATGGCGGGAAACATACGCCACTGTCACATCAATGGCTTCCCAAAACAAGCAATCTTATTGGATGGGGTGCGAATTTTGGTGCCTTGCCATTGGTTAAAGTTAGTGTGACTCATCTGTATCTTTGATTCGTCCGTCATGGATTCCAAGCACTTGAAGACACACGATGGCAGCTGCTTGTTCGGCGTGCTTTTTACTTTTTTCCCTTAAAAAAAAAAGGTTATAGAAACAAGTCAAGCAATCCTTTTCTAATACCCGGAACCCTTTCACGTGACGTCAAAGTAGCTCGATTTGGTAAACAAAACGAAAGAATTTCAAACTCCTGAGAATTGGAACCTGTTGTTTGTAGGGAAGCGCAGCAGGTGTAGCAGTGAGAGTGGATGGATGGGAAGGATGAATGGATGGATGGGAAGTGGATGGGAAGGATGAATGAATGGACACAGGGATGGATGGATGGATGGGAAGTAGATGGGAAGGATGGATGGATGGATGGATTGATGGAAGGAAGGAAGGAAGGAAGGATGAATGGATAGTTGAGGTAGTGCATAAGTTAGTAAATATTCTAATACAAATTCAAGATTTACCATTCAGTAGAGGAATATGTTTTGTTATCCACAGTAACTGTACTTCTAAAAGTCTTGGTTTCTTCATCAATCACCTTGTTTTCAAAAAGAACAGAACATGTTTTAAGGATATATTCTTAACTTTAAAGACACTTTAACAGGATATATTTTTCCACGCCCGGTTTACACGGTACAACTTTTGCTTATAACTGTCGCATGCAATCTGCTTACTCTACGCTTACAACACGAATTGGTTTGTCTAAATCAACCCTACAACTGTTGTGTACAACAAGAAGAAATTTGTAGCAAGTTGTAGAGTTGATTTACACCACGCAATTCGTGTTGTAAGCCGCGTGGCGTAAGCAGATTGCATGCGACAGTTGTAAGCAAAAGTTGTACCGTGTAAATCAACATTGATAATCTGATTGATCCAGCTAAGGTAGGACTAATTATTTGCCAACTTAGGATCAGAAGTGTGATCAGAAAAAAAAACTACTAAGAACTACTAGGAGATTTTTCTTTTCATAAATGCCATTATTTGCACCCAAACTAGAATGCTTCTTGTTTGTCTAATGGGGAAAATGATGACACGACTCTGAGTATCCCCTGCGATTTTCAAAGAGCAATAGAGAAGTATTTTGCCCTCCACCGACCACCCCTCCCCCAAAACGTTTCTCAACCCTTTACCTAAACTCCCAAATCAACAAAGAACCCTTAGCTTATTTACCGTTTTATATACTGGTGGTTTCTGTTTCTTCTCTCTGGAAATCAAATCAAAGTGAATGTCAAAGTTTAGATTCCTCAAAACTTCGAAACCGCGGGGAGTGGTTGCCCAAATCTCCCGAGCCAGAGGCTCGTGTATAAAGCGTTCGAAGGTGCGCCCTTTACTCCCTCAAACGATCAGTGCTCCTTATTACGGGTATTTAAAGCTAAAGCTACACAGAACAGATAGAACAAGAAACAGACGTGAAGATCCTGAGGATCAAACCATGGACCTCGAGCTCCGAACGCCGGACACTATAACCAACTGAGCTATGCCTGTTCCTATAACTCTTATAACTTTCCAACCTTTTTCCAATCTCCAAGTCATGGAGATGGCGGATTGTGATTGGCCATCATTAACCGTGACGTTAGAAGAGCCAATCAAGAATAAAACTTTTAAACAAGACTGATGATTGGAAGGACTTACCTCGTGTCCTGTATTAATATTCCCTTGGGTGACGAGGAGTCTGAATAGTTACGTCTATAAAGGATAAAATAGATATTATAATAATCAAGAACCTGAACATGATCTCATTACGAAGTCATCCTCATCATGTTCATGTATTTAATGATGACGGTGATGAAGATGGTGATAATGGAGATGGTGCAGGGGGGATCCAGGCTCGCTTGAGTCACTGCTTGTACCTTGTTCTATCTTCTGGCGAAGTTTCAGCGCGATGTCAGACCATTTAGTGTATTCTATAACCCTAGGATTAAAAAAACAAACACTAAAAGGCTTCCAATCGCGCTGTAACTTCACCAGAAGATAGAACAAGGTACCAGCAGTGACTGAAGCAAGTCTTATAATAATAATAAATAAATAACTTTATTTATAGAGCGCATTTTCCAAGATGCCCAAATGCGCTTATCTCGTAGGACAAACTAATTAATTACAATATATATATATATAATATAATAAATCTAATTGGTTAAAATTGTTAATATAGCTATCTAAAATATTAGTTACATCCTATAAATATATAATTTACATAATCTAGATATGACTGGGAAATAAATACTCATAGAAAAAATACTTACAATTACATGATACTAAGAACTATAAATTACAAATTAAATGCAATTTTGAAAAAATAAGTCTTTAACTTAGATTTAAATGTCATTATTGTGGGACTATTCTTAATTTCGATTGGAAGCTTGTTCCATAACAAAGGAGCGCATACAGAAAAAGATCTTAAGCCATAAGATTTCAGATTATAGGTTGGCTGCTCTAATAAAAGCTTATTCTGTGACCTTAAACATCGCCTAGGGATGTAATGCTTTAAAATCTCTTGAAGGTACATTGGAGCAAAACCGTTAACTACTATATAAGTATACAATAAAGCAAAATGTTGAGTGAAACATTCTATTTTTTATCTGTATTCTAACTCCCACTCATTCCCCTATAAAACATACACAAACAATTTTCGTGGGCTGCCTGTGAGAATCCAAACCACGCTTTGGTGTAAAATATTTGGTCCCAGTCGGACGCTTCCAAACATAACGAAAGAGGGCTATTACTACAAAAGTTCTATAGTTATCCCTCGTTAATGGCATCATTACCTTACAAATTTCACTCTCATTTCTAATACTTCACACATCTCTGTGTCACTCAGTTTTCGTTTAACAACATTTGGTTTTGAATCCTGTAGATCCATAAGAAACGAAGAATATTAGTAGAATAAGGGAAACAATTACTAAACATCACATAACAGGCATTTTTTCAAGGTCGCTTTGTGTCTTTGTCAAAACTTGAAAGACCTCGTTGGAAAAAAAATAAAAGATTATCGCTGAGCAAAGATTATTGTTACATCCCTTGCTATTGGGAGTAAAGTGTATTTTTTTGGAGGGGAAAGGGGAGGGGGTCCTTTTCTGGGGTGCTAAGTGGAGGCTAATCACTATGTGGAAAATCTTGAATATTTGCCCCTGAAAAGGTTCATCAATATTTGTGGTTTAATTGGTCGTACCTCTTTGCTCATGGCCATTTTCTTTTCCAGTCTTCGTTTCTGAGATTCCTTGTAGTATTGCATGAGGTCAGCAATAGAACTAAAAACAAAAATAATAGTTTAATCATGCCTTCCATGTTTCCGTCAACCATTATCAAGAATATTCATGGTTTTGACTCCCCTTAGTTACCGTTGCCATGTCCCACAAGCTCAACAAATTAGCTAGAAAATCTCAGAATTGAAAACTCTGTTTGCAGAAATTTGATTATAAATTGTTTCAATTGTTTACTGTCCAGTAAAAATAAGAGAAAATTGTCTCGTAATCCTTGTAGTACTCTTTAAAACAAATAAGGGACAAGATTTATAATATAATCAGATGTAAGGTTCCTTGCTTGCTCCTGATTGGCTAAGCTGGATTGCTTTGTTTTCAATCTACATCATGATTGGTGTATTCCTGGTCCCAGATAGTGTTTTTGGCAGTGTACATATCATCCTACATACATACCAAAGTTCTTGTATGTCCTTTGCAGCAATTATTCTTTTCACCAGGTCAGTTGTTCGTTCCTCATGAACCAGAGTGATTACACAGAACTTGGTGTTACTGAATAAATTATCATAATCTATTGCCTGTGGAAAAATACAGGTAGGTGGAATATGGTAAATTCCATGCAACATAGCTAGATCAATCACCACACCAACTTAATTGTTAGTGAGAGTCAATACTAGTTTAAAAGTCCTCTTTACTGTAGCTTGGGCATAATGTTTTTCCATATCAGACCATGCAGGGCTCGAAATAGGGGCCTGCCAATGGCCAAAATGCAGGTCAAGTTTTACTACTGTCAGGCTGCAAAATGGAAAATAAAATTGAGGGGAATTTTGCTCCAAAATTATTTATCCTGCCGAAACTGTCTGGCCATTTATCTTTTCTATTTCGTATTTCTATTTCTATTTCTTGTATCATTGCTTAGAACCGGTATTTTTCACTCCACACACACTACTACTACAATTCCATATTTGCAACATACAACACTCAACTCACATGTTGATTTTTATTGAGGAAGGAAATCTGGAGTACCTGGAGAAAACCCTCATGGGGAGAACAACACATCAAACAAACTCAACTAAGAGAAAAAACTTACAGTTTTGATATATTCTTTCATCATTTCTAGCTTGGAGAGTGATCCATCCTTCCTATCATTCATATCATAGTGAGTTTTTAGGGTTTGTATGCAAGATTCCTTTGAAATAATTGCTGAAGGGCTTTTCAAGTGCCCTAGAAAATACTGTAGGTTTCAAATTCTAGGCAATTTCAAGTAATAACACAAACCTTGAGTTTTAGATAATGGAAATATAGATGTCAAAGCTTGATAAGTCACACATACCTAAATATTGACAAATTCCACTGTGCTGCCCTAGCAACCATAACTGATGTACAATGAGTTTGGTATTTGTACTTTTCCATATCTTCAAATGTCTTAATATCTAATGAACCTCCATTAGCAATGACAGGTATTGATAGGGTATCAGCTATTACACGCTGTACATCAATGTGGACTGGTTCACTTGATCGTTCATGCTTTTCTCTGTAAGACAACAATCATGCACACCACAGATATATAATGAATATCCCTGTTATGTCGCAAGCAGGTCAAGATCAAAGTGGAGCAATCTGATTGGTTCCCTGAGTGGCTGGGATACCATTGGGATTGTTTTTCAAATTCTTTTACCGATATGAGTAGTATTCTTAAGGAAACCTTCAAATTCTATCAAACCCTGAAACAAATGTTTGGCTGTTAAAATTCAGTGCACAGCTAACTCACAGATTGAAGTGTAATTTAGCTTGTTGGTGGAGGAAGGAAAACCAGAGTACCCAGAGAAAAACCCTTGGATCAAGGGAGGGACCAAACTCTACTCACATGTGATGCCAAGTCCAGGAATCGATCAGTTGTGGCACAACAAACTAAAAAGTGTGTGTGTTGGGGGGGCTAAAATCGGCAAAATCAACGAAGCAAAAAAAAAATTGCCAAAGCAGAAGCATAAAAAAAAGAGAAAAATCTGTAATTGCAATGGGGATGGGAGGATGGGAGGGGGGGAGGGGGGAGGGGGGATGGGGGTTAATAGAAAACATTTTTTTCTGAAAAAAGTGGGTGGGGCTGGGGGTGGGGGGTTTCTAGCACCCTCGCCCCCATGGTCCGCCATCTATGTTTTCTCTGAGGCAAATGCACTACTGCTATGGTACAATGCCTGATCATACAATTCAAGGTTTTTACCTTCCATGTACTGCCAAAGCAGCCACACCAGCACTCTCTATTAGCTTTGCTAGGGTTAAGGTTTCTTCTAACTGAAATAACAAAGAATAAGATAAATAAAAACAAGTAAAGGAAGAAAGAATTGGATGAATGGAAAGGGTGGCATAAATGAATGAATAGCTAATGCAATGAATGAATGAATACTTTCTTAGTTTAATCTTTGTAAATATTGTAAAAGCATTTTACATGAATGAATGGATGGATGAATGAATGATTGGATGGGTAAATGAATGAATGATTGGATGAATGAATGAATGAATGAATGAATGAATGAATGAATGAATGAATGAATGAATGAATGAATGAATGAATGAATGAATGAATGAATGAATGAATGAATGAATGAATGAATGAATGAATGAATGAATGAATGAATGAATGAATGAATGAATGAATGAATGAATGAATGAATGGATGGGTGAGTGGATGAATGAATGAATGAATGAATTGATGAATGGATGAATGAATGAATGAATGAATGAATGGATGGATGGATGGATGGATGGATGGATGGATGGATGGATGGATGGATGGATGGATGGATGGATGGATGGATGGATGGATGGATGGATGGATGGATGGATGGATGGATGGATGGATGGATGGATGGATGGATGGATGGATGGATGGATGGATGGATGGATGGATGGATGGATGGATGGATGGATGGATGGATGGATGGATGGATGGATGGATGGATGGATGGATGGATGGATGGATGGATGGATGGATGGATGGATGGATGGATGGATGGATGGATGGATGGATGCATGAATGAATGATTGGATGGGTAAATGAATGAATGAATTAATGATTTATTGGAAGAATGAATTGATTGATGTATAGATGAGTGAATTAAATGAAAAGCTTTGCAAAATCAATCACTTACTGTTGGTAAAATCCTAATCTTGCATGTTACAGGTTTATAAACTCCCTTAACAAGTGTCGTAAGAATCTATTCAACAAAAACATTAAATAATTCATGTTAAATTTAGAACCTTTGCAATGGCTTTGGTCATTTATGGGTAAACTTTGAAAACCCCTTGAATCAACAAAGAGACCTAATAACATGTCATACCGGTCTGGGAATCAAAATTAATCCAAGACCCCAGAAATGAGAGGTGAGTGCACTATTGCTACACCATACCCTTGATTCCAACCTTACTATTGGAACAAAACAACTTAGTATGATTTGTCAGAAAAATATGTTCCATATTTAGTGTGTGAATAGGGTGCTTCTACATGTAATGGAGGTAATGATGCTACAAACTTCTATTTTTGACAGTCTGATATTCATGACATCAATAATAATCTCTTACTTGATATATTTTGTCTGGATTGGTCAGCAATGCTGCTCCCATGCCACCCTGTAAGATAGCAAGTAAACATATAGAAAAACAGAATAGAAAACAAGAAAACTGGTGTTTACTACTACTATCTATTTTACTGATGTAAGGAAAATCTTTACACTACGAGAAAAAAACTTATTATGTAACAAGTGTTTGGATATCTCTCTCTGTGATGTGATATAAACAAAGTAGAGCTATAGAGCTATTACGTTGTGATGTATTTCCTGGTCCAACTGTAAAAACCGCTAAAATATATCGAAAGATGTTCTCAATGATTCAACCTCCACCTGAAACCATTAAAACTTTGGACAACAAATCCTGTCATGAAGAAAAAGTAAGAAAAATCTTCATAAAACTTCTTTTCGTTTTGGACCTGGAAGTCGTTTTTTCATTCGATTGCACTTAATTAAAATCTCTATAGAACATGAGAGAAGCAATTAAACTTAGAGAGCCAATAGACCTTTCCCAAACTCATTTGAGCAACCATGAAACAATGGCTCCAAGACAAGGTTGGACTTGTAACCATCGTTTCATCGTCACTCAAGGGAATTCAGGAAAGGTCTATTGTGTGTCAAATCAAAGATAAGAGAACTGCATTTTTAATTTAATACCTTGACGGAGTAATCTTTTGGACATCCCATATTGACATCAACTGCTGCTACATCTTGTTCTCTATGATTCATTGTTGAAATATCTCAATTAGAAATGCTTCAGTGATGAACAAGATAACAATCAATCAATCAATCAATTTCAATCAATTTATTTTTCAAATTAAATAAAATAATTACAGTTGTTGCACAACCTGCTGATAGCTTTGCTAATCTAGGCAGGTTGTAGAATAGTTATGAAATGAAATGAAAACTGTAATAAATACTAGCTGAAGTCAGGTAATGTATATACTAAATTCAGGATTAATATCAAAGGCAAGATAACAAAAGACAAAAGACAAAAGAAATATAGAAACGGATATTACAATAATAATAATTAGTTCGATGATAACAAATCTGAAGTCAGTTCTACCAATTAAATTATAATACGTATTCTGTTTACATTTATCTATTTATTTATTATATTTTATTCTATTTCTATTTATTTATTATTATTATTTATTTATTTATTTTTTGAAATAATTGATATCAATTGAGAAACATCCAAGTATGCATCTTCATTCTCCAAAACTTGAAACAAAATTGATTTCAATTTAATTTTGAAAATTCTTTTCCTACAAAGACGAATATTCTCAGGGATAGCATTAACAGGGATAACAAGCTAGAAGTAGGACTATACATTTGAGGGTCACTCATCTATCTGATAGTTAGTACTTACACATGCTTGGCTGTTTTAAGAGCTCTTTCTGGGTCTGCTGTACCCTGAAAATAAAAAATAACAGAAAAATAGTTGTATTATGAAAACTTTCTTTCCTGAGTATAGTTCTAAAAATGTGTAGACCTCTCTCATAAACGTATTTGCAATAGACCATTTTATCTTGCCTCAAAAGTACTAATATACCGTACATACCATTTGAAAGACAACTCTACTGTGCTCTTCTTCACAAGTTCTAAACACAACAGTTCCATCTCCCAGTACAAAGTCCACTGTCTGTAACAGCTCTGTCAAAAGAAGATATTAACTCTCATTTATTCACTCATCCATCCATAATTTTCATTCATTTATTCTACTATCCATCCATCCATCCATCTATTCCTCCCTTCCTCCTTCCCTCCCTTCCTCCCTCCCTCCCTCCCCCTCCATCATTCATCTATCCATCCATCCATCTAAAGAACCCATCCATACATGTACATCAGTTCATTTGTTTGTTCATTCATTCATCATCTATTTTATACTGACATAGCTAGTAACATATATTTTCATGAACGAAAGACAGATCATTAGTTGTTCATCTCTCACTTACGGTTTTCAACACGTTTTGTTCTGAGCATCTTAAAATCAATTATTTCCTAAAAGAAACCAAAGAAAGATTCTTTATTATGTTATCCTGTCAACTTATACTGTACATTAGAAATTTTACCTTAATATCTTAGGTAATACAAGAAATGTGTTAAGGGATGAGTTTCACAACACCTTTACAATCATTTATATCCCTAAAAGTATAGCAGAGTGCTTCTCAACACTTCTCTCTTGTTCTCACAATCACCAAGTACCTTATAATCTCACACAGCACAACACGCAAGGGTTTTATTTCTTTTATAAAATACAAATTAGAGTAGCCATTATTTTGGACACAAATGACGAAATAGAAATTGTGCTCACATGCTGTGTGCTCTCATAATGTATGCGCTCCCAACCAATCAGAATCTGAGATTTATAACAGATATTTATAACTAATTGTAATTTTGAGCCCTAATCCAAACCCTAACCCTACAGGTTTATATTGACGGTTAGTTAGGAGAAAATATATTCCATATTGGCCATAGTTGTGAAGTGACGAAGACCAATACGGAATATATTTTCTTCCAACATCATCAATATAACCCATACTGGCAACTCAAAATCACAATATTTACATTTTGTATCGCCATTCTAGCTCCTATTATGCTACAATTCTGAGCCGAAAATACGGCTTTATATTGATGCATGGTTCTCTCGAGATCAAATTTATAGAAGAATTGCGAATTATACTTTAATTATAATACTGAATATACCACAGCTTTCTTGCAATCTGATTGGCTGTATCTTCATTGGTTTGTGATAAATCAAGGTATACAAACCTGATCTATATTCAAGTATAAGGATTTGTCTGATAACACCTATAAACACAGGTCTCACTAAAACTTTCACCTAAATAATAGGGGTACAAACCTCTGAATATACCAAATCAGCTCCGTATCGCAGGGCCAAGAGTCGTGCAGGCAATGTTCCAATGCGTACCATGGGAGCTAGGATGTACTTATTCGTATACATGTCTCTGAAGGGTTTCTCATCACCTTCTATTCCCATTGTATCAGTGATTTTTGCTGGCTTTACAATACAAAGATATATTCCTACAAAGAAATAAGTTTCCATTCGTCTATAAAGTTCCAATTTTTTTGCTTTGATTAAATTCATTAAAACCTCCGCCAACTAACATAGAAAACAAAATCGAAAGAGTTGAACTAGACAGTTAGATTTACCTTGTGTAACCTTGTTGAATCGGCTCAGTAAAATAATAAGAAAAGCTTACGTGAATTAAAATATCACTACAATTACGTAAGCCAAACTTTGTTCTTCTTTGCTTGTGTTCCTCTCATCAAAAATTTGGTAAAATATACTATAAAAGTTACTAGTATATCTGTGTAGCCTATGGAGATGTGAAGTGGGCAAAATATCTATCGTAACTCTAGGAATTATATATCTTTTTGGCTTTCAGTGTGTTTTGCACTCGTTGTGATCCGCCATGTTGGATGCAGAGAAGGCACTGGGAACCAGTCGAAACGGAAGTCGAATCACATCCCCTGCACCCCTCCCCTAGGGCTACATCGGACCCTGGCACTAGGTTGGCACAGCAAGACTTGTTCCAAGTCGACCTCTCTGAGTCTCACAGAGTCACGAGAAAAGCAAGCACACAAAAAAAAGAAAAGAAAAGAAAGAAAGAAAGACATCGTCCAGCGCTTGTGATCCTGGTTGGGCTGTCTGTGCTTTATTGGCAGCGCGCGCAAAAGTCCAGGTATACCAAGGTACACCAGGGGATGAGCGAGATCTTCCTTCAGCAAGACTTTATTGGACTCTGCTTACAAATCTTCTTGTACTACTGCACCTACAAGATTTCTTTAAGTTTTCCTATTTTTATATATACCATTTGGTATGACAGATTTTACTTCTTCAAGTCAGTCCTTTTCCATTATCATGATACTGAGTTTTTAATTTTATTCGGCTTATTTTCGGAACTAACAGCTGATAAAATACAAATTCGTCAACTAGGTTGTTATTCCAAAATTTAATTTGACCACTATGGACCAGCTTTTATTGAGTCTGTTCACCGTGTGGTATATCAGCAGACAATAACCAATATTTATATCTAATAATGACGCATTGCTACGTCACTACAATTTTCTACTTCTACGCTAGTTTTTAAAAACCGTCGACTACAATAAGTGAAAGACTAACTGGTTATTGGATGTTTACCAGGGCCGTAGCAAGGCCAAAAATATTGGGAGGGGAACTAGGTCAAAAGCATTGTGGGAGTTATATTCTAAAACGCCCTATGTATTAGTAACAGACCTAAATTACTGAGGGTGCCCGACCCCCAGGCCCCTCCCCCTGCTACAGCTGTTTACGTATTACAGCAGATAGAACTAGTTTTACGCTAAAATAACTTAGACAAAACAAACTACATCAAGAGCCTCATTCTCGTTCCCAGACCCTACTCATTAGCAACCTACGATCTTTCGTTAGAAAGTTGAGAAGGCTAGCTAGCGCGCTCTGGGTACGTGAATGCCAGAGCCTACGATTTGGCTAATGAGTAGGGTCTGGGAACGAGAATGAAACTGTTTCAGCATAATTATATCTAAAGATTATTTGACTGGGATAAGGTAAGAATAAATTAGAGTGATTGGAATGCAATACTATACATAGAAAGGGTTCGTAAACCTTTAGAGTTGCGCAAATCTTAACCAGTGCAAGGATCGGATCTTTATACTGATGAAACACTCACTCTGGTCATCTAACTGTCTGTAACTCCCCGGGGGGGGGGGGTACTCCCTACTAATGGACTATACGGGGATGCTCCGCCCGAAAGGGGTACTTTTTTCAGGCCGCACGTATAGAAAAGGGGTGGAAATTTGTGAGTTTTGGTATAAAAAGGGGTAGATTTTCGTCAAAGGTATATGAAAGAGGTACCTTTTCAGGCAAAAAGGTATAAAAAGGGGTACCTTTTTGCTGAAATTTGGTATAGGAAAGGGTGAGGGGTCAAGAGTCCGGGCGGAGCATCCCCGTATGAAACGACCCGAAGTACCTCCCGGGCTGTAACTCTCCAACTAACATGAGGGTGCATGAGGTATATCCGCTGTGCAAATCTCATGGCAATGCAAAATGTTTTCTAATGACTTTTCTCGTCGTATTTTTTAAGAAGTCAGTAATCACGAACGTACACATCAGCACAAGTCCTACCATAGTTGTCAGCCTCTTTGAGGTCGTACAAATCTTCCCCAAACCAGAACCTGATTTGATCACCTTTTGCTGATGACACAAACGGTTCCGGATAAATCAATTCGGGACTTGTGGTTTTTATGCCATTTACTAAGAAGTATCCTTTGGCAGAGTTCAATTTAGGATAACCAGAAGAAGGGAGCATCAGTTTGTTATTCATATCGGTAATAAAAATATGGAGGTAATCCGGTGTCCTTGTATATCCCCAGTTTGATGCTTGATCAAAGTTATCATTCGGGGTCACTTTACCAGAAACGTGGACAAGTTTCAGTTGCTTATTTTTGCAATCAAAAGGAATCTCCAATCGGCCAAAGGCTTTGTCTTTTACACCAACACACACGGGATCTTGATTCACTTTTATCCATTCGCGGTTTTTGTACTCGAGAGGGATGGCTGGTTGGGGGCTGCATGGCTTGGAAGGATGGTCGAGTTGTAGATCGGCATTTTGAACTTCCTCGCAGTGTTTCCCAGTATATCCACTGAAACAGACGCACTCTTCTTGAGTTTTAGCTGCTGATCCTGTCAACTCACTCTTAGCATTCCCCACACATTGGCTGCTGACACAAGGCTTCTATAACGAAACAAAAAAAAAAACAGGTGTAAACTAGGACTTGGAACAGAAATGGATGGATGTATTTGCCGACAATTAATGCATGTTATAGAGCGGTTTTCATATGAGTGGGAAAGTACTGACATACAGCACGTACACGGTACAGCATGCCGTAACATTGAAATGGCTTCCATAAGAATGGTTTTCGTATGAGTGGGAAACATAAGTACTGACTCTTACAGCACGTAAACGGTACAGCATGCCGTAACATTGAAATGGCTTCCATAAGAATGGGTTTCGTATGAGTGGGAAACATATGTACTGACTTACAGCACGTACACGGTACAGCATGCCGTAACATTGAAATGGCTTCCCATTGTCTCCCAGTAGTTCATCCAATCACAACGCGTAGTTACAGCTACGTAAGATAAGGTACACCTATGGTAAGATAAGGTACGAGTTTGCCGTATCGTTTTCCACTCATACAAAAACCGCTCTATCCAGTACACCAGCAAGCCATAACAGATAACAACATACTCAGATTAATAACATGAAACTGATCAGTTTTAACTCACCTTTATTCCCCTGTACGAGTATCCTGGTCTATCCTGGTAATCCTGTGGGTATTGGTGGCGATCAGCGTCGTTCAGTTGACAGACCATCATTCCAGGTGTTGTTGAAGGACCAAGGTTATACGACACACATTTTCTGATCAGATGGCACTTAATACGACACGATGCGTCTGTGTTCGTAAGAATCTCCTTGATCACGTGATTGACCATCGCTTTCCCTTTGACTTCTTGGTCATCGAAAACTGGATCTTGGCTTTGTACAGCTACAATAATTATTTAAGGGATAATTGATTAAAACTTATGTGTTGACACATAAATAACCTTAGTGATATATAGTGAAAAGATAGTTTTATCTGGTGATGATTTTTGTGTATTTGTTCTTGCAATACTTTTATCAAAGTAATACCAACTAATTCATTTCAGACCCTTGATCATAGTAATAATATCAGGTTATCGTGAAAGCCTGTAAAACTGGTATTCTAAGTAAGTGTCCTTAAGAAAAAAGACAAAAAACCTTATTTTATAGAATCGAACCCGATGTATGGATGGCTCAGTACCTGCCATAGTTAGTGTTACAATTCACTTTTTGTAGTTTACGTATTACAATGACACGTTAAGAGCACTGACAATTTAAGCTAAAATTTATGATTGCCAAGAAGAAGCTTAATTTAAAATATTGTTCTGTAATTCAGTCACTCTTTCTGAGAACCTTTATGAGCAATTTTACCAGTTCATCTTGAAAATGTTATAAAAATTCTAAAAAATTAAGATAATTCATAGTCATTATGAAAAAAAGCAATAATTTCAACAGAACTAAAGCCGGTGTTTGAGTGGCTCAGTGTCGTCCTTATTGATATAGACTCTCAACCTTTCCTGTAATAGTCCTACATAAAAAACCTTTTTTTAAATCTCTTAATAGCTACAATGACACGCAAAGAGTGTCGAGCTTTATGATGTTGTGCAATTGGTCACTCGTTCCGAGACCCTCAACAAATACTGTTTTCCATCTGGCTAAAGCTAAAGGACTTGTATTGATATGTTAAGAATAAGAAAAACAGATCTTATTCAGAAAAATACAGTTCATTGAAAATCAAATATAGTTGAGGAAGTTAAGAGCACTCGGTACTAGCTTAAAGGTATGGCACATGCGAGTAAACGATGCTTCGCCGTGCGTGCCAACACCATAGACACACTTTAAAATTCTTAAGTTGGAATATTTTTTTAAAATCAAAAGTTAAAAACACATTTGGCCGGGCTTCTAGTACAAATTTTAATCAAATTTATTGAGCTAGGAGTAGTTTGAAGTTTGCGTTAAAATTACTAATCAAAAGTTTTAAAATATTTCTTGTTTGTCCATGTGCTATTTAGAAAATATCTTTGATTAGTTAAACATTGAAGAATTAAAAGAAGAAGAGGAAGAAGAAGAAGAAGAAGAAGAAGAAGAAGAAGAAGAAGAAGAAGAAGAAGAAGAAGAAGAAGAAGAAGAAGAAGAAGGAGAAGGAGAAGAAGAAGAAGAAGGAGAAGGAGAAGAAGTAGAAGAAGAAAGAAGAAGAAGAAGAAGGAGAAGGAGAAGAAAGAAGAAGAAGAAGAAGGAGAAGAAGGAGAAGAAGGAGAAGAAGGAAAAGACGAAGAAGACGAAGAAAGAATTACATATGTTTTGCAATTCCTAACTAATTTACCACTAGTGCATGCTATGCTCTACTAACAGCAGTGAATGCAGTTTCTAATATTAATAACTACGTTTTACTTGATACATCAGCTTTCTTATAAAA
This sequence comes from Anthopleura xanthogrammica, assembly GCA_964019055.1. Lineage (NCBI taxonomy): Eukaryota > Metazoa > Cnidaria > Anthozoa > Actiniaria > Actiniidae > Anthopleura > Anthopleura xanthogrammica. Next base: position 27,431,941 of record OZ025207.1, read on the forward strand.
CATGCAGTTTAACAGACTTCAGCAACTGAAAAAGAAATATGAACTCTTACTCACCCGGTACATCGATGAGGCACAAGGATAAAGACATTACCATCAACATGGATGCAAACTGAACATTGAGCTTCATTTTGGAGCTAGAACATCAAATACTGGTATGGCTAGGATAGAAAACTAGACGTGTTTAGATACCTGACTGAACTCAAAGACTGCTGGCTGTGTCGTATAGACGAACATTGTAATTGGGTCATTGATATTTATATTGTAGCATTTTGATTGGCTGACAGCCGACATGATATTGAAAATAGCTCTGAAAGGGAAGTTGTCAAAACAGGGCCATTAAACTCAATATGAGAGGGGAAAATAGCCTGAATAAGTATGGCGGTTGTTATATATTAGAAAAAGAAGCTCCTTCATGTGTTAAATGTTCCATCATTGGTTCTTCCACAAGACCTTAGCATTGTAAACATTCCCAATTCCATTTTCTATGTTATTTGTGTTGATGGCATGTTTCTGCATTTTGAATTCTCTAATATGGCATTTCTACTCAGTCTCTTATCCCATGCAGGGGACTCCTATGGGACAAGGACAAGGAACTCATCGTACCTTCCAGGGATTAGAAGAAATAACATTATAAACACTGAACTGTTACATTTCATATCATTCAGGGATTAAACGTTATTTTTGTTCTATTTACTGGTTCATGGTTCCACCGTTTAGGATTCCTTTCGCGATCAATAAAATTTCTGACGAGGACTGACCCATCTATGGTTTATTTGTGACCCCCCCCCCCTCCCCCTACCCCCAAGGCAGATTACTTAGCACGATAAATAGATCTAGTAGGGTTATCGAATTAGTAAAGACCATCCCCATTGAAGCTGTAGATTCAAGCCGTGCGCGTCTAAGTACTAAAAGTGGTATGGGGGTCATTCAAGATAGCATAAATAATTAAGAGAGGGAAACTTCTTAATACCGCGCGCACCATGTGAACTCCCGGTTGACCTATTTTTAGCATCCGCGTACAAAACAATTTTCGCCATACCCCACTCCTGTGCGTCAAAAATTGTGTGCTTTATCCAAACCTGGAAGTAGCGAAAGCATCTAAAGATTTTCTTGGGAAAAACATAAATTTCGCGTCTTTTTGAGGGTTCAACAGCCTCAGTCGTGTTTTATCAGAGAACAGATCATAGCCTATATCTAATAGATGTTGGCAGAAAAAGCGACGAAAAATATGTTGTTTTTGCAATGAGCGCCTGCGCACACTTCCACGCCCTCAAAAAATTAAAAACCAAACGACTTTGGATGGTAAAAATAGCCCAACCGGGAGTTCACATGGCGCGCGCGGTATTAAGAAGTTCCCCTCTCTTATTTATGCTATCTTGGGTCATCTTATCCAGTATCTTTTTTTTTTTAAGTACCATATTTACTTGGGTTTTGGCTGCGACCCAACCTTTTTTGAATTTTCTGTATAATATTTCTGAAAAGAAGACATTCATCTTTAAAACAGTCAGAATGGCGTTTACAGTTTTTTTATATCTCTCTTTGTTGCAGAGATATCAAAAGTTTTCCAAATATGCAAATTAGCAACTGATGACGTCATTGGCTGGACAGCGTCATTTTACAAAACATATAATAAAGAATATGTCTGTAAAAATAAGACTCTAAAATGACTGAAACTTCACATGATTTATGTACTTTTTAAAACAGACACATGAGCAAAGCCTTAAGTACTTACAATTGAAAGAAAATTCCATTCCTCTTTGTCTAAAGAGAAACAGAGTAAACACCATGTGAATGAAAAGCTTCTCTCATCAGATAATTAGCTCCACTCGAAGGATAGCTGGTTGGAATTCTTTTACGAATCCCTCTCAAGGTCCAAAAAATTTTGGAACTCTCTTCCACCAGATCTCCCGGAAAAAAAAGCCATCTTATCATTCCTTTAAAACTAACCTGAAAAAATACTTATTACAACATGTAAATCTTTCAGTTTGGGAACTTTTAGAGTTAGAAATTAATAGTATGAAGCTATGAAAAAAGTAACATAATTGAGTAATTGCTAAATATTCATGATCAGATCATTTAGGGAAAACGTTATTTTTCATATGAACAGGAATATGATTCACTCGAATGGTACATGCAGTTCAGCGGTCATTTCTATAATTTCTACCGATCGAGCAACCCCACCCTGGTTGATGTGGGACACTTCCCTTAAGGCAGATTATTTAGCTAGCACAGAATATCAAACAGAAATGTTGAAAATATTTTTCATATTGAAGAGGATTTAGCCAGTTCAGTTCTATACGAGCGTCTTAGCTTATTAATAGTGGTATGGGGTCGGTATGGGGTCGGTATGGGATCGGTATGGGGTCGGTATGGGGTCGGTATGGGGTCGGTATGGGGTCGGTATGGGGTCGGTATGGGGTCGGTATGGGGTCGGTATGGGGTCGGTATAGGGTCATCTTATCAGTTCAATGCAGATTTTGAAAAAGTACCATTATATATAGTGATGGTAGTCTGGGTTTCAAAAGCATTTATTAACATTTGCATTACCAATGTTGTGTACTGAGCTTCCTTCCTTCATCAGTGGAACTAACGAACCTTCTCTGGGGCGGATCCAGGATTTTGAGTAGGGGAGGGGGGCGGGGTCACAAAGTCAAGAAGATGCACCTTTTGCTATACTAACTAATTCCAAGTAAGAAACCACCCCCTAAATCCGTCACTGCTGCTTTATTCTAGTTAAATATAAGACGTTTGTTGTTGGGATTTGAAGCTTAGAGATAAATAACTAAACAAACAAAAAACCCAGAAGCATAAAGGAAAAGAAGTTGCAATTGTAACTTTAAAGAAAAAGCCGTGCAACATCATTTTGCTCCCGAGTGTGCCCGAGTAAAGTGGAACGAGAAAAACTTGCATTATTCAAAAAATAATATATACGAATCTCTTCTTAATAATTCTAGAGGCAGTCAATACCATTTAGTATCATATAATATAATATCAACTTTAATTTCATAGCCACTTCAGCACGAGAATTCTTACCCGCCCCAACAGTTTTTTAAAATACCCTATTTACAGTTTTACAACATTTCTCGTCAGAGTTCGCATCATGTAAGGGGACTGAATCGGTGGATTCTGGATTCCAAGTCTTGAACTTTGGATTTCCATTTTCCAGTCTGGTGTGGAATTCTGACCATCTGAATTTGCAGTAATGCCTTTCATTGAAGGCTGGTGATTGGGTTTTCAGCTGATTTATGCCGAGCATTCCAGTTCAGTTTTGGATAGCTTTGCTTTCCGGATTTCGTACTCCACGTCAAAACTCCACACCAATATTATTGGATTTGGTTTGCAATTGAAATGGCCAAGTTTCCATGGATCAGTTGTGGAATGTGGATCAGTTCCCTTACAATAATGCGACAAGGAATATATCATATATCTACACTATCTACAGCACTACTCAACTAACTCAGTAAAAACATACAGTAATCTGACTTTTAAAATGGTTTTTTGGTTCTGTAGTTTGGAAATAGCATTCAAACTAACCTCCGTAGCCAAGGTCCGGGGGCGGTGGTTAGGGAGGAAAATGAGTGGGGAGGGGAGAGAGAGGCAGTCGACCCCTTTTCCTGTTATCATCCCCACCTCGAGCTCCCCTAGAGCCAGTAACGCAGGTTAATTCAAATCAACTCTGTAAATGTATGATTTTTTAACGAGCGAGACGCACTCCAAACTGTACCAAGCAGAGACACTGTATCTATAAAGAACCAGATGTGATAAGCGTGATAAATGTGGTAAGCATGGTCCAAAATATCTGCTTAGTACAGTTCGACAGGCCTCGATTAAAAATTGAAATGATCCTTAAGTTAAATAATTATAAGATAATAATGAAAAATAGTACCTAAAGTTATAATAATTGAATGTTCTTAGGATTGCGTTGAATCTGGAAGTATTTAGCATGCATGCAAAACTAAAATTGTTCATGGACCGAAAACCTTTGAGCATTTTAAAATTCTATCTTAAGACTCTAAAAGTAGCATTTTTTCATTGAATTTGTGCAAAATTTCCTTCTTCGATTTTGCATCTAGTTTTGCAGTTCATTTTGTGTACCTATGGAGTTGTTAAGTCTGACGTCACTCGTATGGAAAAACGACTTCCGGGCCCAAAACGAAAATGGCACGATTTGTTGTCCAAAGTTCTAACTGTTTCAGGAGGAGGTTTTAAAAATCATTGCGAGAATTTTTCACTTTATTTTAGCGGTTTTTATGAGCAGTCGGACCCGGAAATACGTCACAACTTAACAGGTCTATAGCCGTGCTCACGCAATCCAAAGAAATTCCTCAAAATGTGTTACAAAACAATAGAGATTTAAAAACGCCTAAAAATTCGATTCGTAAAAACAAGAATTCATGGATGAAAATTTTTTCATTGTTTAATGAATTTATAACCTATAAGAATTGATTTCGTAATGGATATCCTAGAAAACATTACTTGAATAATTTACTAATGAAGCATAATAATTGGATTTTTGTAATTGCCCTCAGAAGCGAACATTAAAAAGCAGAATGCTATTGCTGGTCAAAAATCTAATTGCCAAATATATTTGCTGATATTAAAAGCAGTCGTATATGCAATTATATATGATTACAGTACAAGTATATGATGAAGTTGTCATGGCTGTGCTGTTCGACTAGGCAATGTTCCTTGCAACTTGTCTCGCTATAGTTTGTTGCGTAATGTTAAAGTGTATTACATGTAGTTGGATCGTCAGGGGATGTTACCGTAGGTATAAACTCTGCAACAAGATTTCGAGATAGGATTTGATATTTTAACAAATCCCCAAAATGTAAGGAACATGCCAAGTGTACTTCTAGCGCCTTTAAGGTCTGTTTACATGAAGGTAGGGTGACCCTTCGGGAAGAAAGTGATTCTGGGACTGGACTGCCTTCTACTTTAGCACTAACACTTTAGTTGTTGGTTTACCGGCCCGCGGAAAAGCAAAGGAGCGAAGACTTGTCCCCAAATGGTCACCTTACCTTCAAGTAACTAGGTTCTTCTTCAAGATATACAATTCACAAATTTTATAAAACGGAATGATTGAATTCTAAACAATGGATATGAAAAGCAGATTGGACAACCCACAGGGAGCCCAATCTGACCCACAGAGTTCTTACCAGAAGTTCAACGCAAGGCTGGTCGTAAGTCTTCTCGTATGAATTGTGGGTCGCCGATAAATACTGAGCGTTGCGCATGCGTTCCTAGTTTCATCCCCACAATTACGAGAGAGAAGAGTTTGTTACCAGTCTTCATTTGAACTTCCAAGGCGCTGCTAAACACGACGATTTCTCGTCCAACTTGCCTCGCAAAAAAAAACCTGGTGCAGGTTGCAAAAAAGGAACTATATTACACGCGCAAATTCTGTTTCGAACAGAAAAAAATTCAGGTGGCTGCGAGTTGGAGATAGTATAAAATACTTCTTTTTATCCTGCAACAAAAAATTGGAAGATACAAGTTGCGCGAGCTTATGGTACATGTAAAAAAGCTCGTATAACCGGCAATGTTTTTCGCGTGACAACCCGCAGGAGAAATTGAACGCGTTGTGTGACACCTAAAACCTATACCACCTATAACATAACCCTTCTAGGCTAACTCTTCAATATTTAATGCATAATACAGGCCATCGTATATTTTCACTTTTATCCCAAAATTATCCCGATTTATAATTCATACTTATGTTATACCGCCTAACTAATCAAATGAATATTCATGATAATATCGATTCTATTACGAATGCAGGGAACTGCTTCAGCCTTCATAAGAAGTGTTTTTTACCAAAGGAAGGACGAGCATTCAAATGGTCAGATTTGTTGGAGTGCGCATGCGGTCTTAATAACGAATGCTCGAATAAAATTGAGTCAATCCCACATGGCCTGGACCCGTAATGAAACCAACCCGTTTAAGATACAATATACTTCCAAGAAAAGGCCACAATTGTCGTTCAATTCAATACTAACGGTATCTATCAATACACCTTGGAATTTCCTCAAGGTATACCATCATGCATTTCGGTACGAAATAGTGACGAACATGCAAGAGGCCTGGGAATGAAAGTTTGATCGCTTTTTAGCGCCATTGAGCTTCCGGAAATGGCGCTGTATAAATGTTAATTATTATTATTATTATTATCGCTTCAGTAAAACCTATCTTAGCAGTTCTCCGTACGTTGGTACATTCAAAAAAAGAAAACCATTTGCACTAAAAACTATATTTCCTACCCGAAGCCCTAGTTACAAATTTGAATATTGCTTAAATAAAATACGTAAAAGAATTTTACCAGAAAAAAAATTAGTATTTACAAATAAATTTAGTAAATTAAAGTAAAAATTTTGCCAAAAGAATGTCGAATGAGATATAATTTCCCTTTCCTTGGTATTTTGTGTCAGTAGATTACAGCAAATGTATCTGGTGCTCAATAATAAATCACTTTTTTCCGAAAATTTTGGGAAAATTCGAGCAAAATCAAAAAAATACCGCGGAAGGATAATAGTTGGCTCTAGCGAACACAACGAAAGGTAGAAGAAAAAGTTCTCGAAAAACGTGATTTGTAATTTATTGACATACATTTATTTTATGTAATATACTGAACTGAACGTAATATACTGAACAAAAACCGAGATTGGGCTCCCTGTGTCATCCCTATCATGTTATAACCTGTGCTCTTCTAGTAATAAAGCTGTTATCTATTTCAATCAAAATCCAAGACGGAAAGATCAACTGACGTAAAGTAATCGATACTTGGTCGTAAGCCGCTAGACACTTGGATTTTGAAGAAAATATTGTACAACCAGCCGTTTTACAGAGCGAAGCACAAGTTATAAGCGGGTACAGCACTTAAAATCCTATTTCTAAACCCTCCCTACTCCACAACCGTAAGAAAAAGGCTATGTCCGTGAAGGACTGGCTCGTGGCCCTTGAAAAAGGAGCTAACCCGTGGAGGACTGGCTCGTGGCCCTTGAAAAAGGAGCTAACCCGTGGAGGACTTGCACTAAGAGGTCTCATGACTTTAGGAGAAGGGGCTAACCACCGTGAGGGACTGGTTAAGACCTATTAGAGTCGAACTTTAAGGAAGGGAAAAAGAACCTAATTATTCTGTTGTGACTGATGGCTGGCTATTTATCTATCTATCTGACCTATCCTCTTTGTCGAATGATGTTTTTACCAATCTTTAAGTTAAGAGCGTCTGAGATTAAAAACCTAGTATTTCTATGTTTGAGCCGCACACGGATTAGGATGTTTTTGTTCGTACGAATGGAGAACCAAAAATGATATTGATATAGTCTTATTATTATAGTCTTATTGTTATAGTCTTATTGTTATAGTCTTATTTTTAAGTCTTATTGTTATAGTCTTATTGTTATAGTCTTATTGTTATTATTAAATATCGTAAAACCCAAGTTGCGCAAAACACTAGACAGGTCACGTGATCACCTACCACCATATTGGATACCAAATATGGACAACGGAATGTTACCTGTTGAATAGGAGGGAATGATCACGTGATTTGTCAGTGTCTGTTTTTAAACAAACAAAAAAAAGAACAGCTAAAGCAAGAGCAAAATAAATGACCCCAAAAGTCTTTCTTAGAGATTTACGACATCATGCCTCTTTGGTAAACCTTCTCTTAGCTCGATCTTCTCCATCTGATCTGGGTCGGCTCGTGATAGGTTACGTACTCTGTCGTAAAGGGAACCCTCTGCGCACCAGATCTGGTAGATAGCTACTCCTGGGATCCACAACATTGAAGATAAAGCCATCACCCAACCAACAAACTCTGCCCATGGGGGGTACTTATAGGTACCGTAAGACACTCCTTTCCACTGTGCTATGCTAGCGAAAAATAGCACTGCAAGGAAAAGAGAATAAGAGAATTAGAAAATATTGAATTAAACTATCATGTAATGTTTGATAGCACATGAATCAAGGAAGGAAATCTGCATGCATATACATTCGTTTCGAATCATCGGCATCATTATCACCAGCAGACCAATACCAATACCACCCCCACTATCATACCATCACATCACACTAAACCACCGCCATTATTGTCATCATCATCCATACCCTCACTATCACCAATACCACCCTAATCTTTACTAAAACCGCATCACCATTGTCACCACCAAGCATTATCTTCATCATCACCCACTTATCATCACCACCCTTTGTTGGGACTACACTACCATGCACCACCATTACTAGTATTAACATCATCATCCAACATCACTACTACCATCACCATACACTAATATCACCATCCTCTCCTGTCAGCACTAAACTACCATGCACCACCATTACTAGTATTATCATCATCACCTAACATCACTACTACCATCACCATCCTCTCCTGTCGGCACTACTATACCGTGCACCACCATTACTAGTATTAACATCATCATCACCCAACATCACTACTACCATCACCATACACTAATATCACCATCCTCTCCTGTCGGCACTACACTACCATGCACCACACCACCATTACTAGTATTAACATCATCATCACCCAACATCACTACCACCATCACCATACACTAATATCACAATCCTCTCCTGTTGTCACTACACTACCATGCACCACACCACCATTACTAGTATTAACATCATCACCCAACATCACTACCACCATCACCATACACTAATATCACCATCCTCTCCTGTTGTCACTACACTACCATGCACCACACCACCATTACTAGTATTAACATCATCACCCAACATCACTACCACCATCACCATACACTAATATCACTATCCTCTCCTGTTGTCACTACACTACCATGCACCACACCACCATTACTAGTATTAACATCATCACCCAACATCACTACCACCATCACCATACACTAATATCACTATCCTCTCCTGTCGGCACTACACTACCATGCACCACACCACCATTACTAGTATTAACATCATCACCCAACATCACTACCACCATCACCATACACTAATATCACCATCCTCTCCTGTCGGCACTACACTACCATGCACCACACCACCATTACTAGTATTAACATCATCACCCAACATCACTACCACCATCACCATACACTAATATCACCATCCTCTCCTGTCGGCACTACACTACCATGCACCACCATTACTAGTATTAACATCATCATCATCATCATCACCCAACATCGCTACTACCATCACCATACACTAATATCACCATCCTCTCCTGTCGGCACTACACTACCATGCACCACCATTACTAGTATTAACATCATCATCACCCAACATCACTACCACCATCACCATACACTAATATCACCATCCTCTCCTGTTGTCACTACACTACCATGCACCACACCACCATTACTAGTATTAACATCATCACCCAACATCACTACCACCATCACCATACACTAATATCACCATCCTCTCCTGTTGTCACTACACTACCATGCACCACACCACCATTACTAGTATTAACATCATCACCCAACATCATTACCACCATCACCATACACTAATATCACTATCCTCTCCTGTTGTCACTACACTACCATGCACCACCATTACTAGTATTAACATCATCACCTAACATCACTACCACCATCACCATACACTAATATCCCTATCCTCTCCTGTCGGCACTACACTACCATGCACCACACCACCATTACTAGTATTAACATCATCACCCAACATCACTACCACCATCACCATACACTAATATCACTATCCTCTCCTGTCGGCACTACACTACCATGCACCACACCACCATTACTAGTATTAACATCATCCCCCAACATCACTACCACCATCACCATACACTAATATCACCATCCTCTCCTGTCGGCACTACACTACCATGCACCACCATTACTAGTATTATAATTATCATCACTCAACATCACTACTATCATCACCATACACTAATATCACCATCTTCATCATCGTCATGATCGCCTTGTAATTAATAATAGTACTTACTAAGAATAACAGTAGGTGTGAAGTATTTCCATGCCAGCGGCCACCAGGGCCAGATCTTATATCCAATCATCTGCTCAATATCCTTTGCAAATCGATCTGCGCCGTAGAACCACGCGACCACCACCACTTCAAAGAAAGCCAAAAATACTAACGAGATGCCTCCAGACTGCCACACGTAAAGATTCAGTATGAACCCTCCACTCTGAGAACAAAACAGAAAATGAGATTATTGAGGGAAATACACCTTTTCGCAGCACTGGACATAATGTTTTCCCATTTCTGACCACGTGTCATTCTCTTCAGAATAAGATTTGTTGTTTGAGTTGTATCCCATATTCATGTGTCTTCTCATGTGCAACCGTTAAAAAAAGAAATGATACTCTAGAGAATGACATGTGGTCTGAAATGGGAAAACATTACACCCAAGCTAAAGACATCTATAACTATATGCTTGTCGCAAAGTCAAAGGCGCAAGTTTTTTAGACCTTTAACCTCTGGAGTCTCAGGTTTGATTCCTGGACTGAATCACATATGAGTAGAGTTTGTTAGATCTCTCCCTTGATTTGAGGGTTTTTCCGGGTTTTCTGGTTTTTCTCCCTACAAGCTAAATTCCAATCAGTGAGTCAGTCATGTCCCGACTTAGATCAGCACAGAGGTTGTTTCAGGGTTCAATCTGAGAGTTAGTCATGCCCTGACTTTGATCAGCCCAGAGGTTGTTTTAGGGTTCAATCTGAGAGTTAGCCATGCACTGACTTTGATCAGCCCAGAGGTTGTTTAAGGGTTTGGTTTGTGAGTTAGCCATGCCCATGACTTAGATCAGCCCAGAGGTTGTTTCAGGGTTTGATCAGTGAGTCAGTCATGTCCTGACTTAGATCAGCACAGAGGTTGTTCAGGGTTTGATCAGTGAGTCAGTCATGTCCTGACTTAGATCAGCACAGAGGTTGTTTCAGGGTTTGGTCTGTGAGTTAGCCATGCCCTGACTTAGATCGGCACAGAGGTTGTTTCAGGGTTTGGTCTGTGAGTTAGTCATGATCTGACTTAGATCAGCCCAGAGGTTGTTTCAGGGTTTGATCAGTGAGTTAGTCATGTCCTGACTTCGATCAGACCAGAGGTTGTTTCAGGGTATTTGATAAATGTTGCTGATGCTTGTGCTTAAAGTGATCACAGTGGGGCCTAACAAAGAATAGTGTCATAACAAACCTGCGAGACAATTGGCAAACCAAGGATAAAGCAACAGAAGCACAAGAAAGCAATGAACAACTCCATGCGATTCTTAAGCAATTTACTATACTCGTCTCCTAGTCCAGTCGTTACAGCTTCAAACATAGCAAACTGAGTATCAAGACCCAGGGTGATCAACATGAAGAAGAAACAGACAGACCAAAGGGGAGAGATGGGCATCTGTGCAAGACCTTCAGGATAGACAACAAAGGCTAGACCTGGTCCTGAAGTAGCAACATCTTCTACTTCCTTTCCAAGGACCTCAGCCATGAAGCCAAGGACACTGAAGATGACCAGGCCGGCAAAGACACTTGTACTGCAGTTAATCGCGGACACGATCATTGCATCTCTGAAAGAAATATCAATCATCAGTTGAGAGTGTTTTTTCAATGAAGCATGTATGGTGTGCGCTAGCGTTTACTGCAGTTTTCAATATTACGTGAACCCAGTAATAGACCTTTTGGGCATGGGCGTAATGTCCCATTTCAGACCACGTGTCATTCTCTTGAGAATAAGATTCTTTGTTTGAGTTGTATCCATATTCATGTGTTTTCTCATGCGCTACCATTAAACAAATAAATGATACTCTAGGGAATGACAGGTGGTTTGAAAGGGGAAAACATTACAGCCAAGCTGAAAAGGTCTATTGCAAGTTTCCTGTGGGAATTTGGTTTTCCTGAGAGCCAGTCAAAAATATGAAAGGTACTGACTGATTGACTTCGATTGGCAGCAGTGAATAACTAATGAATTTCAGGGTGCAATGAGCTTGCGTAATATTTAATACGGCTTTAATTCGACGTTTCTCGTCGCTGTGGTAGTTTGTTTGATTCTCGGGGTAGGATCGTCGTGTACGGGTTAACCAACTACGTCATAGGTTTCCGAACACACGAGTGGGAGGATTTTAGTTCTCCTCACTTAGAAAAAAAATTATTGGAGCCATTCTCGAACCCGCCATGGTATGTGAGTAGAGTTGCTTGTTGGTTCTCTCTTGTGCTTCGAGGGATTTTTCTCCGGGTTTATTTATTGTTGTTGGTAAAAATATTAAAATATTTTCCAGCCGAATTCTGCTGAGGGTAAGACTTACTTGAAGCAGTTGTTATGGAACTTATTGTAACTTCCCATGGCAATCAGCGAACCAAACCCGATTCCCAGCGAGTAGAAGATCTGTGTAGCTGCATCTACCCACACAATTGCATCTGTAAGCCTGGAAAAGTCTGGTTTAAGATAAAATATAAGACCTTTGGAAGCACCAGGGAGGGTGACGCCACGAATCAGAAGAATCACCAAGACTGCGTAAGGAAAGGTAGCGGTAAAGTACACGACTTTTCCCGAGGACTTGATACCTTTCCATAAACAAAAATAGACGAGAATCCAGGCAAGAATGAGGCACACAACAAGCTGCCATCTCATTTCACCAAAATCATCAATTGAATCCGTGATTCTCAGCACATATCGTTCCCAGAACTCCTTGCTCGGTGAAATGATATCTGGCTTCGGGAGTGCCGTACAGTTGGAGGTGATATTCGCCGCTACTGCTGCACAGGTTGTGTTGGTGTTGTTGCCACTAGCAACAGAAGGTCTTCCTCTTTGACATTTGTCAGTGTTCCACCAGTTGCCGCAGTGTTTCCAAGGTACTTCGGTTTTGAAGGACTCGTAAAGGTAGTACAGACACCATGCAATGATGACATTGTAATACACACAACATAAGAATGATACTACCAACATGGCAAAACCTACGCCTGAAAAACAAAACAGACCGGCCCCTAGTTATTCCTCATGCTTGAGTATATAGTATAGGGCATGCTTCCCATTTCGGACTGTGTCATTCTCTAGAGTATAATTTCTTTGTTTAACAATTGCGCATGAAAAGGCACATAAATATGGATACAACTCAAACAAAGAATGCTATACACCTTAAGAGAATGACACGTGGTCTGAAATGGAAAAACATTACGCCCAAGGTAAAGCGGGCGCAACTACATAACAGCAGAGGAATTAGGTGGGCGCGAGGAGGGAGAAAGAGTGCGCTAAAATGACAAAAGCAGCTAAATCAGTTAATTGGATTGTAAATATAACCCGACCATGCAAATCCCATAATGTGTTATTCGTATTCTTTTCTATTTTCGTTCTAGATTTTTATATTTAATCATTCAAAAGATATCCCACAGATAAGACAGAAAAATGTTGTACATCTTGTAGTTAGCAAGCAAATTTAGTCACAATCATTTCGTGCTAGAATGTTGGCAGTAAACTCGTGAAAAAGGATAAAGAAATTCCTTTGTTTTCTATTGTTTAAATAGTACTATTTAGTACTAATTAGTTAGTATTTTTGCATTTCTCTCAAACATAAATATTCGAGTTTTATGCACATTTTATAACGGTTAATTCTTCCTTTTTTGTTTAAATGAACCCAAACTTCCTCATTAAATCAAAAAATATCTCGAATTCTTGAAAAACACAAAGAAATTTGCGAGTTTTTAACGATATTTTTGCGTGTAGATGTTAGACGGAATGCTTTCGTGACCACATTCGTATCGCTATTTAATCACATTCTTAAGATCGCACCACAAAACACTTTTGTTCAAGAGCTGTTGATAAGCAAAAGACGCAAAATCCAATAAAAGATAACTGGAATGACGTGAAGAAACCACGAGCAGAACACGTCAGAAAACCGCACAAATAACTTAAAAGATTGCATGTGGGGAAAAATGACAAAGAACCGGACTTAATGAGGAAAGAATAAATTTTGCCAAGCAGAAAATGATGAGAAGTTTCTGTCTCATCTGTTGTGTTGTTTTTTTCACAGCTATTTTTTGTCTCCAAGAGAAATCACTTTCATTTAAAGATGGAAACGTTATTGTTTCTCCACTAATTCAAGACGCCTGCAAACTCCTCTCGAAAGCAAACATCTTAAAGCTTCTCTTCAATCGTAACACTTCACGAAAGGCGAGATCAAGATGAATTCAAGTTTTGATCCACGCCAACCAAAAAAGACAGTTTTTTTTCAAATTTTCTGGACTATTTATAGCGAAGATTAATCGAAAACCAATTCTTTTTAACCCGATATCTCGGTTGATCGTAGCTTATAAAGATCGCCATGTTTTATTCACGTCTGGGCGAGACGTTGCAAAGTTTATACGAGGCGTTTATAGAAAAAGAGAAGAAAAAATACGCGCGTGTGAAAAGGGTTTTAAATAAAGAAAAAAAGAGATAACATGCTAAGAAAACCCTTTTCACACCTACAGCTGCTGATGGACAAGGAATAAATACTTAATGTAGTGATTCACAATCTACATTGTACCAAAACCAGAAAAATGATATCAAAAGACCAAAAGAAAAGCAGCAACAGAGAAACTAATTACATAGTACGAGTTATGATTACAAAGACCAGCAGAAATACCCAGACAAACTAATATATCCAGACAAAGATTATTCGTGATTTTTCATATCACTGATTGTACATGACAATGAGTTTGATAAAATTATGAAAGAAAGCGTTGAAAGTTGATTGAGACAAAAACCATAAAATCGAAATATTACTCAGTTCGTTTTACTATTAATCTGTTGTTATTTCAAGAAATAAAGCAAGACGTGTTCATTATTCTTTAATAAGTAATTTTCCAAGTAGTTGTTTCAAATTGGCTAGGCTGAATTAAGGACAAAATTTTGAAATCACAGTATGATTTATCAAACTTGACGTCCCAAATTGCCTCTAATATCAGAAATACGAAAAGCAGTTTTAATTTTTGATGTTTTTTTTTTGGAGACTTACTCGATTCGAGTTTTCCAAGATGAGTATAAATTCAAAATCATATATAATATATAATTCATCAAGATTTACAATTCAAATCCTATTAAAACGGACTGTTCTAACTGTGTTTGCCAGAAATATAAAAAAACATAATAATCATTCCAGTTTATGTCGGTCTGACTCATTCAATCTTGAAAGCGCAATCTTGAGCTCGCGCGAATTCAGAGTTGAAAAACTTCATCACTGACAATCAATATTTTAAGAACCCTAAGTTTATTTGAAAGTGTAAAACTTTGAAAGAGAAAACCATAATCTTTTTAGGAGAGTTTCTGATAGAACTGATGAGCCTAGACTCTTGAAGGGTAATAAACCAATGAGTCAGAACATAATTAATAAAATAAATATTCATACGCTTCGTCAAGTAGTTTGATTTTTACGGTTTGTTTGTTGTATCTTCGAAGATTGCTATAAGATATTGAAGTGCAAGAAAGGGAGGAAGAAAGAAAGAACAAACAGAGAAAGAAAGGGAGAAAGAAAGAAAAAAAAAGGAAATGAAAGGAAAGGAAAGGAAGGAAGGAAGGAAGAAAGAACATGTTTTTTTTAATCGAACGCTAACGGTGTAGAGAAGAAGAGAATACACATGTGGTATTTAAAAGAGAAGCCGCACCAACCAGTTATAATTATAATTAGAGGAACTGAAATGAAAAAAATGAAGGAAAAAAAAGCTTTGTATGAATAGAAAACAGTTTGATAACTCTTTAGGTTTGACCAGGATAAGGGCTTCAAGCTGTAAGCGGTCGAACCCTTGCAAAGCCGACGTAACAACTAAACCATTCAAAATAGTCAACCTGATAGCGTCCCTGATAGCGTCCCTGATAGCCAAGTAAAAAAGAAAAAATGGTGAAAAAAACTTGAACACTAAACACTTTGAAATTTCCACGTTTATCAACGTCACGTATAGTGCGGATAAAATAGTAGTGAAAAAGGAACGACTTAGACGATGATTCTAGCTGTATTAGTAAATTAAGTAAAAATGATAACTAATGCGAAATATTCATAAGATGTAATTCTTATGAAGGAAGATATTTTTTTGAGATCGGCTTCTCTTTCAGTTTCTTTTAAGTTCTGAAGAGCTACTCAAGAGTCCCCTTTTACCCACAACTGATACGTCGTTTTTGCGTCGTCTTAGTGTGAGCCGCTTTCTATAGCGATAAAAAAAGTCTAATTCGTCAGACTAAAACTGAAGTGACACTTCAAGAAACACAAAGCTTCTATATGTAATCACCCAATTGCCGTGCTTAACAATTAATAGTTATCTCATAAACTTCTCATCATAATTACTATGAATATATTTTCCCAGTCTTGGCTTGGTCTTGGCTTCTACCATTTTCCACCATTTTCCATACATTGGTTCACTGGTCACACACGAAGCATTCGCTCGAGGCTGCAAGGTTCAAATTTAAATAGTCCTTTGAAACTACCTTGATGCCTCGATAGAATGCTTTGTCTGTGACCAGTGGACCAATATATGGAAAATGGTGAAGTTTCTGAAAGGGATGGGATTGCTTATACTTTAGCGAGGATAAATAATATTTGATGGGTCGTGTTTGGTTTCGCGCGATTAAGTAATAGAACAGTGAACATCGAACTAATTCAATATTAATCATTAGGGGAAGGATTTTGGAAAAATTAGGATAGAAGATAAATGGGACCTCCATTTGGGACCAGGAGAAAGGAAGGATGGGAGGAAGGAAGGAAGGAAGAAAGGAAGAAAGGAAGAAAAGGACCAAGCAAGCAAGGAAGGAAAAAAAAAAAGAATAGAAAGAGAGAGAAAAGGAGAAAGAAAGAATGGGAGTAACAAAATCGAGAATACCAGCCAACATAAACTAATAGTGAAGATTGGTGAAGCACGATAAGGTAAGGCTACTAAAATCTGCATCAAAAACAATCCAAAAGCGAGCACGAAATACCGATAAAACCCTCCACGCCAGCAAGAAATAAATAAAATATTATATTTGATCATGGTGGCTTGATTGCACACTGGATTAATCATCGAGTTCTGGAGGAGATTTTAACGTAAGCTGTTAAAATTTTAAAGCCTTCAAAAATACTTTCTATGTAAATGCGACCGCATTGAAACCGCATTGACAAGGAATTCGAATTTGTTCTTAGAGAAGTGGGTTATTTGGATTGTGAGACGTGAGGCTCGTAGGTGTCTAAATCTATCCCACAGCTCTCAGTTTCGTCAATGGGAATTATTTATTTCATAGTAAAGATAAGATATGAAAAATGTTCTGGTTTTGAAACTTCTAGAGTTAGATTGTAGCGTGAGAAAAAAAAACAGCAAAAATAAACCGATTTTGTGACACAATAAAGAAATAACAATGGCAATAATGGCGGTGATAACTTGAAGATCGTTACGATGAAAAACTACTACTACAACCAACCAAGAAACGTTTAAAAACACCGCAAATCCAGCTCTAAAGAATCCATAAAACAAACTACATATTCTGTCATACAACTTTTTTGGGGGAACATAAGCTAGATATTGATAAATCTTAATTTTTTTCTAGATACACTTGATTGGAATGAAGTACACAAAATTAAAAATTGATGATTTCCGAACAGCAGGTGAGAGAGCGGGTCTAGATCTTTTCTTCTACATCATAAATAGCTACATTCTAGATCATTTTATAGTTGCCAAAATAAAACATTTGAAAACAATGCTAGAATGAGTTAATATTCGAAAGAAAAATAATTCGGAAAATATCTAAAATCGTGAGGAAAAACTCTTTCACTGGATAATGTTTTTAAGGATCGAAAAGTACAATATTTCAGTTTTGTTTCAGATAGGAATGAAATTGAAGTACACAAACAAGAAAAAAAAAACGTTTCGCCGGTTTTGGGGTTGCTTATATTTTAGTCTAAAAAAGCCTCTTAAGATCTTAAAGAGAAGGAAAGAATGCCTAATTTAGTTTCAAGTGGCGGCAAAGCTAGATTTTCGAGGACCAAAACCATGAATTTTGTATGAGAAGTTACGAAAGGTTTTCAGCGCATGTATACATGCAAGTTGTTATCGTTTACTTGCTAAATACTTGAATTTTAGAGCACGAATATCGGAATTATGAATTCAGAAGTGAGGAAGGACACCAACGAGGGGATGACGTCCTGATAATGTGCTATAAACTTGTATCGGAATTCGATCAAATCACTCTATTTTGAACAGAATAATTATTTACAAGAATACAGGAAACGAGTAGCTGGCAGACATTTAGCTAATTCCGCCTGGTTTTGTCGTAAATTATAATCACGAAATGTTCTTTGAGACAACTGGAGTAAATCAAAACGAGAACAAAGAAAGGAATTGAATTTGAGTGTCGGGACAATCGCCTATGGTGAATGTTTGGGAAATATAATTCACAGTTGTAAACGGTCTAAAATACTATAAAGATTATGCACAATTTGATTATTGACAAGCTGGCGGATTTTGAATATTTCTAGAGGAAGTATCAATGTTATTCTTACCTTTAGCGAGAGGGCAGATAGCGGCCCAAGATGTAACTGGCCCAAGAGCAACGAATTGACCTAGTGAGAGTTCCATGAAGAAGAGAGGCATACCACACAAGAACAACATGATCACGTATGGAATAAGGAAGGCACCACCGCCATTCTTGAAGCACAAGTAAGGAAATCGCCAGACGTTCCCCAGACCAACAGCATAGCCAATACAAGCTAGAAAGAACTCGACCTTCCTCCCCCATTGTTCTCGTTCTCCTTCAATCTCCACTTCAATTTTGACTTGTTCTTCGGAATTGTCATCTTCCTCGCCGACTGGACCACCGTTCACAGTCATCTTCGTCTTTTCGTCTGGCTCCATCTTTTGATCTTCAGAATGCTCGTCCTAGAATACAAGCGATAAGAATTGTCATGGAGTGGATGTTTAGTCAGAGTAAGAACCCGGTAAATCCTCAAAGTAGTACTAACGTCTCGATTTACACGCCCGCCTTATAGCGTAATAACCAGATGCTGTATCAGTCACAAACTATAGTTTATTGCCCGTTCATCGCGCGCCAAATCAAAGACTCTTATATTTCAGTGACAATACAACACTTGTGTTCTCAATAGACATTGGTTGAATGAACTTCCAATGGCTTGTTTCGTAAATATTAGTTGATTTGGGTAGTTTTGAGGTAGGTATTAGATAATTAACGGCGTAGAACAGGACAGGTGTAGTACCAAGAATCCCACCTATCAAGGTCTTTATCGCTATGCTAGTTTCATTTCTTTTGTTCTGCTTCATACATACATACAGCCTTTTGTGTATAATGAGGTAACTACTATCGTCATACGATTTTAAAAAACGTTTCTCAGGATGCACAACTTCATTATTTAATCCAACCAATCGCATAAAGAGCTTAATTGAATCTCCAATCTTTTTAATCTGTCATGAATAATTCCTCTCCAGGTACTAAATGCTCACTAAGAAAGATGGAAGCCACGGTTCTAATCGATCAAAGAACGTTGGTCAACGCACAGCAAGACTTTAAAATCATTTCAAGTAGAAAATATCAGATTGAGACTCCCGTGAATGGGTGTAAGGAAGGCGGTACTAAACGAGAAAGGTGGGCAGGAAGAGAAATGAAAGAAAATTATACGAAAATAGATGTATAAATAATTAAAATGCACGCAAGTACGTTTGATAATCATCACGAGAGTCATGAAAATTGATCTAAAATAACTGTTTCTCTCGGTTAATTTCGGATAACGACTGAGCGTTATGTCATCAAAGTATACTCATGCTACTTAACCATGAGAATTAGACGAGTAAATAGTCATCAAATTTATTGGAATTCTCATTCGGAGAACTAACAGAAAGTGATACGTTACTAGGCAACGATCGATGATGGCGTCATTTACTATCAGTACCAGAATCCCTCGCACGCTCGCTTTGGCTTCATTAATTAGCACTAATTACGTTTCATTTCTCATCAGAAAATAAAAACTTAGGCCCACTTCAGACGTCAAGCTTTTGCCTTTGAGGTGAAGCGCTGTCTTCCCTTTAACTAGTAGAAGTATGTAGACCAAACTTAACGCATGTCGTTTCCTGGCGCTAAGCAAAAGAGCGGATGTCATATATAGTAGTTCTCTGCGTTTTCTTAGCCGCTGGTTTCAAGGTTTTTATTTTTTCCAGATGAAAATTAAAACTATATTTATTCTGCACCTTAAATATATTTACAAAAAATTACAGGGGGTATAAGGAAAATTACGATAGAGTATGATGTATGTATATAACATATGCAAAATGAGAAAAAGATCAATTAACTTAAAGCAGGAAAAGAGAAAAACAGCTCAAAGGCAATTAGATGTAGATTCGATGCGGCAAAAGTTCAAGGTCTGGGCCTTAATTTAAAAAGAAAATTTGTGAAAACATCCATTCAGCTACACGCACATAATAATGATAATAAAATTCAAAATGAAAGTTTTGCTTAATTTCTTTCAATGCAGAGTATCCAGGCATTATTAACAACAAGTAAATGTAAGGTGTTAATATTTGAAACAAAAAATGAAATTGAAAAAAAAAAAGAATAAATAAATAAACAAATGACAGGGAAAGAAAGAATGAAATAATGCGAAGACAAAATCGTAAGACCATGGCAGACACGCTTTCTAAAATGGATAAAAGACGAGCACCAAGTAAGGGACTGGTCAGAAATTAGAAGGGGTGAGGGGGAAGGGGGGGGGGGGGGTGGAGATTTGAAATTGAGTGTCAAAAATGATGTGACCCTCCCTAGCAATGGGAATGAAATTTCCTGACCCTCCCCACCCTGACCCTCCCCCTGCACAGATAATATCTCCCAAAACACCTGAAATGAGACCTGTCATTGAACATATATATCAAGAAACCCTAAATATTTATAAACCTAGGAAATGATGAGTGTATGTAAAAGCATCTTTCTTTGATATCAAGCAACATGCCTTTAACCATGAATGATAATGGTGGCAGTGATGATGATAATGATGATGTCAATAGCAGTATATATTATTTAGAATTTATATTGTCTATGTATTTATATATTTTTGAGGGCCGTAAGTTAGAAAACTGTAAAAGGTTATTGCATTTCCCTCTTGAAATAAAGTTATTGTATTGTATTGTAGCTACAGTGATACTGAGCAAATCAAATCAAATCAAATCAAATTTATTGCTCATTAAATTAACAAAGTTTGAAAATTTTACAGTAAGAAAAAATTCAATAAATTAGTTACCATGTATATATAGTTTTTTTACAATTGTATACGTATGAGTTGAGTCTGAGGGCTAAATTAACTGGTAATTATGAGTTCTTACTAGAGACAACTCTACATTTATTTGTTTAATAGCTTTTATCTTGCAAACAAGTAAATGAATATTGTCTTTCAGTTAAGACAAGATTGTTCAGGGGATTTTTTTGAAGGGTGGGTAAGGGTAATGAACACCAGAGGCCGGAGCACCTAGGGGGGTTTGGGCATGCCCCCCCCCCCCCCAAGAAAATTTTAAATTCAGAGAGCCTTGGAAATGCGATTTCCAGTGTTTTGAGGGGCATCTGCAAGAGCATAAATTTATGTGACCCTCCCTTTTTCACTGCCTATTTTTTCATGACCCTCCCTTTTCAGGGGCTCAAAAAGTTATGACCCTCCCTTTTTCCACCCCCTCCCCCCTGCTAATTTCTGACCAGTCCCTAACTAAAGATTAACATATGGACGGTGTATTTAACTAACCATGACGAATATAGAACAATGACTAAGATACTGGAAAACAGAACAAAAGAACACTAAAAGAAAATGTGTAAAATGCTTATTCAGATCTAACAATATATTTTTTAAAGAAAGCACTCAATGATGATAAACAATTTACTCATAGGAAAAAATAAATAGTAGGTATATCGTAGCAATTCCGCTAAACTGTCTGTTTATATTCGGCAAAATAATACAAAGAGTCGTCTTTGGTGACTTGAGAGAAGCAGAACTCCAGGTACAGTTCACTCTTGTATAGTTTTATTCCACTTATAAAGTATTTTATTTGAGAAAGTTTTCTTTTACCAAGAAAACGTCTGTACGTTCGTATAAGCTACGTACTTGAATACGTAACAATGAATTTCAATAATCATTAGAGTTTTGACATTGTTTTGTTCTTTGAATTGTGGTGCATTGGGATCTTCCTACAAGTGGTCTAGATATCTATCTATATACATGAGATCATTTCCTACGAGCAATAAATAAACATATACGGGTCAATATAAACACAGCGAAATCCTTTCCGGGTATGTTTACCTTAGATAGATGGAAAAAAAATTCCGATTTACTTGTACTAAATTGTAATTTTACGGTGTAAAGTTCACTTGAAAATAATATTATTATATGAACTACGTTCAGGCATAGATAAAGTAGTTTCAAAGATTCAAAAAATCACAGTTCAAGTAAAATTATTAATCTAAATGTTTGTTAGTTTGACAAGAAACCTGAGCGCTGCAACACGTGCGTTACTATTTAAGCTTACTAATTAATATTAATTTTTACCGTCTCCAAGAATACGCTTTTCACCATTTTGTAGCTTTTCCAGGTCAGTGGTTAACTTCTAGATCTGTCATAATGGCAAATAGCACAAAAATGATTGAAATTGGGTGGTTATAAGCTTAAATCAGATACCAACGGTTGATTTCGTTTGGTCCACGATTTCGGCAAGAGACAACGACAGGAACTTGAATCCTTTTTAACCCTTGCCGTTTTGTAGCATGTGCTTTCATTTGTAGTCCCTGGAATCACTCATTTGCTTTCAATACATGGATTCCGATCCCTACTTCTAGCTATTGCTATCCCTAGTCATTTTAAGGTTCTTTGTGACCAATATTTGTCGCTGTTTTGGTCAAACACGTAAGCCTACATAGTTCTGTCAATGTCGTCTCATAGAAATGACTCAACAAAAGCACTGTCATCACTGAAACGACAGCAATCCTTCAAGGAACAATTCCCTTTGGATGATCGTATCGATGGACATTACAGAATTGATTGCTAAGATTCTACACAAATAATGAACGATTAGAAAAACTCACGTCTCCCAGTGAAGTTGTGCCTGCCATCCATGCAAACATGTGGCGTGAAACAACTAGACTGAGCATGCGCATAACAGTACCGGAAATAATTTGCTAAAGAAAACTTGTACTTCATACTTATAGTATCGATAGTAACAGTAATGGAATTGACACCTAGCGTTTGTTCTTTAAAAAATCTAAATATGCCAACGAAGCGATGAGATTTAAAATTAGATAATTTTTTAGAAGATTTAGATATCCAAAAAATCTTTAGAAGTCGAACTTTAATATATACGCATCAAGAGTTCCGCGCTACTGCTCTAAGCACATGCTCAGGGGATTAAAAAGTGGGATAATATTTTGTAAATTATGCAATTTTTCGGTATATTTAATTTAGAATTCGCTTAACGGTACGCGATCTTGACAATTTAGTGAAAATTGTCCTTGACAAGAAAGATACAACTAAAATATAGCATATTTTACAAAATATTATGCGCTTAAAGCAGGCGCGGAACTCTTGATGCGTGTATTGATTCAGTGTGCAGCAGTGCGCGCCATCTCTCAAACAATGGATTTCATTCAACAAATTTATTTTCTATCAAATAATTTGTTCATTTGACTAGGAAAGTTTAACAAACCGTTTAAAGAATGGTACTTTTGAAAACAGTGGTTTTTTTCCCCACTCGAAAAAAGAGTCTTGCCGGAAAAAGAAACTGAGACGTGCAGCCATTTGAAAGTGCTCACTATGCATACTAATTTGTTGTTCGATTACATTTGACTATGAATAGATCTAACAGACCAATCAAATTCTGCCATCGTGAAAAGATAATTGAATAAATTAAAAAGCTAAAAGATTAAAGATATTCTTATTTTGGCAAATAATTGTTTGTCTTATTGTTCAGCCAGTACTTGGCACATGTCGTAAGAACCATGCATCGATCAGAGTTAGAACTTTGAACTCTTACAAGTACAGGCTAGTTGAAGTACACTTAATCGAATAAACTCTGGTATAGCTTTTTTGAATCAACTCTAATTGGAATAAGTCATAATGACACATAAATATCATACGATTTTATTACAAGATTATTCTAGTCGGTAAAGAATCAGCGAGTTCCTTCTCTTTTAATCGTAACATTTCAGCCCTCAATAAAAAAGATTAATTAATAAAATTGAAGTCGAAATGCTTCAAATACTATTTAGCATAATGAGTTACGGGTTCAACCACCTGCTACTTTTAGACACTGAGTAATACATGTTTTGTTTTTTACGAAAGCACGTGTTTTTGTAGATTGTTTATGTTACATGCGGTTGGTTTGATTACCCTAGCGGCTACACCCGCTGTTCTTGCTCACACACCGCGAAATCGATCAAGTTTTGGTGGACATGCATCCATAACTATTTGGCGGATTTAATTTTTTTTCCCAGTGTCTTATAAAAATCATCAGAAATCATTTCTAAGACTCGCTTTGAATAATACGCGAGGAATCGTGAAACTTTCATGCAATCAAAACGACTTCACTTATCACATCCATGGCACGTGCTCTTGACAATACTTTGTAAGCACTTTGATTGACGTCCACTAAAATCACAGGCAACCCAATATAAGGCAATGAAAGGACTTTAACATTAAAAAAAAATTAAAAGGTTATCTGAACAAAATGCAGTAAAATTTAATTGAATCGTTTAGTTTGTACCTTTGATAATGTCCTGGTGAAATTTCATTTTTTTTAGTTTACCTTATCTTCCCTCTATTTAACAATTAGAAGACGAACTCGAGATTTCTATCGGCTGATAGTTGACGAGGGGCTCCGGCCCCGAGTCAACTATCAAAGCCGATAGAAATCGAGAGTGAGTCTTCTAATTGTTTTAGTAAAAATCTCAACTAAACTATACTATACTAAACTAAACTTCACAAAAGCGCGAAGGAAAAGCCGCCATTTTTTCAAAACAAGTCCGGCTTTCTCTACCCACTATCTATCGGCTGATAGATAGTGAGTACGTTAGCCAATCAGAATGCAGGATTTGCAATAGTATAGTAGTAGAATTTTACTAATAATGAATATTATCATATTATTGTAGTAGTAAACAGGGCCGTAGCCAGACTGAAATGTTTACCGAGGCAATCGACTGCTGTAGGTGGGAGCAACTAGGGGGTTGGGGGGCATGCTTCCCCGAAAATTTTTGAAATTTAGACCCTCGGAAATGGGATTTCCAGCTTCTTGAGAGGCATTTGCGACATATTCATTGTATTAAAGTTGTGACAATTTTACACATTCTGGCAAAGAAAAAGAAGAGAATTTGTTTTCATTCTTTAAGAATTAAAGAAAACTAAACAATTAATAATATCTGAAATTTTACCGAGGCAAATGCCTCGCTTGCCTCATCGTAGCTACGTTCCTGGTAAAGTAATGAGAGCAGACTAGAAAGAAAAAACTATCTTTTCACGACGAAAATTCCGCGTGTTTTTGAAAACGAATACAATCTCGAAGTGCTGTTGTTCGTTTGTTCCGAAGCAAGAGTTGGTTTGCCAAGAGAAAGTTCCCAGTGCTATATACTGGACTAAGGTTGGCAGGTAGGGCTTGTAAAAGTGCAGCGAAAAGATATAATTTTTAAATTATAAAAATACTAAACATATAAAACACTAAACACAAAATGTCATGACTATACTATTTTCATGCAAACAACCAAAAATGGTGAACAAATCATCTCCGTGACAATAAACCAGCCGAGCGACTCTTTGTTCAGCTGGTTTTTGCTATAAACTATACTAGAGTCTCGACTGGAGTTGAATTGCTTTAGTAAGCGGTTGACTTTACACAAATAACACTCAAAACGATCCAACGGAGTCAGTATTGACAATATTTTTATGGGCAAAATCCTTCGAGAATTTTAAATATTAAGAATATTAAAGTCGATTAAATCAACCACCAGAAATCAAATAAAACTTACAGAATTAAAACTCAGTAATAAAATCAAAAGATAAACAAACTATTCTACATCTACAACTGACTCTTACGCTGAAGTGAAGAGATTTATGCTTGCTTTACGAAGGGAAAAAAAGATGCACTGAACAAAGTTCGGCGAAACTGAAAGTGGTTAATTAATTTCACACAACATGCACACTCGTCAGTAGACTGATCTTCCTCAAACACAAAACGACAGCAATTCAAACGGCGAATAAGTAATAATGTTTCACAAATTTTACCCCATTAAAGCTCCTTCCTTTGCAGAGGGAGTCCAAAATCCCAAGTAAAGTTTGTTTACCATCATTGTTTTTTCTCTCTTCACGACCTGACGTTTGAGATCCAATTCCTGGCGTCATTTTGAATAAAGTTCGGGTCGATATAATGGTATCAAAGGAGTCTTTGAGGGCGTTATTTTAATTGTTACTACCAATAGACCAATTAAATTCATTCATTACCTTGAACAAAGATGCTTAAAAAGGCTATTCATACCGACACAATAATGTTCTCCTGGAGGCTACAAAATTCTGGCTTACGATCTACTTAGACTTTGAACAAGTAACTCTACTGGGTCCAGAGGAGAGGAACATTTGATGCCATTTATTTTACTCCTCCCTAATTTTTCGCCCATTTCTCCTTCACAAACAAACGAAAAATTTAATAAAATGTTAATAAAATTGAATAAAAATTAATTATTTTTCCCCTTGTCTTTTTATATGCTGGCTCTCCCTTCTTTCTCATTCTGCACTCTTTCCCCGACAATATTTATATTATATATATATTAGCATGTTGAATATTATATCAAGTAATGGAAAGCATTAAGTATTTATTGAAAAACAAAGAAAATTGGAATGGGTTTCAATTTAATTTAATTTCGTTCGCATAGATAAACAGTGACTTATGCTACCACAGGAATCCCAAAGTTCAAGTTAACCCCGCCAGTCAATATCTGTTTAAATTACGTGTTACCACGTTTCAGGGCAATGCCGGCGTGACAAGTCCGTTAATAGGGATTAATAGGGATTAAAGTTAGATAGCAATTATCTTGGTCAAAGAAGGTGAAAATTGGGGGGAAAAAACTATACTCGTGAAATTGTTGCGTACACGTGTGTGACGATCACTTCTACAAGCCTTGTTGCTAAGGTGACGACAGATTGTACTGTCTTCACAGAGAGAGCCATTTTTTGTCATAATTAAGTAGATCTCTTCAGAAAAATGTCTAAGGTCAAGCTTCTAAATAAACACCAAAAAAGGCAAGAAAGTGCGCATCTGTTTTATGAATTGAAATATGGATAGATTATTATCCGCTCTACCTTTCTCACCAGGCACCAAACAGATGTCTACAAAATCTATCCATGATAATGAACACAACTCTTGAAGTTAAATAGAAAGCACTACATAGCTCATAGGTCAAAGCTCTTCAATGCTCGAATTAGCAGTCGCTTGCCAGACATTAGTTTGAAAACACTTCTGCCACTAAGATGAGAGGGGTGGGGGTATGTTTATTCGACTGATATTCGAGGTTGTTCAAAATGTTTTAAGAATGTCTGTATGAAGATTTTTGGAAAGAAAGGATTAACGTTGTTTATATAGAATTTAGATTCATGTAGATATTTTGCATCCATAATGAAAGATTGTCCTGTTGATGCCACACGAACTGACTCCATGAAAAACTTGCAAACAGAAGTCTACAAATGGTCACTCTCTACACTGGTAAAAGTGCCTTAAATTTACAATTTCTAACTCTGCTAGTCAAGAGTTTTTATTTTTGCAACCGAGACTGTTTTGACATAGATATCTACTTGTAGTTTCCTGTTCCACAAACCTTTTTCAAATTAACCAAAACCACTCAAAACCATGTACCACATTTAAGTTTTGTGAACATCCGCCGATGAAAATATAATCTTAGATTAGGTTGTGTATTGTAATAGCCACTTTAAAAATCTCGTACTTACTTGTGAGAATGTTATTGCAGTCCAGAGATCCCTCAAATTACTAAGTCTTATAATGTATCGTGTTCATATTGGGGCACGTCCAAACAGGATTTTAAAATCAAAACCATCTGAAGACGTTTTGTCGCTCATTTATAGTAAAGCGGCGAGTTAGTACTTAATCGAAAGTCATTAACATCAATTCACATTTAAAAGTGTTAATCGTTTTCTAGGGTTTAATAATATGCTAACTAACTTTAAGGCTAAATCTCATCGTAAGCCTTATTCAAACTTGTTTTTTTTTATGTTCCGAGAGCATTCAGTGTTTTATGGAAACAACCCGCATGGAAGTGATACGAAAATAAGCGAACTTGTATGTATATTCGCGTGAACGTAATTCCAACTACAAGTTTAATAAACAAGGGTCACCATTATGCAGTTACTAACTGATGTATGAATATCGCAACAGACTGTGCTCACACTTGTCTTCGGTGTGTCGAGATTCCAAAACATTCAATTTATCTGAAAATTTGATCGGCCTAAACTTACCTTAAAAGCTGAATGACTAGTTTTCCGTTACTATTCTTATTCTTGCTTACTATATGGGAACTGTATGGGAACTGTAGCAAGCGATACCGCGCTCAAATGACCACACAACACGGGGAAATTGATACAAGGGAAACTATTAATATCTAAACCAATAAACAACTCAATTGTAAGTGGCAAGCTTTTTGTGATCACTTAATCCTGGTTGCAAAGATTTGCGAGTAACGTTATGAACTTTGGATGTAATGTAAACAGGTTGAAAATCTATTATAATTGAAATGATGTTTGGTATATCGTCTTGAAAAACAGCGCAAGAAACGAGAAATGTGAAAATAGCACTACAATGTATGATAATAGTACTGACGATAGACAGACCACTAGTAGCATAGGTAGCATGCATGATATAGTACGATAGAATAGAATAAGAATAAGATAACTTTATTGGCATGACCTATGAATTTACAGGTATTGCTAAAGTATTGTGATATAACATAAACTCTATAGATAATTACAAATTGATTGAATTACAATAGTTGACTAAAAATATATCAATATGATTTTGCTTTTGAACTTCAAACTAATCATATTTATCATGAATAAATTCTGATAAATTTATATTATTTTTTAACATCATTTTGCGTTTTGCTATTTCTAAGTTCAAAAGCTTTCAAAATGAATTTAGACACATAATAAACAGCTTGATTTTTAGAACTTAGTAAAGTTGAAATATCTAAATTATTTATATCTATTAGGTCAGTCAACTTGTTGCATAGATTTGATCGTAAATTTGAATACAGAGAACATTTTAATAGCATATGTTCTTCTGTTTCGATTTGATTATGATTACAAAAGATGCAAAGTCTCTGTTCGACCTCCACCCTTTGTTTTCCATATCTTCCTGTCTCTATAGCTAATTTATGATTACTAATTCTTAATTTTGCGAAATATCTTCGTTGATCAAAGTCTTGTATAGTATTTAAGTAATCTTCTGTTTCATAGGTTTTCTTTATTGAATTATATACTTCTAATTTTCTTGATTTTACTAAATTAGATTTCCATGCCTTAATATAATGTTTTTTCATTAATTCGTTATAGCATTGAAGAGTGACGTTAGTAATGGGATTAGTCAGTCTGTTTGAAACGTCTATGTTGTACGATCTTAACATTGAAAGTAGATGCGTATGATAACAAGATTTATGTTTCTCGTGTAAAGATCTTGACATGAAAAACGCTTGTTTAGCGAATGAAGAATCGGGCAAGCTAGTAAGATGATTAAAATATTTATAATAATAATAATAATAATAATAATAATAATAATAATAATAATAATAATAAGGGTTAGTTTATATAGCGCCAATATCCTTTAGTTCAAAGACGCTTTACAAGTTGTATAAAAAGAAAGTTTGTTGCTGGTATATAAAAATTGGATTAAAAGTACAGAAATAATATTTATAATATTTAAAAAGAATACACTATACATTATAATTTCAATTTCAATAAATATAGACAATATCAAATAATGCAAACAAATTATATATTTTTTATAATTTTATATTTATTATATTATTTGTAAAATCCAAATAAGAAAATATTTTAAGGTGTGTTAAAATGATAAGACTAATCAAAAGCACAAGTGAATAAGAATGTTTTAAGACCTCTTTTGAAATGGGAAAAATCATCACAAGAGCGAATTGATTGAGGGAGACGATTCCATAGCTCAGGAGCAGCAACTGAAAAGGCTCTTCTTCCATATTTTTTAAGTCTGAAAGAGCCTTTCGTCAGAAACCTCCCAGATGAAGATCTGAGAGACCGAGAGGGGAACATAAGGATTAATAAGTTCACGAATGTAAAGGGGAGCTGCATTAGTCAATGCTTTGAAAGTTAACAAGAGAATCTTAAAATTAATACGCTGCTCTACAGGCAACCAGTGTAGGCGATGTAGAACAGGAGTAATGTGATCATTTTTATGGCAACAAGACACTACCCGTGCCGCTGCGTTTTGAACATGCTGGAGTTTTTGTAATAGATAATTAGGTAGACCAAAATACAAGGAATTACAGCTATCAAGCTTAGAAGAAATTAAAGCATGGACGAGAGTCTCACAGGCTTCAAGAGAAATATATCTACGAATACTCCATATGTTTTTAATGTAGAAAAATGATGTTTTGCAGACGGAAGTGATCTGCTTTTCGAGAGATAAATTTCCATCAAAAATAACTCCTAAGTCACGGACACAGGAAGAAGGGAAGATTTCAAAGTTTGAAAAATTTAGAGAACCAACTGATGGCATTGGTTGATGTGCAGCAGACAAAACAAGGACCTCAAGGACCTATTATTATTATTATTATTATTATTATTATTATTATTATTATTAAAATATTTAAGTATCAATCTGTCGATAAATATTTTTAAAGGAAATCTACCTAATTCAGCCCGACAGGCTATGTTCGAAGCTTTACTACTAACTCCTAAATAATATTTACAAAAACGTAAATTTACTTTTTCTGTTTGACTTTTCTCCCACTTAGCTTCTCAAAATCATGTTTTCGATAAACTCCCCATACTTCACTAGCATACGTAAGGATTGGAGATACCATACAATCAAAAAGTTTATTGGCCTGTTGTGCTTTAAGTTTTGTAAAATCAACTGTGCGATTGATCCTAAAGAAAGCATGTAAAGCTTTTTCTCTCGATTGAAGTAAATGAGCGTCAAAGTTACCCGTTGAAGTTAACTTAACTCCTAAGTAAGTGTATTCCTTGACGGTCTTAAGTGGATTGTTTTGTAACGTAAAAGAGTGTTGTTTAGACTTTTTGAGAGTTTTCTTAGAGAAAATCATAACTTTTGATTTTTTCTCATTGATTGTCATTTGCCATTTTGTGCAAAAACTTGTTACAGAATTAATGCAATTTTGCAAACCTTCTTTCGACTTTGATAATAATACTAAATCATCAGCATACATAAGTGATGTGAGCTTATTTCCATTTGGTAAAAACATTGGATCTGTTCTAAATGTCTCATCAAGTAGTAAAGATAATCATTCAAATAGAGATTGAAAAGTAAAGGACTCAATATACAGCCTTGACGAACGCCACGTGCATATTTAAAAGTCTTTGTGCGATTACAACCTAATTTAATGTAGCATGATGACTTTGAATATAAATTTTTAATAATGTTGTAAAAACTTCCATTTATGTTATTTTGGAGTAATTTAAATAATAAACCATCATGCCAAGTTGAATCAAAAGCTTTTTTGAAGTCAATGAAGCATGCATAGATTTTACCTCCGCTCGTATTTGTTACATATTTGTCAATAATACAACGTAAAGTGAAAATATGGTCTGATGTTCTGTGTTTTGGCAAGAAACCGATTTGAGATTTATGTAAAAGATTCTGTTTTTGTGTAAATTTTAACAATCTTTGGTTTAAAATTACGGCAAAAAATTTCCCTAGACAACTAGAAACACAGATACCTCTATAATTATTTGTATCTGATTGATCACCACTTTTGAAGATTGGGGTAATAGAACCCTCACACCAGTTATCGGGGAAAACTCCTGATTCCTGAAGATAATATTAAAAAGTTTTTTCAAAACTGGACACATTTCGTTAATACTGTGTCGAATCATTTCGTTTTTTATCTTATTCGCGGATGCGGCTTTTCCATTTTTTAACATTTTTGTACAGGTTTCAATTTCCTTTTCAGTTATCAAACATTTTATATCAGTGTTAATCTCAACTTGAGGGTCAGTTTCCTCTTGGGTTAGACGATCAACAACATACTGCTTATCTTTAGAAACGTCCTTTTGCGAATGCAGTGATTTAAAATGATCAATCCATTTCTGTTCTGATATAGGAGGGATTTTATTTTCATTGATATCTTCATTAGCTGATTTGAGAACTTTCCAAAAGTTACTGTTATCTTGAATATCTTTCAATTCTTTAGATAAAATATCATTTATCAGGTTTTTAAATTCTTGAGATGACATTGCATTTTGAAAAGGTTCAATGGAATCTGAAGTCCAAATAAATTGTGGTGATATTGTTTGAAGCGAATTAAGATTTGTATTGGTCTGATCGCCGGAATCAAAAATCTCCGAATAGGTTTGTATCCAAGTGAAGATCAAACTATGATCAGATAAAAATGTTGGTTGATCTACAATAAAGTATTTTATATAACTGAAAAAATCCTGATCTGCAATGATATAATCGACTGTACTGGCAGCATTTTTACCATGATATGTAGGTTTCCCTAAAGAATCTCCGCTAATTCTACCATTTAAAATTTTAAGATCAAATGACTTGCATATATTAAGTAGTCTTCGCCCATGTGAATTAATTTTAACATCAAAATTGTTCCTTGGAAATGGCGTTAAAGATAATACGCTACGATCGTTTTGTAAAAAATTATTGCCGTCTTTACAAACTACATCAATATATTTACCGGTACGAGCATTAAAAAATATCCTAGAAGAATAACAAAACCTTTGTTTGAAAACGTTGCAATATCGTTTTCAAGGTTTTCAAAGATTTCAATATCAAAATATTTAGAGTTTTAGAGATAGATAGACCACTAGTAGCATAGGTAGTATGCATGATAGTACGATAGACAGACCACTAGTAGCATAGCTACCATTGCTGTTCCCTTGGTCGGGTTCAATTCAACAGCAATTCTTGGTTTGCAACTACGTGCTATTTGGTCGTACTTAAATTATATATATTGTTTTCTTTAGCTAAAATTATAAAATAAAATGCAAACTAGCTTATGGAGCTATAAAACGTACACCTATGGTTAAAATATTAGAGTAAAAGTGCGTTTTCTAAGCGAGCTATGGGTGGACAAAGATTCCGAATATTTAGTGTGAATGAAGCGACCTGGATGATAAGCGATTTTAACAAACAAAGCTTAAAATATGCCATCTTACTTAATTTTACTGTAACTTGTTGAACTTCTAACATGTATGAAGCTGATAGCATTTAATTTGGTACACATTTCTTGATTTCCATGACTTTACAGAAGCGTGGCCAGCACTAAGTTAGTCAGTATTTGCAAGAAGAATTCTAACGTCGATAACTCGTAAACAAAATATCAAACCGATCTGAAACTTTATGCAACAATTCACACAATAGCTCTCTAAATCGTTCTTAATTTCAATTTATTTTTTATATACTTTTAGTGATACTTAGATATATTTTATGCGTATTTCGATAGCTTTGTTTTTAGTTTTAATATATACTTATATTTTTATATTTAGATTATTTAGATTTATTTAGATTATTATATTATACATTGATATAGCATATTATTATAGCAGGACCTCTCTGAAAAACACCTCGGTGATGTGAGCCTCCTGCTTAATTAAACATTGTTATAAATAAAAAAATAAAAAAATAAATAAAACATTTAAAAGAACCAGCTTTATAGGACTCATATTTCGATTCTATTTTATTACTTTTTCTTCAATGACGTCACGTGAAAACGATGAATTGCATCTGAATCAAATTTGTTCCACTTTCAATTCGCTTCTTCGCCAACTTTTGCTGGAATTAAGCAATTGCAGGTTTACTATTAACCAATATTTTTGAATTAAGCAAACCTCTGTTAAGCGGACACCAGACAAGGTCTCAAGTGTCCGCTGAAGAGAGGCCCGTATGGCCAGTATGTAGTTCAATTACTTTTGGGCTTGCTTGATACATGTTGCCTTATAAAACTAATTGATGACATAGTTCTTGCTGCCATAGTTAATCGATTAACTATGTTGCTGCAAAACATTTCAGTTCATCTGTCAACCGCACATAAGATAACTTGAGTCTGCGTTAACCGTGTTTTCAACGTGATCTTACGTGAGTCAGTCTCCCGCGACCAATATTACCCGATATATGTAGTATCCTTATAAGGAAACTTATGCTTTAGCGATGAAAGGTCATGAGCGGTTTTGCAATATCTCATAAACATTATTGACTGAACGGCTTTGGAAGCCCAGCTATCAAATACTATAAATTAAATTAAATCTATGTTGTTATATATGCATTATTCATAACATACATTTTGGTGACATTTGATAACAGTTTTACAATCCTTATAGACCTTATGGTAGACAGAGGTCTAATCACGGTAAAGGAAAGTGAATTCTCTTTTGTCTTTATCGGTTCAACGATCTTTTATGGAGTAGGAGTTGTAATCGTTCAAAATGGCGTCAGACTTACAAAATAACGCTTATACCACGCGCTCTAGTTAGGGCTTATGAAAATTAAGGTATTCAACAACACCATTTTCGAAAAATCTTTTCCCTTGACCTTGCATTACAGAATATAAGCTTAAGTTAACGGAAATAGACTTCGTTCTAACGCTTAAACCGACGTACGCAATATATCGAAAATAAATATTTATGATAGCGTTAATAAAACTCATAATGGTTGTTTAGCATGCTGTAAAGTCGCCTCTTCTCGAAGTCAAGCTCGAACGTCACTCCAAAGACTTCGTCGAATTCGTGTCATACCAATAAATGGGACTGACCTTGTGTGATTTAAGAGTTATTACGCGATAGAATGTCAATAAATAATAATACAATTCCACGTGTGTTGAGTTTGTGACTCAAGAAACGGTCATGAAAATTACTTTGCTAAAATATAGATATGAAAGGAACGCACGTACTTGCATAGTTTGGTGTGTCACGTTGTATTTGGCGCCTTTCTCGCGAACCATCGTTCTCTCAATGTGGATGTAGTACGGTACTCGATTCGCCAATTCAAGCGAGACTTGGAGTTCTTCGGATTCAATGCTTCGAGCTGTTACCGTGAGGGGTCTGGGAGAATCATGAATAGCCATACCCCTTAGCTCTTGCTGGGAGACTTGCTGGGAAGGTATTGAAAGATCGATCTGAACTTCACTAAGAGATTTGCTTTGGCTTTGTTAAGAGCTTGAACCTGAAAGCGCATTTCCTTTTCCTATCCTTCCCCTACAATGCGGGATGTTTTCCTATTTCAGACCACGCCATTTCCTTGATAACAAGATTCTTTATTTGAGTGCATGGTTATCATTTCATGTCTTCTCATGTGCAACCGTTAAACAAAGAGATGATGCTCAAGGGAATGACACGTGGTCTGAAATGGGAAAACAGAATGGGCTTTTATCACGGTGGCCATGTTTATTCCATGAGAGCAAAAACCTTTGTTTGGAACGTTCTAAAATGTATCAAAGCGAGGTCAAGAGGATCCAAGGGATTTGCCGCCGTGTGATAAAAGTCATTACGCCCAAGCTAAAGAAGGGAATTAACTTTTTTGAGAGCGCGATGAAAAAATTCAGCCTCTTAAAATTCAGGTTTCATATTTGGAAAATTCTGTTTTGTTCCATTCAGGGTAACAGATGTCACTAAATGCCTGGTTTTATACATAGCTTATGGTGGTTGGGTTCCTGTGAATTTGGGCAGGTAGTTTATTGCTTTTCTCTCCCCCCCCCCCCCCAACTCTGGATCTCTCGCTACGTCAATGCTGAAGAGCCAAAGTCAAGGTGAGACATGGCGACTCCAAGATGTTGAAGCAAGAACGGTACGTTTAATTCACCAACTCATCTCATTTACTGGTCTTGGGTTCGATTTCTGGACACTTGGTATCAGGAAAAAACAGAGTTTGTTAGGTTTCTCCCTTGATTCGAGGGTTTTTCTCAGGTTTCTCTGGTTTTGCTCCCCCTGCAAAGCCTAGCACGCTAAATTCCAAATCGATCCGTGAGTTACTATGTATGGGCCAGAGGTTATCGATAAGATGTGAGTTAAGGACGTAAACAAGCGAGCATTCCATTAACTGAAATAAAACCCTCAAGAAAACATGAAAATGATACGATCTTTATTATACAAAAAGCCAGGTGCAAGAGTGCACTACTGACCCCACCCCTACAAGGTATGACTTGACAAAAATGTTGATATAAAGTGAAGAGCACTTTAGTACATCAACTAATGACGAACGACTGACACCTTTGTTTGTTACAACACCTTCTGCAGGGGGTGGGGTGGGATGGGGATGAGTCGTCTTTATAAATTAATACCGGAAGATTTCAATGACAGTAAAGACAGTAAAGCAGTTTCCCTTTCCTGCACGTGTTGTTTGTTCCCAGCGCCAGATAAGCAAAGAAGGGTCAAGTTTAGTGTAACAGAATGGATTACATTTCATTTGGCATAAGAACGCATCACGCAACCAAAAGGTGTAGAATTTGTAGTTGAATAAACCACAAAAAATAGTTAGTCAAATGAAATGTTATATTTTTCTATAATTGGTCTTCCTGTGGATCTCAAAACCACAGGGTTCCCAATTAGGGAAAGTCGAGGTAGTTACTAATATGGCTGATTGGAAGCACGTTGGGTTAGAAACTAAAATGCAAATCGTGTTCTGATGTCTTCAAGCTTCTTGGAAACCTATAAGAAAAAAAAGAACAAAATTAATAAAATTTGTTCTAGGAGAGGAAGATGGAGAAAAGGGAGTAAAAACAAAAAAAAAAAGGAAGGGAAGAGCAAAGACAGAGGAGAATGGAGGGAGGGAGGAAGGGGCGGATGGAGGGAGTGAGGGGCGGATGGAGGGAGGAAGGGGCGGATGGAGGGAGGAAGGGGCGAATGGAGGGAGGGAGGGACGGAGGAAGGAGGTAAGGAAAAAAAAGAGCATTGGCAAAAAAAATGATGTGAAGGGAAGACAAGAGGAGTAAGAAAATGAAATTACGGGAAAGGAAAGGAAAGGACAGAAAAGAAAATGAAAGAAACGTGATGCGTGGAAGGCCGAGACAAACTGATAATAGAGTAAGTCAACCTCCCGATTCCCCATATCTTCTTCCCTCTAGATAACATTCATCCATTACCTCTGCCGGTGTTCGATCCAGTTCCTCGGCTATCGCTCGTCGTTTAGAATATTCTAAAGAGTTATAACTTTCGCACAGGTCGCCGTCCATAACGTTCTACGATAACATGAAAAAAACAATCAATTGAACAATCGAACAATAATATTATATTAGGATTGACAAAATTCATGAAGGACGAAACGGGTCTCCTACTGATTTTCATTTTTTATTTTATTTTAAAAAGCTTTGTTTTAACATAATCAAAAATTTTAAAATCATTTAAAAATTAAAATTATTTAAAAATGTGTGAAGTACGCTTTCATGGCTTTTCAAAACCTTTTCCAATTATAAAGATATTTAGGATGTGCCAGCCGAGAGAATTTCAATTTTAAATAACCTTTTTGGCGTATAATTTTGCCACTTTTGCAGAGCGTTGGTATTACACGGCGTTACACTTAAAAGGTTTGTCGCGGTTTCCGCTCCGTGTCCTAGACCACGTTCAATATATCAGATATATCGTATTTCAAGCATGAAATGGAGAGTGCCATACAAAAAGCTATCAAATACCTCACCAATCCTCAATGGAATAAGTAAATATAATGCTGTTGATTCTATTTTAATGATGTTTTTTTTAACATTTTATTTATAAAATGTATCATGTTACTGTGGCATACATGAAGTACCATGCGAAGAAAGCCGCGACAAGTTAGAATTTTAAGACATAATTTTAAGTTTCCCTATGGATGTCCAAAGTACATGAGGCATGGTAAACGTTAGATTAAAATATATTATTGCTGTAGCACAGCGAGTAGAAATGTTTGTTTCCCCCTTTCGAAACACACCATTACTCTATTCTATTGCTGGCAACATTTGATCTATCACAGGAGAAACATCCTAATATCTTGGACAATACTGCAGGGGGCTTTTTTATATTTTTTTAAAGAGAAAAACAAATGATACTTTGGACAGGAAATGGAAGTAGGGAAAAAACCCACTATCGGTAGTTAATAAATCATGTGCAATAAGACGACTAAAATGGTTTTTAAATGACGATAGATAAAAGAATATAACAAAAGCGGGGGTCCCACTTGGATATCCACCGTTCTGGCGTCAAAATTATTTGTCTTGAATATCACAGACCAGTTAATCTAAGTTGATCAACATTATGGATCATAAAACTACTTAAGGCCCGTTTACGCTAGCAATTCTGTCGCGCGACTTGAGCGTCGATTTCAATGGCGGTTTTATTGCAATCTCGATCGCAAGTGTAAACACCAGGGGATTTGATTGCAAACTTGCTGTGATATTTCCTATAAAGCCGTGCCTCTTTTCAACAGCCATCGGATAAAATGCTTTCCCCCGCTTACGACTTGTTTCTGGTTTTTCATTTTCCATCAACAGATTTACTTTCGTGCCCGAAATTCAGTTGGCATATTTTTCTCCCACACTGCAGCATTTTTGGTATTTTTCCAGTGAAAATCGCCGCGGGTTGCACTAAGTTTCGAGCATGTTCGAATTTGTGGCGACTTAGCTGCGATCTGTCGCCGTGAAATCGCCTTAAAATCGCCGTGGGTTGCACTAAGTTTCGAGCATGTTCGAATTTGTGGCGACTTAGCTGCGATCTGTCGCCGTAAAATCGCCTTAAAATCGCCGGGCGTTTACAAGTGCGATTTGGGTTTGCGATAAAATCGCCGTTGAAATCGCCTCTTAAGTCGCGCGACAAAATTGCTAGTGCAAACGAGCCTTTACATGTGATAATCTATATTGATTCTAACACCAAAGACTGTATTTCTTTAATACAATAAGTACTACTGTGCTTAATCAGTCGAGGAAGAAAGAATACATTTTTGGGTAAATTATTTTGGACAAGAAAATGAATTGCGAACATTTTTGCCATCGCGTCTTTGATCCCATAAAAAGAGTTTGATATCGAGGGAATAAAAAAGTGTGTAATGTCTTCATATTTCAGACCACGTGTCATTTTTTGAGAATAAGATTTTTTGTTTGAGTTGTATCAAACAAATAATACTCTAGGGAATGACACATCTTCTGAAATGGGGATTAAACAAGCCTACCTTGACGGGAAAGTAGTATGATCTGAATGACAGATGATCTCGACCAACTAAAGATGGGTGTTCTGATCTCAAGTGCATTTCAAGATGCTGGAAGAAATCGATATCCTGAAAGTGCAAAATTACAGCATGAGATTTCAAGATCTCATTTAGAATGTCATATTTATTCAGTTAAGCCTGGCTTAACACAAACATACACCTCAGTAGTACTACACAGGAGCTCGTCGATGCTTTGGTCCACAGCAGTGCTGCAGTAGCGTGGTGAGATGCCATGTAGAGAAGCATTCATCATAAAGCACTTTTCTGTTATCTTTAGGGTTAAAGTACTTTTCTGGTATCTTTTAATTAAATTTCTCAAGCCTCTTGGCTTTCATGCCAAAGAAAGGAAATTTCAATTTTAGGAGTGGCTGTCATCTCTACGCCACTGTAGCAATGATACGTAATGCGCATGCGTTTTTATGTCATTCTCTATTTTCCCGCCAATTTTTTAGTCATGCGCAGTCTTTTCCCCTTGGGTCCCAAAAAGCAATACTAAGAGATGCGAACCAAATAAGAACATAAACACAACTGTCATCCCACGTCAGCGTCCAAATATATCAGTCATGTCATGTAAGGACGATCGTTGAAGGATCTTTGCTCTAGCATGTCTCTGGGCTCTGAGGACACCAAGTCAGTCCACAGAGCAATCCTGTACAACATGCCTTACGTTTGAAGAGCGCGTTTCTTTACTTCTTATTCAAAGTTAGAAATTACGTCTAAAATAATAAAAGGTCCGTTTCGTTGTCTTACAGTAGATTTTAGCCATCGGACGTCAATCATAGTGTTTCCATGACATTTTCGGTAAACAAAGTTTTAAGAGTAGGTACAAATAGACCCCTTGCAGCACGTTGGAATGCAGCTCAATTTGGAGAACAAAACAAAACATTCTAATAGCCAATG
Source organism: Anthopleura xanthogrammica (assembly GCA_964019055.1). Taxonomy (NCBI): domain Eukaryota; kingdom Metazoa; phylum Cnidaria; class Anthozoa; order Actiniaria; family Actiniidae; genus Anthopleura; species Anthopleura xanthogrammica. The sequence goes on from OZ025207.1 coordinate 27,472,236, forward strand.
TGCATGAGCTCGAAATTCTAGCACAAAATATGATGGGAAAGTGAGTTCTTACGCTTTTTTGGCTCCTCTAAAAATTCATCTGACAATTTTACCTTCGACATTTTCTATGGAAATAAAAGGATTTCAGCAGACGAAAATAACAGAGTAATTTTTTTCTGATAGTTCCTTTGATTTCCCTGTTACATTTTTAAAGAACTCACTTTCCCAGAGTGCTTTGTGAGCTTTGATGCACATTGCCTATTCTCAGGAGATTGAAATTATTGTTTTATCTTCCAAACTGAGGTGCTTTGACGTCAAGTGAAAGGGGTCTATAGAACGAGATTTACATGGGAACGCCACCAAAACCTACTTCGTCAGGACAGGAATGTCGACGATTTTGCAAGTGTTCTTGACTAATACAGACAAAATACTCCTCTATAACTTACTGCTTACCTCTCGTGATGTAAAAGGTACCAGCATACCGATCCCCCCTGACAGTGTGGTGTAAACCAGAGATTCGGACCCCCCTGGAATCAGCGTTGCCTTTTGCAGAGACAGAACAGTTTCTCCGACATAATAGTTACACAGGGACTCCAACTGTAGACGAAAAATACAACATTGATGATTACCAATATATAGTGTCGCTGTTGAGGACTGGTAGGTGTTAATAACTATGATGATGGAACTGATGATGAGTGTAGATGAAGATGATGATGATGAAGATGATGATGAAGTGATGATGATGATGATGAGGACGATGTTTCTGATGATGGGTATTGATGATGATGATAATAATGATACTGATCATAGACGTTAATAGTGATGTATGATGACAGAAGTCCATAACTGATAGTTCTTGACATGTGATAATGATAGCGATGGTAATGATGACGAACATTCGGATAATGGTAATAATGAAAATGATGATGACGATGACTAAATATTATTTATTTTAAGCGTATGATTTATCATCTCGAGTGTTCTGTGAAAAAAATTTCGTCAATTTAAATTAGTTCCACAAAAATACATTATTTCAAACATCCCAGAAAAGAAAGCAACGATACTAAAGGGAATGTTATGTCTCTGTTATGTCTTCTAAAGAATCAGCTTTACTAAACTCAATCAATCAATCAAGTTATAGAAATAAGTTATTTTGTTCAAAAATCAATAAATTCCCTTGGGGTTGCCAGTAGAGGAAACACCAACATGACCCGCGTCAAACGGGATCAACTCTCAAGTAATTAAAGACGTCAACGTCAAATGAACAGACTTCCGGCACGTTGTACATCACAATTGAATAGTTGAGTGAACATTTAATATCAGAAGAAAAACATCGAGGACATAGAGGTCATCGTTAACGACAAAACAGATCTCGAGATTTTATTGCAATGATAACAATAATCGTTGTCTCGCGTGCGTGTGTTAATATCATTAGTTAGACTTTGTAGTAAATGGCAGCCTGGAATGGCCTTGCACTCTTGTCTTGAAAGCACCAATACACTTGTCAAAACGTAGTGCAAATAGGCCTTTATTGCCTATTTTATTCTAGTAGTGTAAACTAGTTGGGACTTCTACTCCTTCAAATATTTTTTGCATACTAGCTTGCGTATAGACTCTTTTAATAAATCCTACAATGTTTTATTTTCCGCGTTTGACGTCAAATTCATTCTTTTGAAATTTGTTCTTTTGAATGTTATTGAAAAGCCCATGAAAAATTAACATGAAAAAGATTTCCATCCTCAAGAGAACTGAATTCTTTTTTTTTGACCCACAGATTGGAAATTAGTTTGGATCTATGATGGTGACAGTGATCAGGTAATGTTACTGCTGCTGCTGATGATGATATTGATGACTGATGATGGTGATGACTGATGATGGTGGTGATGACTGATGATGGTGGTGATGACTGATGATGGTGGTGATGACTGATGATGGTGGTGATGACTGATGATGGTGGTGATGACTGATGATGGTGATGACTGATGATGGTGATGACTGATGATGGTGGTGATGGTGATGACTGATGATGGTGGTGATGACTGATGATGGTGGTGATGGTGATGACTGATGATGGTGATGACTGATGGTGGTGGTGATGGTGATGACTGATGATGGTGGTGATGACTGATGATGGTGGTGATGGTGATGACTGATGATGGTGATGACTGATGGTGGTGGTGGTGATGGTGGTGATGGTGGTGATGACTGATGATGGTGGTGATGGTGATGGTGGTGATGATGGTGATGACTGATGATGGTGGTGGTGATGATGGTGATGACTGATGATGATGGTGGTGGTGGTGGTGGTGATGGTGATGATGAGGATGATGACATTTTCCCGCCAATTTTTTAGTCATGCGCAGTCTTTTCCCCTTGGGTCCCAAAAAGCAATACTAGGATATGCGAACCAAATAAGAACGTAAACACAACTGTCATCCCACGTCAGCGTCCAAATATATCATATCATATAAGGACGATCGTTGAAGGATCTTTGCTCTAGCATGTCTCTGGGCTCTGAGGATATCAAGTCAGTCCACAGAGCAATCCTGTACAACATGCCTTGATATTAATGACATTTAACCTAATTTAAAATAACTTTTAAACTAACCTTCTGTTGTGCACCATTGAGCAAGCCGCGATCCCAGAATGCCTTGTTCCCGGTGGGATCTTCTTCAACATCATCACTGGAGCCTGGCGCTAAACGAACCTGTCAACCAAAATGTTCTGACTTAGAATAGACCATCAACGTCATGTACTATCACTACCAGAATCCCTTAGCACCAATTGTCTTACTATTCTCATTAGGAAATGCAATTTGAATAACAAAGGAAATTTGCAAAGCATTCTGGTAGTTGTAGTAAAATGACGTCATCATGTAAAGGGACTCTACTCCTTTGGCTGTCTTGTGTAAGAGCGAAAAATACCGTCAGTTGTTTCTGACCCTGTAGATGGGTTCATATTCAAAGGCAACCATGTTGTAGGATAGGTAACCGGTTAGCAGCAGATCTCTTTACCTTGGGCGTAATGTTTTCCCATTTCAGACCACGGGCCATTCCCTAGAGTATCGTTTCTTTGTTTAACGGTTGAGCATGAGAAGGCACATGAATATGAATACAACTTTATTCTCAAGAGAATGGCACATGGTCTGAACTGGGATAACATTAAACTCAAGGTAAAATAGCTGTTGTAGGAATCTATGTACAACATTTGCTCGACAGAAACCAAAGTAAAGGTAGCGTTCGATTGGCAGCTTCGGATTCAAACAGCGTCAACTTTCAGTTAAACTTCCTCCTCTGATTTCTATCCATACGTAGTTTCCTATGATCTCAAGTAATGTACACTATTGATAGCAATAAAGCACATATATTTACCACTCCGATGTTCCCAAATTTATCAGCAACAGCTAAAGTACCGTAGTCAAGGAAACAGCAACAGGTAACCCACCTGTAGAAAAACAAAGAAAGATAAGAATAGGGATATCTGAGGGGAATTGAATTTAAATTGTGCATAATGAGCCTTTAGTCAGTCGCACAAATCTATGACGCTGTTACCAGTATTCCATTGAACTAGTGGTATGACGGACATAGGGTGGGGCGGGGGCAACTTATGCATGTGCAACATACATTTAACAAAAGCGGCGGGAAAAGTAAGAGCTCCTAGGTTGGTCAAGGTATTTTGCGAAGATCAATTTACCTTATTACATGACATTTTCGTGAAACTTTAATTTCGTGATTTTCGCTTCAAAACTGCGGAATCAAGTGTGGCGAAAATATCGGAACGCGAAAATTAAGTGACCCTCATTATGTTGATTATCAAAGAAATATGGGATTTAGTGGTCATTAAAAAGCGGAATTTGTCACCCTTGAACAAAGTAACACACTGATTACCTAACGTAAGGAGTACTATTTACCTTTTGTTGTTACATTACGGGGAAAAAGGGCGTTTATGTATAGAATATATGTGTTGTTTGGGAACAAATTATGGATGATATATTTAATGACTCGAAATCGCGAAATTTAACTGACTTTAGAATATGCTTTTTTCGCAAAATCACGAAATTTAAGCGTCGCGAAATAAGCGATCTCCGAAATCGCGAAATCCAAACACTAGAGTTAAGACTTCTACATGTTGAGGACGTTTATCAATAAATATTATTATTTTTAGCTGAGTTGAACTTTTTTTTAGGACACAGACATAAAGAAAACCTTCGGCATAACTCACAGGTAGATTGCCACAGGGAACCCAAATTATCTACTCCGACTCTCTTACAGCAAACCACAGGAAACCCAACCATAAGACCGATTCAACGTACTGTTTTCTTCTTTCACATTGCCCATAATACATTACGGTTTAGGGGTAGACTGAAGTCACTAAACCCGTGAAATAGTGTGTACTATTAGAGTGAAGGCACATAAAATTACTCGTTAAAGTGTAATAGTCAAATAGACACAAAAGAAAGCAATGGAATAAGGGTCTACTAAAGTGTATTAGTCTAATATCTATTTCACAGTGATTTCACTCTAAACGGTCAAAAAGTGTCATAAAATTAAACGTTCTTCAATCGAATGTACACTATACCTGCTTTTATCTGCAAAATACTGATGTTCAGTTTATTCTGAGTTGTTCTCGCAATCAGAACATAAAGAAGTTTAGTGTTACAGAAAATGTATACACTTCTTCGCATTTCTTTCTTTTCGTTTCTGGTTGTTTCTTATACATCTCTTTATATGTCATACATAAGATGCATTTACAACATCTTCTGATCAGCCTTCAACATAATATATGTGTGGTTTTTACCCTGGTTACGTATGGGTGATGTGAAAGTAGAGAATATAACTACAAGTTGCTGCATTGAACGTCTATTTTGCTCTAAAGAGAGGACGAGAACCAAGAGATTTAAAAGATGTTCTGTAAGCTGGCGTCAACAGTCTTAAGTCATTAATTATTGACAAGCTTGTTCGACTGCTGCGAGGTTTTCCCAGCATGATACAAGAAGGGCTGGAATCTCATGTCATTTGAATATATTGAATGGATGGGAATCTTAAGAAACAGTCTGCAAAATTAAAAATATATTTTTTTACAAAATAACTCATATAAGACACATCCTCTCTCATATCCTCTCCGTCACAAATAATGCTAAACTAAATTTTTAATTTGAAAAAAAAATCAAGCAAATTTTATTTATTTATTTTCAAGATCCTAAGAAGCTGAAATCTCAGTTCATTACTCAGATCGATAAGATGTTTAAATATTAAATATCAATCTCGAGTAATTTGGATTCGGTTTTCTTTGAGCTCAGTTAACACCCTGTTGGGTCTCTGTGTGTGTGTGTGGCTTAACCTCAACGATGGACTATTCTTTACGGTTAGATTATTCTGAGAATTTTCCTCCCTCCGCAAAACCCAACACGCTAAATTCAAATCCCATCTGTGAGTCAGCAGGTCTTTGAGTTAGCCAGGCCCTGACTTAGATCAGCCCAGAGGTTGTTTCAGGGTTCAATCTGTGAATCAGCTGTGCCCCAACTTAGATCAACCTAGAGGTTGTTTCAGGGTTTGATAAAGTTTGAAGGTTTCAATGTACTGTATACAGTTGACAACCATCATATGATAGGTGTTTTAGTGCTTCGTATAGTCTAATAGTCTGATCTAGAATGATTATAATCCTAAGCAAGATCTTACAGATGTATGTTTTTTCTTTATAGAATGATGTGTTAATCGAGTGTTGGTATTGCAAGGTATTGCGGATGTATTATCTGTAATTAGGATCTTAGGAGCGGTACTTTTAGTGGGAATACTAAAATGGCACTTGAGAATGGTATCAAGGCGACTCATAAATCCTTCTTAGTTTACTTGAAACTTGGATTGAAATAGCACAGTTTTACGATTTGGCGGAATCGGAAAATAAAATACCTAATGTTGACGGCTAAGAATTGATTATCACTTTATGATGATTGTAAGTATGATTATATGAGATCAATTAATGTAATAAGTGGAATAAAAAAGGCAACAATACCTTAGGGCTTACTTATTTAGCGTAATTTGAACCGGCCAAAATACCGAATGGACCTTTTTACTGATACGGCGGCTATCTTGAGTTCTATTGTTCTATTGCAAACGTGGAAATATTTATAAAGCATATAATGGCGGGGTTACTTCTAGCTAATTTATTGAGCTTGTGGGCCATAGCAACGGTAACTAAGGGGAGTCGGACCATGAATTTAAGGTAGCTTTACAAAACAGAGAAATGTTAGTGTTCCTGAACGTTTTCTGGAAATTGAGATGTTTCCTGCAGTTTTTACCAGATCAAATATACTTTTCTTACAAAGCCAAACAAACGAATTTTATATGATAAGAAAGTCTCTTTTACCTGAGACATATTTTTTCCCCATTCAGACCAGGTGTCATTCTTTAGAGTATCATTTCTTTGTTTAACGGTTGTGCATGAGAAGACACATGAATATGGATACAACTCTAGCAAGGAATTTTATTCTGTAGGGAATGACACATGGTTGGAGAAAGTTAAACATTACACCCAAACTAAGAGGGTCTATTGCGAGCAGATTAAGACACTTGAAAGTGTTTCTACAGTCTATGACACACAAATGGCTTTCGGTCTGAACCAATCACGAAGCGAGAAAATGCACCATCCATTTACACACTTAAATAAAATTTGAAATATAAAAAAGGCTTAGCTTAGGCTTCGCATTTCTTTTTGTTGGTGGGAGTTTATTATATTCTAAAAATTAAATTAGATATTAGAGATTGCGAAAATAAATCAGCAGCACGTTCGAGATATTCAGCATAAAAAATAACAACGGGCTGTGATTGGTTAGAAAATTGAATAACTCAACTGGCGAGGGAGTAGTGCCGGACAGGTGGGAGAAAAGTTCTGTTCTTCTCCCTTGTCACAAGAGAAAAAAGGCGACTATCACCGCCATCACCTCTAAAACGAAAAAGACAAATGGCGTCTCCTAAAACAGACCCATGATTCAGCGCGCGTCCAACTCGCTCCCAGTTTCCCGCGCAACCTCGGAAAGGCCAATAGGCCTTAATTGGTTTTACGAAAAAAAAAAGGATTTTACATTCAAATTTTGTCACGTCGATGATAGCAAAATTGCGAAGGTTCTTCGAGATCGCACTTTAAATAGCGAATATTGAAATTACTGAAATCCAATCCCACAAAGAAATGTGGGTGATTACCATTTATGAAGAAAATACGGAAATTTAGGTTGGGAGGTAAACGCTATTTGTTTTACCAACAAATTCTCGAACTTATCGGATCGTCCGAAAAGGTAGCCCTCTTTCCACGGTCGAACTTTCCAAATGAACGCTTCAAACCAGTTCCAGACCCTCATTAATCACAGCCAATGACAAAGTCTTAGGTACGATACTGGAGCTTTCGTTGTAAATCGAACACTCGAATCCCAAGCGGGCTTTTTCCATTAAAGATATTTGCTTTCCATTTGAAGGACTGAACTAAAATCCGGTTATCTCAACCGAAATTTCCGGATATTTTCGTAAATGGTGAACACCCTACGTAACCGGGCAACACTTGCCTGTACAACGAACATTCTATTCAAAAACTTCCAAGGAAAATTTACATCTTCTCTGGATTATGATCAGTCTTTACAAAAAGTTACATTTTTGTTAATATATAGATTTGATAAATTTGAATAGGAACTCTTTATTCTGATAAAACAAATATTTTAAAATGTTATGTTAACGTGATATGGCGGTCTTAGTTAACCGCTCACTTAAACATAAAAACTGACTAAAAGATGGATCCTTTTTAAGACACATTAGAAATCTATTTTCTACTTAAGTCACAACGTGAATCCAAACCAAGGACAAATAGTTAGTAACGATCTGAGAAACTTGCAGCTCATCTCATGATGGTATAATTACGATATAAAACCCTTTAAGCTCTATATCCTTAATGTTTCCTGAATCTTCCTCTTTAAAAATCAGGTTCATTCTGGAAATTATCAGCGAAAAAAGCGATATAAATCACTTAATAGTGGTTCGTTGTGAAGCAAGGTGAAACATTCTGAACGACAATGCAAGACACCGAAACATGTTCATTCAAGGAAGCATAAATATTCATTCGAATAATATGTGAATTTTCGATTTTTACGATCATTGTTTACTTAACGAAATTACTAGTCAAGATTATGTATTTTATTGCTATAATCCAAAGCATTGTGGCTGATGTGGTAAAAAAAAAAAAAAACCTACTTCCACATTTCAAGAGCCTTGCTTGTTAGATAATGCTTCAAGTGCTTGATCCAAAGACATGACAATTTACAAAATTTTAGAAACCAAACCAATTGCGGTAATTACAGTATTCAAGGTTACAAGTAATATATACATCCATTATTCAAAACAACTACTGCGAGATGTTCGAGCAGGAATAACCTTGGCTCCAGACAACTAGATCAATAGAAATAATTAATAGTTTTAACACTGACTGAAAGAAAAAAACAGTCTTTGATAAAAATAATGGTGCTACCCAAGAAAGCCTAGAAAATTCGACGAAAAATGTAAATATGCAGTAAATAAACTAGTCCGAACACACACAAACAATAATTTGGCACAAAAATAGACTACTTCAAGTGTAAAAGTTTTGTCATTATCTTACTAAAAAAACTGCCTGGCAAATGTACAAGAACTCTTTGATATTTGGCGCTAAACACAAGAGTATTAATTAAAACCAAAGAAAATTTAAAAAAAATCCTTTATTTTCAACGAGGAGTTAGTAATAATAAGCAACAGATATCTTGTTTTGATTAAGAAATTGAATTTTAAACCTTACTGCGTAAGAAAATGCAAACAAAAAAATGTCTTTGAAATTCATTGTACTTTCCTCGATAATTTGTCGCTTGTTTAGAAAATAGAAAACAACATTTCATTTTCACTAAAATGGAATTCGAAATTAGGAGCAACAGATATTGTTTTTGCCCTTTAGGTATACAGTTTTATGTTTAGAAAAATACCAGAAATTAAAAAAAAAAAATTCTTGTATTTTTCTCGATATTTCCTCTTATTTTAATAAATTTTAGAAACGAAAGAATAGGTGAAAGCGGTAGTCTAGAAATCGAGAAGGAAAAAAAACAAAACCAAAAGAATAAAAAATCGATGAGGAATGCAAAACCGGCAAGCAGGAAGCAGTTATGTAATATAAAGTATAATGAAAAGCTTTCCAAAAGAGTTCAAATAAATTTCATCGGTTTAAGTAAACTTGGAGCTAAAAATACGCGTTGATGAATCTTATTGAATCGTCGTAAATGATTGGCCAAGGATTTAGCGGCGTGGACAAACCAATCAGTGGAAACAATAGCTTATCTCCGGCTCTTGGCTCTCACATATATAAATAACGCCAAGCTGGAGCTAATGCGTCGAACATAAAGTTTCTTGTCGACTTAGACAGGCGTTCATCGGACTCGAAGACCGTTGTTCTTGATTCGAACATTGTTCTTGATTCGAACGTACTAAGATTGGTATTGATCATCGAACACTGAAACCCCCCTAAGGACGCGTTTGTCAAAAAACCTGGGTTAAATATGCTGGCGAGTTTGACGAATTCAAGCAACATGCAAGGTAATTTCACGAACATCCAGCATTCTAGACCAGATCTCCATACGCACAGCGATGGCCTAATCACTCTCGTTCTCTGTATAGTTGAATCGTTTTTGATCCTATCTGCTAACACTACGGTGTTTGTACTTATACTTAAGTACAAAAAACTCAGGCGAAAGAACAATTACTGTTTAATCAGCCTGGCAATTTCCGACTTTCTTACTGGTTTAGTTCCCCTTCCTCTGGTGCTAGCCTGTAGCTACGATGAGAGTGCATGTATTCCAATGGATCTATCACAGCGTTTCTTGTCTTTCTCGACAATTCTACACCTTCTGGTAGCCACGGGCGAACGGTACTTTAAGATTCGGTATCCTTTGCACTACAAGTACTACATCACAGGCGCACGGATTGGTCTGATTCTTGTAGCCGTCTGGGCGATGTCACTATCACTCTCCTTGATCCAACTTACGTGGATTTATCACTCAGATGATGAGAAAAATTATGATCTTATTTTCTCCACCTCGTGTGTAGTTGCCTTCGCGTTTTTGCCATTCGTCATCACAGTCTTCGCAAACATTCACATACTGTGGATAATACGTAAAGAGAACGAGATACGCTATGGCATGGTTCAACATGAGCAGGGTGCCCACTGTAAGAAGGGAAGCAAGAGAAGATCAAACGAGAGGAAGGCCTTGTTGGTGTATTTAGCCATGACAGTTAGTTTCATGATTGGTTTCCTTCCCTACTTCATCCTGACAAACATGGCAGATCTACAACAAGATGTGGGTTTTGGGGTGAGTTTGTCGTTCTTGATTCTCAGGTTCACCGCCCCCCTTATCGATCCCTTGCTCTACACCTTCTTCAAGACTGATTTCAAGAGTGCCGTCAAAGATATGGTCGGTACGTCACCTCCACCTTCTGAAAGAACGGTCCAAACTAGAGTCTAATATCGGAGAAACTGAGAGGTGTCTTGGCTCTAAACCTTCCGACCATCGTCTGAAAGGACAGTCCAAACAAGAGTGTCATATCTGAGAGATGAGTTCTGGTAGCAGCCAGTAATCAACGTTTGCTTCTCACAAACCCATTGCAAGAGCACTAGCACATCGCACAGTCAATACTGAGCTAGTACCGTATCTACAATAGACGAGCAAGTCTGTGATAATCCATCTCTGCATTTTAAAAACCTATCTTAAAAGCATCTCATGTTCAATAATCACTACGATAACCTGAAAGGACAGTCGAGACGTGCTATGGTAATAGCTAATGCCAGAACAAGTTCTATGGCGATGGAAATCCATTCTTGCATTTTAGAAAATTATTTAATGAGCGAGTCGTGTTGGGAAATAACCACTGCCATTGGCCGCAAGTCAAAACAAAGTTTGATATCTGAAAAATGTGCCATCAAAGTCTCCCACAGGAAAGTCATTGGTAATGAAGCTTTGCTTCTTAAAAAAAAAACTTTTCAAGAACGCATTTAAAGAAGCAGTCAGCAACCACCAAACCTTTTTGATATCACTTGAAAAATTAGGTAGATAAGGCTTTAATGTCCAGGACATTTAAGACGGTAATTGCTCGCGTTTATTGGCAATTAACTGGAAACATTTTAGCATGCACCTTAAGTACTAATAACAAACCCGAAACATTTCCCCCAAACAGCCGTCGCGGCATCTTCATCGTCTTTACTTAGTCAGTATTCAAATATAAAAACCTCAGAATAAAACGACTATTGTTTAATCAGCTTGATCTTAACTGAGTCTATTAGTGGCTTTGATCTCCCGGGATAAACCTAGGAAGAACGGAATAATTCAATATTTCCCGAATGAAAACTTGAAAAATGGCCGTCCACCTTTTCCAAACTGAGGAAACAACATGGAATTTGAATTCTTAGGTTATTTCTATACATTACTATTGAAGTAATGCTTATACTACACACATCTTCAAATTTATCTTGAATGCGAAGCTACACCAAAATACCATAGAAATCACCCTTTTTTTGATGGGATCTCTGCCATTTCTTTTGTAATCTTGTTATTCTCCCGTCCAAGATAATTTTGAAAGTGAGCCTATAGAAGACTATAAAGATGAACAACAGTATAGAGAACACGATAGACAATTAATTTCTATTAGAAAAGTCCGTTTCTAGTGCAAATGGGTTGGGCTCAGAATCAGGCAAATGGGCGTCCAATGATGGTGAAAATGTCGGTGTTAGTTATAGTGTTTTCATGAGGTCAGAAATATCTGAAACTCCTGACCTTCTTGGGTTAAACTAGAGTATAGTGTATCAGATCTTCTGACGTGAGAATAGCACCTGTGTCCATTTTCCTTGGGTACAAGCGACAACCTATTCCTAAAACCTGACATCCAACCTATGAAAGAATTGCAACTTTGACAACCACACACACTTAAAATGAGCTGCTCCAAAGATATTAAGCCGAGTGACTTGATGTTTGACAAACATGACAAAATCTTTAAAATTCGATCTCTGCCTTGCGGACCATCTGTTTTCATAAAGTTATTGAAAACAATTTTTTTTTTGTGATCATAGAAGACTCGACGACCAAAAAATATTACTTGAAATCAAGAGTGTCTTGAATATTAAAACCTGAAATCAATTGGGATTTCTCTCAATTAATTTCAAACCCGCAATAAGTTGATAACATCTACCCGTAGATTTAATCTGATCTCTAACATTTTCTCACTGATACCTACCGCAGTTAAGGGGGAAAAAAGAGCTTCCAAATCTGATTTGTAGGCCCATTTGAAGTTGCATCAGTCAACAAACTTTGATCACAGAGGAATAGAAATTTGGGTAGTACGGAATTTTGCTGTCAGATGTTCAATCTTTGAACATTAATGAGTCATTATTCGTTTTAACTAATGTGTTAGTAACTTAGATGATAACTAGCGGTAAGCTAGTGTGGGCTGCGTCGGTGTTTCTAATGAAACAGTTGTGATAAAAAGGTAAATTTTACACCGTAAAAAATAAGAAAGATTTTTTACGGTGTAAAATTTACCTTTTTATCACAGCTGTTAGTAACTTAGTATGGATATTAAAACATAGCTTGATTTTTGTTTGATTATTGGGGTGAAACTAATGAAACCCGTTTTAGAAATACACATAATTAATGCACACTACTTGTGCGTGTCAGTTATCTATTTCTTTCTTCATTATTGACACACCTTTTCTGTTCTTTTTTGTTTATTTTTTGTTTTCTTGATGTATTGATGCTTCTGTTTATGTCGAAAAAATACAAGTGTGAACTGGCACAACAATTCTTATGCTTATGTATGCTTATGTCAAGTGTGAAGCAACCTTTAGTACAATGTCAGGCCAAGAACACTCCATCGAAAGACAAAACGACTTTTCTTCAGTTGGAAAAATTTCGCGAGAACAAATCTAGATTCACTGCCTGACAAACTATGTTTTTATTTTTATTTTTGCGAATCAATTAATGGCAGGAGTGATTCAATATACGGCTTTCGAGAGTTCAATTTCACAAGGATTTTAGAATAAACATGTTACGAGAGAATCTTTTCTGTTGCACATGGTGATATTTTAATAGGAAATCGGAATATGGTTCCGGAGTGTTCAAACATTAAAAACAATGATTACTTTACGCGTACCCTTGTTTGTTTGTGGCTTCGAAGAGTAAATTGGAGTTGACGAATAAATGAAAATTGGTTGATAAAAATAACGGCCATCTTGAATTACGGGATGAATTGAAGCAAAAAAAAAAAAAAACTTCAACCCTTAAAATTCTAAGTCAGGGCAAGGCTAACTCACAGATAGAACCCTGAAACAACCTCTGGGCTGATCTAAGTCAGGGCAAGGTTAACTCACAGATTGAACACTGAAACAACTTTTGGGCTGATCTAAGTCAGGGCAAGGCTAACTCACAGATTGAACCCTGAAACAACTTTTGGGCTGATCTAAGTCAGGGCAAGGTTAACTCACAGATTGAACACTGAAACAACTTTTGGGCTGATCTAAGTCAGGGCAAGGTTAACTCACAGATTGAACACTGAAACAACTTTTGGGCTGATCTAAAATCAAGGGAAATCCTAACAAACTGTACAATATTTATCTCAAGTGTCTCAATGTGTTTTACGATTTCATTATCATGAACTAGCTTACGGTCTACCCAAAAATATCCAATTCTCAACATTTCGAAATCTAGCTTTTTTGAGGCGAAGTGTTTTTTTTTTACGGAAATTTCAATGGATAATTTACAAAACAGTAGAGTGTTTTTAACCACTGAACTTATTAGTAGATTAATAGATGTTAGGAGATCTTAGAGACTAATTAATTGAAGGACATATAACATGCTTCCATGGCGCGTGTGATGTATGGTCACCTTTGGAAGAAATTTCCAACATTGCTCGTAGTTTGATTCATTGATATAAATGATGCAAATAGTGAAATAAATAGCTGGAATAGCCTAACGAAAGGGTTCATAGAAGAGACACCTTTCAGAACTATTTTACATGCTTCGGAAAGTATGGGTGGCGTAGCGGTGAGAGCGCTCGAGTACCGCACGGGCTCGGTGGCGTATGTGAGTAGAGTTGCTTGTTGGTTCTCTCCTGTTCTTAGAGGGTTTTCCTCCCTCCGCAAAAATCATCTTCTAAATTGAAATCCAGTCAGGAAGAAGAGTCACTTTACGAAACCACTGTTAATTCTACTAATAAATTTACTGATAAATAATAAATAAGTTTTAAGAGCATTTTTCATAAATACATAAATATATTAGACATCGCTTTAGACTCAAGGACTGAATCTATGATTTAATGAAATAGGATGGATAGACGGATGGATGAATGAGTTGAGATGAATGGATTGGGGATGAATGGATTGGGGATGAATGGATTGGGGATGAATGGATGAATGTTGGAATGAATGAAAGAAAGAAAGAAAGAAAGAAAGAAAGAAAGAAAGAAAGAAAGAAAGAAAGAAAGAAAGAAAGAAAGAAAGAAAGAAAGAAAGAAAGAAAGAAAGAAAGAAAGAAAGAAAGAAAGAAAGAAAGAAAGAAAGAAAGAAAGAAAGGACAAAAAAGACTCACATATAGAAATTCAAACGAAAGCAAAGGAATAAAAATAACAAACCAAAAAGGATTAATGAGTCAGTGTTTACACAAGCAGTGAATAAAATAGTCTTTGCATGAAAAATGTGGCTTATACTGCTGACAAACCTTCCCACAACTGTGAAACTGCTATGCTTAATTAATCAACGTAACTAGTCTAACATTTGGAAACCATGGAAACTCGATTAAATAAGGGAAGAGCTATTAAAAAACAATCATGAAATAACGCCAAATAATGATTGACAGCGGTGAGTAAATGCTTTCGTACGACTATATTTTACTAGGCAACTCCACTAAGTCGAAGAAGAAGGCGAAGTTTCAGCTCATAATGTTAATTATAGCAGAAATGACATTTAATATAGAATTGAAAATTTTATAAGGATTTGTAATATTAAAAAATGCGTTGGATGTGTCAAAGCTCGCCAACTGACACATCAATGTCTCCTGTCGTCAACATTATGAAGTGAGGCTGGCCTTACACTGTACCAGACGAATTTTTATCCGTTTAAAAAGTTGTACGTTTAGGCTTTTCGTTTATACGAAACTGTGATATCCGGACAAAAATTCAAACGCCGAGCCGAGCAAATTGGGACCTGGTTCAGCGTAAATAGTATGTATGTACTGGTCAAATGTTTGTACGTCGTGTAAACGCAGCCTTGTATCGAGGTGCTCTTTTCATTTCCGATGTTCATTTAATATGACTGCTCGTGGTCTGTTATTGTAAATGCATTTGAAGAATCCAAAAACAAACCTCAGCATTGTTAAACTAAAATAACTGCTTGTAAAGAAGAAGAAAATATAAAGGACGAACGAACATGAACCATAAGACCCTTAAAGGGGCACTTGCATGAAAACGTCCCATATTTTGAAAGTCCGAATAGTTCAAGTATTTAAGAATAATATCATGACTCAATCATGATTATGAAAACCAGTTTGGCAAAAATTCTAGCCTGGGAGCCACTCGCAGTTGAGAAATTTTGGTTTAAAAACTAAAAGAACAATAGGGTTGAGTAAATGAAACGTCATTTACTCACAATTTAGATGCTGAAAAAAATATCTAATTTTTATCTGCAAATTTTGACTGTGAAGAAAATATGTTGCTTGGCTACTATTGAGGCCATATAGATAACTTTAACCAAGTTTGTTTACTAGCATAGTTTCAAGGCATTTCCAATTTTCATCGATTTTCATCCAAGTGCCCCTTTAAATAAATTTGTAGCCAGGATTCACTTGTTTTGACTGCACTCGACAAGCTTCACATCTTTACAGAACGTGCCAGTTAACATCACACAAAAGCGGCCAATAACAATGTCACTTCGCTATAAATAAACACTCGAACGCATTCCCTATTATTATTTGATATTATCATCAATACACAAGGCCAAATATTAAACTGCCCTCTCTAAAACGTTCAGTCTAGCGGGCCAAACGCCAAGCGCGCGAAAATGTATTATTAAAATTTTTAATTTTTGATATTGAAGACTTCATATAATTTGGTCTTCAATATTAATGATAATAATGACATGACTTCTGTCGTGCATATTATTCACTCGGGCGCAAAATTGATGCTACTCGGGCCACAAATAAACAATATGCCCTCCAAAAGTCATGTTATTGTCCTATTATTATATATTATTATTATTAATATTTTTAAACAGATTTTTACTTTGTGTTGTCTTCTCTTCAAGATTATTTTTTATATGGACAGCAATTTGAGAGAAAAAACATACTCATATTTCGGTTCGATATTTGTGGGAAGCAGGGATAGTGTTCGCTGCTAATCGTCGTGGGTTTGATGCTCGGACTCGCAATCATGTGAGTTGAGATGCTACTTGGTTCTCTCCTGTGCTTCGTGGTTTTTTCTCCGGGTTCTCCGGTTTTCCTCCTTCCAAAAAAAAATCACCTTCTAAATTCCAACTCGATCAAAGAACGAGGGCCACAGGTTTGTAACAAAAAACTTTTTTTGCCAGAGATTTTAATCTCTTAGATTTACCTAGATTTTATTTATTTTTTACTTCAAAGTTTACTCAGATTGGGACTAGCGCTCAGATTGGGAATAGCGCTCAGATGGAGAATAGCACTCAGATTGGGAATAGCGCTCAGATGGAGAATAGCACTCAGATTGGGACTAGCGCTCAGATGGAGAATAGCGCTCAGATTGGGAATAGCGCTCAGATGGAGAATAGCACTCAGATTGGGAATAGCGCTCAGATGGAGAATAGCACTCAGATTGGGACTAGCGCTCAGATGGGGAATAGCGCTCAGATTGGGAATAGCGCTCAGATGGAGAATAGCACTCAGATTGGGAATAGCACTCAGATTGGGACTAGCGCTCAGATGGAGAATAGCGCTCAGATTGGGAATAGCGCTCAGATGGAGAATAGCGCTCAGATTGGGAATAGCGCTCAGATGGAGAATAGCGCTCAGATTGGGAATAGCGCTCAGATGGAGAATAGCACTCAGATTGGGAATAGCGCTCAGATGGAGAATAGCACTCAGATTGGGACTAGCGCTCAGATGGGGAATAGCGCTCAGATTGGGAATAGCGCTCAGATGGGGAATAGCACTCAGATTGGGAATAGCGCTCAGATGGAGAATAGCACTCAGATTGGGACTAGCGCTCAGATGGAGAATAGCGCTCAGATGGAGAATAGCGCTCAGATGGAGAATAGCACTCAGATTGGGAATAGCGCTCAGATGGAGAATAGCACTCAGATTGGGAATAGCGCTCAGATGGAGAATAGCACTCAGATTGGGACTAGCGCTCAGATGGAGAATAGCACTCAGATTGGGAAAAGCGCTCAGATGGAGAATAGCGCTCAGATGGAGAATAGCGCTCAGATGGAGAATAGCACTCAGATTGGGACTAGCGCTCAGATGGAGAATAGCACTCAGATTGGGACTAGCGCTCAGATGGAGAATAGCGCTCAGATGGAGAATAGCGCTCAGATGGAGAATAGCACTCAGATTGGGACTAGCGCTCAGATGGAGAATAGCACTCAGATTGGGAATAGCGCTCAGATGGAGAATAGCGCTCAGATGGAGAATAGCGCTCAGATGGAGAATAGCACTCAGATTGGGACTAGCGCTCAGATGGAGAATAGCACTCAGATTGGGACTAGCGCTCAGATGGGGAATAGGGCTCAGATGGGGAATAGCGCTCAGATGGGGAATAGCGCTCAGATGGGGAATAGCGCTCAGATGGGGAATAGCACTCAGATGGAGAATAGCACTCAGATTGGGACTAGCGCTCAGATGGAGAATAGCGCTCAGATGGAGAATAGCACTCAGATTGGGACTAGCGCTCAGATGGAGAATAGCACTCAGATTGGGACTAGCGCTCAGATGGGGAATAGCGCTCAGATGGGGAATAGCGCTCAGATGGGGAATAGCGCTCAGATGGGGAATAGCACTCAGATGGAGAATAGCACTCAGATTGGGACTAGCGCTCAGATGGAGAATAGCGCTCAGATGGAGAATAGCGCTCAGATGGAGAATAGCACTCAGATTGGGACTAGCGCTCAGATGGAGAATAGCGCTCAGATGGAGAATAGCGCTCAGATGGAGAATAGCACTCAGATTGGGACTAGCGCTCAGATGGAGAATAGCACTCAGATTGGGACTAGCGCTCAGATGGGGAATAGCGCTCAGATGGGGAATAGCGCTCAGATGGGGAATAGCGCTCAGATGGGGAATAGCGCTCAGATGGGGAATAGCGCTCAGATGGGGAATAGCGCTCAGATGGGGAATAGCACTCAGATGGAGAATAGCACTCAGATTGGGACTAGCGCTCAGATGGAGAATAGCGCTCAGATGGAGAATAGCGCTCAGATGGAGAATAGCACTCAGATTGGGACTAGCGCTCAGATGGAGAATAGCGCTCAGATGGAGAATAGCGCTCAGATGGAGAATAGCACTCAGATTGGGACTAGCGCTCAGATGGAGAATAGCACTCAGATTGGGACTAGCGCTCAGATGGGGAATAGCGCTCAGATGGGGAATAGCGCTCAGATGGGGAATAGCGCTCAGATGGGGAATAGCGCTCAGATGGGGAATAGCGCTCAGATGGGGAATAGCGCTCAGATTGGGAAGGATGCGTAATAAACTAAAGCAAAAATGAAATCTAAATAAAAAAAATGAAAAATCAAATAAATAATACAGCCGATAAGGGCTGTCCAAATAACGTTGACACCTCTCGACATTTTTTCTCTTCACTTTTAACAAAGAACCGGATGGGTGTTTAAGAGCAAACATAATTTCAAACACAAGTTTGACTGAGGTAAACACAAAAAATATAAAAAACAGTTCTTCATTATTGACGTGATAATTGCAACGCATTTTAATAAAAAGAATGGTTCAATTTAAACAAATAAAGATCGCAAACATTCCGCCTGGGATTGATTTCAATATACATGTCCGGCATTAAAAACTACAGAACAAATTGATAGCAATAATTGTTTTTTTTAATTATGCTGTTTTTTGTAGTTTGATCCTTTTTGCTGTTTCTTTTATTAATTTTGTAATTAGACAAATTATCGTTTTTTCTACTTACACACCTAATTGCAAGAAAGTTGTCATATGAAAAAAATAATTACGAAAAAGAAAATTTCATTCTTGCAATGAGTAAAATTTCATTCTTCCAATACTCAGTCATAAAATAAAAGCTTCAATGAGCAAAATGAATATTTGTAACGAGAATTTTTTATTTGTATTCATTTAGTTCCTATTTGTTATTTTATTATTTTGCTACTTTTATTTCATCGTCCATGAAAGTAGAAAAATAACTCAGAATGTAATGATAATCAGTATTTTACAGATAAAAGTAGGTATAGTGTACATTCGATTGAAGAGCGTTTTGTCCGGTTATCCCCCTACCCCCCTACCCCCCCAACTTCCAAACTGCAATGTATCATGTTCAACCAAGGTGAAATACAGAATAAAAGCACGAGGAATAGCCGAGATTAGTGAAGGTCAATAAGAAAAACTGAGTAGCCGAACTAAGAAAAACAATAGAGAAAATATCTAATAAAAACGTCAACATCAAGCAAACAGACTAAAGATTTTCCTTCTAAAAGGAATTTGTTCTCTGAAAAGTGTTATAATAGCTGTCGGGCAAGCATGAACTTCGCAAACAATACCATCTAGTAGTTTTGCTCAACCGTTTTGATCGTACCCACATTTGACAGTTTTTAATCAATTTCTATCGAACGAGTATCTGTATTTGCTATTTTTCAACAATAAAGATATAGCGAAGGAACCATTATTCCATACATTAATTTTTGACATTTAATATAATAATCAAGTGGTCGCCGTTTTTAAAAGGTTTAAGATGGAAGGAAGATCATATCAAAAAACCAATCGATTTCTTTGTTTCCGCGCAAAAATGGATTATTCAGTAAAAAGGTAAAAAGAATGTGTTTCACTTGTAGTTACAGAGTCTTGTGACTACGATTAGTTTCTTTTATCTCCCGTCAGTTATATTCCATTCAGTTTTTAATCAAAATCTGTGATCAAAACTTATTAACAAAATGTTACTGTTTTATCTGACCCAAAAACTAAAAACTGCTTCTACCTGAAGTGAATAGTTCAATGGAAAATATATCTTGATTTGAGTGTTGCGTCTTTAATAGTTATTGTAACTAGTATAATGCTATATGCTGGCGGGCCATTGTGAAAAACAAATTTACGATAACCTTCATTTAAACCATTAGTAAAATAATGATGCTTTTTATATACTATTATATTTTGTATATGTAATGGAGTATTAAATTACATTATAATATAAGAGATATACGAGAGCTAAAGAGCTACCGCTACAGGAGATAAAGTAGATAAGATTTTTCTGGAATTTTTTGATAAAGTGCGTCAGTTATAGCGAGGTTTTTCCTGTCTTACCGGTTAATCTTGTTTTACAGGTTGTAACCTGTTTTGACTCGGTTCACCTTTCGTTTTGGCGAAAATTTAGAGGAAATCAACCCAAAAAAAAACAAAAACCAACAATCGCGCCGACAAACAAACAGACAAACTTTATAAGATTCCCTGCATTTTTCGCAACCTTGTTAAGAACCCGCTACAGTCCTTAAGATTGATTTTATCCATAGTGAAGATCAAGAGACCCATATAAAGAATGTAATGAAACATGTAATACTAGTCACGCAGAGTCACGCAATCTTACCTTGGATTAACGTCATCAGCAAATATGACAAGGTGGTTGTCCCTGGGTTTGTATTTGACCAGATGCACAGAGTCTTGCACGTCACTGACCACGATTCGCGTACCCATGCTCTTGATTTCCAATATGAAGTTAGGCAGTTTCTAATGCAGGTCAAGAGATAAAAAGAGATTGCAACCATTAAGGATTGCACGACTGAATCTGCGCGCGTGAGATATTGTTTAATGCAGAGGCATTATTACCTTATTTTCGCATTTCCTGAGCATTTTCTTCTTGCCGAGGTCGTATACTCGTAGCAGCCGCCCAATCCCAACTAATAATCGACCCTGCAATACAGATCGGTAGAAAGGTTAGAAAAGAAAAAAGAAAAACAGGTCAACATCAAAATCAAGTGCAGAGAAGGAAAGGGGAGCAAAAGAAAGTAAAGAAGGGAAGGGGAACAGTGGAACAGGTAAAACCTGAAAAACCAAGTAAAAATCAACCGGGAGGGAGGGAGGGAGGGAGGGAGGGAGGGAGGAAAGAGAGGAATGGAATAAAAACAGACAGACAGACAGACAGGTGCAATCAACCTACCTGAAAAGGTTCGAGGGCACCAGGTACATCGTCTACTTCAGTCTGTGAAGAAAATTACATCAATACTAATAAATATTGCACCTCATCTAATGCCTAATTTCCAGTCAGTCGGATATTCAGGTTATGAATGGAATTTACCACTTGTGTGGTGGATAGATGAAGAACCTAACCGGTATATGAGCCCAATTGTCAAAGTCCTAAATTGCTCTAGAATGTAAAAGATTATTTTTGAGGGAAAAAGGAAACCTGGAAAACCAGCAGAAAACCTAAAAAAGTGGGTACGAGGACCCATGACCACAGTGGGTATGAGGACCCATGACCACAGTGGGTATGAGGACCCATGACCACAGTGGGTATGAGGACCCATGACCACAGTGGGTATGAGGACCCATGACCACAGTGGGTATGAGGACCCATGACCACAGTGGGTATGAGGACCCATGACCACAGTGGGTATGAGGACCCATGACCACAGTGGGTATGAGGACCCATGACCACAGTGGGTATGAGGACCCATGACCACAGTGGGTATGAGGACCCATGACCACAGTGGGTATGAGGACCCATGACCACAGTGGGTATGAGGACCCATGACCACAGTGGGTATGAGGACCCATGACCACAGTGGGTATGAGGACCCATGACCACAGTGGGTATGAGGACCCATGACCACAGTGGGTATGAGGACCCATGACCACAGTGGGTATGAGGACCCATGACCACAGTGGGTATGAGGACCCATGACCACAGTGGGTATGAGGACCCATGACCACAGTGGGTATGAGGACCCATGACCACAGTGGGTATGAGGACCCATGACCACATTGGGTATGAGGACCCATGACCACAGTGGGTATGAGGACCCATGACCACAGTGGGTATGAGGACCCATGACCACAGTGGGTATGAGGACCCATGACCACAGTGGGTATGAGGACCCATGACCACAGTGGGTATGAGGACCCATGACCACAGTGGGTATGAGGACCCATGACTACAGTGGGTATGAGGAGCGCACACCACTGGCACTTAACTATCTGTAGCAAACTATCCTCAGAGGAGATTCGATCACAATCCTAACCTTGTGTTGAAACTCCAGTTTGTAAGTACCGTCAGGTTGCTCGACCATTTTGTAGGCGTGTAGATAACCTGCTGCACAGGAACGAGGATTCAGGGTCATATCCTTAGCTGTTCCAACAATGACGAATGATTCTTCTGGTCGACAGCTGAATGATAACGTGCACACACTGAAAATAATATGTACAATAAGAAAATTAGTAATGCTAGTCATGATGTTTAACTAGGGAATCAACAGTTTGTTAGGTAATTCCCTTGATTCAAGGGTTTTTCTCCAGGTTCTCTGGGTTCCCCCCCCCCCCCCCCCCCCCGTAAAACCTAATATTCCTATTCGATCTGTGAGTTAGCGGTGCCCTGACTTAAGTGTTTGTTTCAAGGTATCGGATAAAATTGGAAAAAAATTGCACATGCGTTTTTTATATCAACCGACATTTTCCTGCCAATTTTTCAGTCATGCGCAGTCTTTTCCCCTTGGGTCCCAAAAAGCAATACTAAGAGATGCGAACCAAATAAGAACATAAACACAACTGTCATCCCACGTCAGCGTCCAAATATATCATGTCATGTAAGGACGATCGTTGAAGGATCTTTGCTCTAGCATGTCTCTGGGCTCTGAGGATATCAAGTCAGTCCACAGAGCAATCCTGTACAACATGCTCATACTTTGTTGGGCATATTTGTTCTAAAATTCCAGGGCCATTGAGAGAACTAGACTGAACCGCATATGTGAGTTGAGTTGGTTTGATGTGTTGTTCTCTCCCTTGCCACAAGGTTTTTTCTCGAGGTTCTCCGACTTTCCTCCCTCCGTAAAAATCAACATGTGAGTTGAGTGCTGTGTGTTGTAAACATGGAATGTAGTGGTAGTGGGTGTGATGCGAGGTCTGTTAGAATGCCAAGAAGGCAGTGCCCATTTTCGTTGTGGTTATCTGAGACGTGAACGTCTAACCATTTTGGAATGAAATTAAAAGGAAAGCACCCTCAGTTATTTATGCTGTTGGTGTTGCTCCAGCCAGAGTTTGAGCCCATAGCTCTCTTTAGTAATCTGTTTGGCTTCATCCTTCATTAAACTCTTAACACATACCTGATAGCTGCTTCATTTTGATCAAGCTGTACCACGTCCACTGTTTCTCCCTGCAGTAAACAATAGTTTTTTACCCATTAGCCTTGTTCATGAGTATTTGACTGTAAGCATATTAGTTATTGCGTTAAAAGTTGACAATGCAAAAACAATATTCAGTGTATGTAGGCTGCCTTATCATCCCACGTCAGCGTCCAAATATATCATATCATATAAGGACGATCGTTGAAGGATCTTTGCTCTAGCATGTTTCTGGGCTCTGAGGATATCAAGTCAGTCCACAGAGCAATCCTGTACAACATGCACATGGAGGTTAGGTACAATGTAACTGGTCATACTTGGGTCCAAAGGAAACCACAATGCGACAACAAAAAACTTTTTATAGAATAACAACCGCACAAATTAACGAAAACACTGGTTTATTTTTCGTATAAGAGCACAAATTCAGAGCATTTTAGATATTCTCATTTTAAATTGCATTTTGACCAATCAGGGTGCGCATTAGAGCTCAGTTACGTTACAAGATATTATATAGACTTTAAGCATCTCATTTATGGCAAACGTAAAACGCCAGAATTCTTCAGATTTAGAGAAAAAGAATCAAAAAAATCGAATAAATAAACAAACAAATATTTCTGTTTTGTGAGGTTTGCCAATAGTAAAGTATAATACAGGGAAACGATTATAATGTGATCATGTTTGCCGTTTGTGGGAAGAAAAAATGTGATCCTTTTAATCTGTCCATAGACCTCTACCTTGGGTGTTGGTTTTGCCTTCTTCAGACCACGTGTCATTCCTTTGAGAAAAGGATTCTTTGTTTCATTTGCATCCAAAAAAAGAAATGATATTCAAGGGAATGACACATGGTCTAAAATGGGCCAAAGACATTACAACCGAGGTAAAGAGGTGTATTATTCATATTATCTAACCTTAATAGGATCAAGGACTCGTATAACAGATGCCCACATGCCATTTCCAGCTTTAGGAGAACCA
The DNA here is from genome assembly GCA_964019055.1 of Anthopleura xanthogrammica. Taxonomy (NCBI): domain Eukaryota; kingdom Metazoa; phylum Cnidaria; class Anthozoa; order Actiniaria; family Actiniidae; genus Anthopleura; species Anthopleura xanthogrammica. Next base: position 27,496,761 of record OZ025207.1, read on the forward strand.
AACTGCTGTTCAGCCAACTCTTTGTTCAAGAACTCAGCTGCCATCTGCGCTACCATTTCCTTTTCTTCATCACCAGCAATTTCTACCATTTCCTGGAAAACAACATACAAACATCTTGAAATGAAAACCAGAGAACCCAGAAAAAAACCCTTGAATCAAGGGATCAAGGGAGAGACCTAACAAACTCTACTCCCATGTGATGCCAAGTCAAGGAATCCAACCCAACACCCCAGAGGTGAGAGGCAAGTGCACTACCACCTACACCACCCTAGATTCCCTAATGTATGTGATGCCGAGTCCAGGAATCCAACCTAAGACCCCAGAGGTGAGAGGCAAGTGCACTACCACCTACACCACCCTTGTCCATCCTTTCTTCCTTCTCTAGCTATTCAAAAAAAACATTAAGCTTACCTCAGCTAACTGCTGTTTTTTCTCTTCCTTGGATGTATCAGTGTACGAGTTATGATCTGTTTCTATGATGATGAGGCTGTTGCTAGGTGAGTGGATTACAAACTTGCGAGGGGTGCATCTCAGAGGTGTAGCCACCTGGTTGAAAACTGCACCCAGTTTTTCTAAAGCCAAAATTCTGAAATTGAACAGAAATTCAGTGAGGATTGAAAAAAAGAAGATAAAAGTGTGCAATTTCCTCCCTACAGCAATTATGGTCTTTCAAAAATAGGGGAAAAGAGAGCAT